>JAOTQQ010000032.1:54697189-54781454 GCA_026546715.1 Gallinago undulata
GTGTAACTTGAAGCCATTGCCCCTTGTCCTATCGTCTGTCACTTGGGAGAAGAGACCAACCCCTGCCTCTCTACAGCCTCCCTTCAGGTACCTGTACAGAGCGATAAAAATCCTAACCTGTCTCTGAGGAGGATTCCTGAGAATCAAGAAGATGAGAAGCTGAAGAAGCAAGCGGATATATCGCGTAACAGATGGGTTGTTACGTTGTTACCTACAAACCTTCTCCATTGCTTGTCTGCGCTAATCACAGGGCCAATTAGCGATAAGATGATCAAGCCAGATGCTGCCACTGGTATCCGCTAGATTCCTTACCCCTTGATTTGAAAAAATGTAAGACAAATTAGAAAGCAAAGGAGGCCCTATTGGATTGCAGCATCACTGTCATAAGGCATTATTCTTAAATTGTTTGCAGAGTGCAGAAAGAGGAAAATATTTGACAGGAAGGAATAAATGCTGCCAACATTGATTGTTTCACATTTCAAGGGCAAATTTGAAACTGTACTTTCACAGTGAGTGAGCGTAGATCATTGGAGAGGTGTTCTCATAAACACCTGTGAGAGATATGAAAATCTGGCTGCTGGCATAATACATTAATAACCTAGAGATGCCTACATGGCACATGTGGGAGGATGTAGCATACAGAAAGGAAGAGAAAGAAAAGGAAAATGGGCAAGAAGGAGCACAGAGGATTAATAAGCCAGCAGAGAAAATAAAACTTTTTGTAGCAGTTTCCAGAATTTCCTTTTGGAAGGAGGATTGGCAAGAGGGAGCTTCCTGGAGGAGAACTTCTGGCTTATAACCCAGGGGTGTATTTCTGGAGTCCCAGAGACGAAGATGGCCCCCTTTTCCAAACATGAGCCCTTCCCAGCTCTGCCCTTGCCATATTGCTTCAGGTGCATCCCAGCTCCCAGTCGGTGGAGCTGCTTTCTTGTCCGCGTGAATGACTTTTTTTGCCTCGACACAGAAGAGGCAGCAGAATCGATCTGCTTTGCCATTTTCTGTTCCTCTTGTCAGCTGCAATCCTAACTCCAAACTCAGAGGCAGCGGTGCTCCTCGGCACTGCTTGCCCTGCCACACGGCTGCCGCCATCCACAGCCCTTCTGGCCTTCTTTGCCCAAATACCCAGACAAAACAGAGGTTTCCGTCTGTGAACAATGCCATGGGTTCAAGGCAAACCCAACAGTAATAAAGGGTATCAGAGCACTGAAAGGAAAAATAACAGATTAGGGGAGAGGAAGGAAATAAAAGCTAGGTTTAGCATTTTCTGTCTGAAAAGAGAGAACAATTACCGAAAAAAAAAAACCAGAGAGAGAAAAATATAAAGCGTTCATACATAAAAAGTTGACAAATTATTCCCTGTGGATTTTATGTCATCTTTACTGCAAATACTTCTTATTATAGCACACATGTTTCCATGATTGCTGTCTTTTTTTTTCTGTTTGTCTTTATTCAAATCTACTAAAAAACTCCTCTTCAAATATTCTTCATATTCTTCAAATACGAAGTTTGCTATGGAAGCTTTCCTAGCTCAACACACCTCGCCTGCCAGCACTTACACAGTCAGCCTTTGTGAGTTAATTATTCCAGGTGGTTTAATTCTTCATGACAAATAATAGAAAGGTAGAAAAACACCTATTATTTTTGTAACCCCTACATAAACTGAGCACTTGGGTCCATTAACTCTTGTGTGGCTTTTTGGAGGCTGTACACACTTGCATCCTCTGAAGTGATCTAGTTTACAGCCCAACAAAAGGACTGAGACAATCCTTACTCTGAAACCAACAGCAAAAAACTATCATCTCTGTTGTTCTTGCTCGGCTAAAGGTCCTCCAGTGGCTCAGTCCTGCAGTCTAGGGGTAGCTTGGTCAGATTCCCACCATAAATAGTGAATGGCTCCCACCTAAGCATCATGTTGTGGCCAGCAATTCTTTGGCTGTGCAGCCTGGCGGGAACAGGGATCATCATTCTCCCAGGGGCTTTGCAGCAGAGCCAGCCCAGATTTTTGTCACAGATGAGATAACACCTACTGAAGCTCTGCTGCTCCAAAGGAGGAGGAGAACACAGCTATTGGTGGAGGTGCTTGCTTCATCAGTCTTATACCTGAGTATGTTACTAGTGACTTCAATACTGCTATGAGGTAGAGAAGGATGATCCTATCTTACACATGAGATTCAAAGGCACAGTGGCTGTTCATCACATGTATTTGGGTGCTTAACTTCTGAGAGTATAAAAAAATGAAATCCTTAGGTATTTCTGCACATTTGGATCTAATCAGACTGGTGATCCTTTCCTTTCTCCCTCACATTTTCTCTAGGCATAATTTTGTATTTGACCATCTAAAAAGGTCAGAAAAATTGTCGCTCATCAGTCCATAATTGATCACAGCCAGTTTGCAAACAACCATTTGTTTGCTCTGATACTTTTATTACTTTACTGCCCACTTTAATGATTCTGTTTTTGATGTAGGCAGTTTATACTTGGATTAATAACAGTTAAAAAAATCAAATGAGACAGTACTGCAATGTTCCAAAATAAAGTTGACATCACAAGTTGACAACGCTTGAAATTCTCAAGATGAAATGTTATGAAGTTAGTTTGGCAAAAATATTTGTTTGTAATTGTGCTCTGCATGATTGCTTATTAAAAAAAAATTTTACTTGAGTTCGTGAGCTGAGAGGACCCAATGTACTTAGTGCTATTATATTAGGCAGGAAAAGTTGCTGTGCTTCAGATCTGAGAACTGTTCTGGGATATTTCTGCCTGTGCCTTATTTTCATGTTGCAACTAGAAGACATACCTGCTGTGACAAAAATTATTTTTCTGTTCCTTTTTACACTGAATGTCACTGTTTTATTTGGGTGGATTTTTGTGTTAGGTTTTTTCTTTTTTTTTTTTTTCTTTTTTTTTTTAGCAAATATCTGTCAATATAAAAGCCCGTGCTTGTACCCAGGGGTGCAAGCTTGGAGGTATGACTGAATCCTGTGTTGTCACCCAGTGACACTCCCTGCTCACATGTTGTGTCCTTCCCAGTAAGGATTACAAGCTGAAGGAACACATCTCCATTGACACATCCTCCTCAAGAGTTTGCTGCAGTCACCTGGGAGGTCCTGCTGAAGACCATCCTCTCCAGCTCAGTCTCTTTTTTTTTCTGCAGGATGAAAAGAGTCAACATTACTTGGAAATGGGAAGCCAGATGATACCATAACTAAGAAAATATCATTATATACTCACTTTGAATAACGTGTGAGTTCAAGATACAGAAGAAATTGAAGGAGGCTTAGAAAGAGGCAATGAAAATTATTATTTATGAGAGGCATTTAATGAGAATGAGATGGAGTAATTTAGCAGAGACCTCAATAAGCAGCAGCATGATGGAGGTGTACAAAGCAATGAACGGCAAAGAGTGGGCAAAAAATGTGTGTAGCCTCCCCTCAAAATATGAAAACTATGGGACATTCAATGAAACTGAAGGCAACCCATTTAAAGCTGATAAAGGGAAATATTTTGTTGTAATAAATAATCTAGTGCTGGAATTCACTCCTATAAAAGTATTTCCTATAAAATATTCGTGACAAAGTATTTCTGAATCCAAAAGTTTGGCAGAACTGAAGAAGGATAGGAACCTGAAATTAGAACAGGAACGCCAAGGGTATGCATGTCTCCTGGCCCAAGATCTGCAATAAACACTGACCGAGGGAGATAAAATCCCCTGACCTGTAATTCTATAGTCCCTATTAAAAGATTTCTTTTTCTTGATTTTGAACCAGCTGATACTAGCCAATATCAGACACAGGTCAGTATATTAGATGGTCTGCTGGTCTTTCATGATATCTAATTCTTCTGTTTCTTATTTCAGTCTGGTTCAGTGCAGCCAGAATCATCCATCATTTATCTTCATCTCTGTGGAAGACTTGTAATACATGGTGATTCAGGGCAGCTACTGAAATGACACTTTTGTCTATGCATGACACTGATGCTGTAATGTCTTCCTTAGAACATGGAGAACAACTCCAAAGACGATAGAATTACACCGGTGCATAATAGTGAGTGACTTACTTAAAAAGGAAACATTTAGGATAACCATTTTTAACCCCTCTCACCATGGAAGTCTATAAAACAGTCAGTAGGTGAATTTTGGGTAGGCCAGACCGTTTTTTCTGCCACCAAAATTCCCATACAAATTTTGCAAACGCAGCAAGAGCTTAGGGCTGAGCTAGGCTGAATTGGAGGGCTTGTAAGTTGTAGGGTGAGCCTTATGCAGGGCCAGAACAGAAAGGCAGACATGTTTTTGAAGATGAGAGGTATTTCTAGGCAACTGAGGAACTCATAAGAAGTCTCAAATTTTTGGCTAAACTTTTGCTGGAAACTATTTCATCCCCCACTGAGCACAGAAAGTGAAGAGCACAGCGGTAAGGAAAAGAAATCCTTGCTTCTCTCTAGGGCTTCTATTTTTGAGGAAGACAGAACAGAAACTATCTCAAATCCATGCTAAATTTCCCTTCCAGGTGATTTACAGCATTGTGTTGAATCCGACCAAATGTAAATATACTTACATCAGAGCTATTTCTCTAGATTCCTTTAATAAGTCAGTGGAGACAAGAACTTTTGGGGTGTGATTCATGTCATCCTAAAGTTTGTATCTGACTAGGCCAGATGAATCACACCTTGAAAATGCCTATCTCTTTTATTCCAATACAAAGGTGATCTGTTGAGATGTAAACATCTGGAGTATAGACCTGTAAAGTCAGATGGCATGACTCCCACCCATAGTCACAGGGCTTGGGAAAAGGACGGTGCCATCCCAAAAATGGGATTGCCCCATTTTTGTTGTCAGCCCTGATCTTGCTGCGGGCCTGTGACCTGAGGTTCAGAGCGGCTGGGACCTTTGCTTCAGAATCACCTCTGAGATAAAAGTCCATTTTCTAGCTGTCGTTTCTGGTGACTAAAATAAGCAGTGGGGTTTTATGCTGCAACCCTATGCAAAATACCTTGCTCTTACCTAGCTACAACCCCTTTTTAATGTGCTTCGCCATAATGGCTTTTTTTTAGTCACAGAAATACAGCAGGCAACAGCAGAAAATCCATATATAAACCTGTTTCTGAATGCACCGCCACAGTCCTAAGCCTAATTTGTTTTCTTTTCCCTTTTAATTAGGTTTTCTGCAGGCTCCAGCCATTAACTCTGTTTTGAAACAAACTGTCCAAGGCTTTTCTTTGATAATGGTTTAATTTTAGCTTTTTCTCCAACCTCCGAAAGACAATTAACGCTCGTGCCTGGTATCTTTCATCAGATTTTCCTGCATCTCCTCCCTTGGCAGCCCTCCAAGGCAGGTTCGTTTAACACCCGCAAAGTTCCCACAATTGAATCCCATCTCTGTGGATCTCACTTTCCCTGCACATCAGCTCGCTGCGGAGAGCCAGGGCTTCCCGATTCATTTACATCAAAGCCATCAGAGGCTGTGGGCAGCAGTGCCTGTATGCCACTGTTTAATGCAGTCCTCGCTGCTAAAGTGCCCAGCCAGGACACAGAAGGAGGCGGCTGCTGCTTATTAGAAGTGAGCAGCACCGGTGCATTACCAGCACTGCCCCGGCAAAGAAAATGGCACGGGTATTGGCTTGGAGTTAATTACTTTCCCTTTTCCTCCCTGAATAGGCAAGAGATGATCTGGTCATGTAGGTTGCTCACCAAGTCTTGGCGCAGCCCCATTACAAGATGTTGGGGGCCGGATTAGATGACCTTTGAAGGTCCCTTCCAGCCCAGATGATACTATGATTCTATGATTCTATGTTTTCTGCTGCTCCCTCCAGCCAGAAGTGGCCTCGGGTGGGAGCCAGCACAGCCCTTCCTCCTTCGTGTGCACATCACCACCCCAGCACAGCGCTGCCTGGGAGGAAGGCAGCAGGTCCGATGGGGGCAGGAATACTCATCATCGTTCCCTGCATTCCTGGGGGAGCTTTCATCTGAAGGTTTCAAAGAATATTCGCCTTTCCAGCATCACAGAATCACAGAATCACATGGGGTTGGAAGGGGCCTCCAGAGATTATCTACTCCAACCCCCCTGCCAAAGGAGGTCTACCTAGAGCAGGTTGCACTGGAACTTGTCAAGATCGGTTTTGAATGTCTCCAGAGAAGGAGACTCCACCACCTCTCTGGGCAGCCTGTTCCAGGGCTCTGCCATCCTCAAAGTAAAAACGTTCCTCCTCATGTTTAGGTGGAACTTGTTATGTTCAAATTTGTGCCTGTTTCCTCTTGTCCTATCCCTGGGCACCACTGAAAAAAAACTGGCCCCATCCTGTTGACATCCACCCTTTAAGTATTTATAAGCATTGATTAGATCTCCCCTCTTTCTTTTCTCTTCTCCAGACTAAAAAGACCCAAGTCCCTCAGCCTCTCCTCATAAGAGCGATGCTCCAGGCCCCTAATTATCTTTGTAGCCCTCTGCTGTATCCTCTCCTTGCCTGTCCTTGAACTGGGGAGACCAGAACTGGACACAGTGCTCCAGATGGGGCCTCATCAGAGCAGAGGGGCAGAATAACCTCCCTTGACCTCTTGGTCACACTCTTCTTGATGCACCCCAGGATGCCATCGGCCTTCTTGGCTACAAGAGCCCATTGCTGGCTCATGGTCATCCTATTGTCCACCAGGACTCCTAGGTCTTTCTCCTCAGAGCTGCTCTCCAGCAGGTCAGCCCCCAATCTGTACTGGTCCGTGGGGTTATTTCTCCCCAGGTGCAGCACCCTACACTTGCCTTTATTGAAGTTCATCAGGTTCCTGAAGAACCATCGCACTTCCATTTGAAGCTACCGGGTTCTCGGTACTATGGGAAACCAAGATGCTTCCTTTGAGCCTTGCAGTTCGAGGCAGCTGGGTCTGAAAATCTGGACCACTCGTTATCACAGGCACAGCATTGAGTTTTGACACTGTGGAGCCAAAATGCCTTTACTGAAGAAGGTAGCACAACCTCACATAACGCACCACGGTAGAAAGCTGTGTACAAACCTTCTACACAGGGTATACTGAGGACCCATTCATCATATTTGATCACCTACAACTCTAATTTAGGGAATCTATCACTCTAGAGCCCTGCCACAGCAGAGTTTACCCCTCAAGCCTCAGACCACCCTGACATTCATCAGTGTTATTTTTGTGGGATCAGACTTCTTTCTGCTGAAAGAAGGGAAGGACCCCATGGATGTATTTCTTCTTAGGTTTTCTGAGACTCAGAAAGTTCTATTCAGTGTAATAAGACTAATTTGCTCTCAAGAGCCACATATTATTTTGCAAAAAAATAAGAAGACAAAATTAGCAAAATAGCACTGAAGAAATGAAAGGAAGACTAGAGCAAAGTTAATCTAGGCCCTAAATGCTACAGAGAACTGTATGACAGAATTTATAAAAGCACCTTTAGAAACATAAACGGAAAGCTGTCAACATCGTTAGATGCCTGGGTATTTTTACAAATCTGCCCCTGAAGATGCTGTGGCATAAAATAATTTTTAAAACAAGGGGTTTACTTCTAAGAATGCCCTCAGCAATGGATTGTGGAGGCTTAATAATATTTCTTTTTATTTTTTTTTAACTTTTCAGGGAGTTGGTAGGACAATAGGTTAATCTGTTAATCAATAGGTTAACCCCATACAGGGTTATATTCCCTGTGTGTGCTTGAGTCAGTAATTCAGGTCTCTGACAGGGTGTAAAGGAGTCTGGTGCAGAGCTGCTATGTTACTGTAGGTACGTATCTTCTTTTTATACCCATTTTTCCTCTGAATTTTGTGAATTTAAGTTCACATCACATGATGTGACTCTTGCCTCTAGCACAGTACTCAGAATATTCCACGTAAAACTGATGTGGTGTTTACCCCTGTATTATCTCCTGCTCATCCATAACTTGAAAGTTGTCAATTGACAACTTTCAAATGAAATGTGTCTGGAAAACTATGGAACAGGGGAGTGAAAGTTGTGCTGTATGGTGGTATTGCTCCTCCATGTCGCTGCCACGAAAACTGTGTCACAGGATGAGTTGCACAGGTATCAATGGACACAAAGGTAAACCAGTCCTGTTGGAGTAGATGGCTTTATTAGAGAAATAGTTTTAATGACTCAATGTCACACGGCAATTATATTTGTGCTTGCGACTGAGAGACTGGTTGTAGATGGCAAGAGAAGGAAAGGAGAACTTGCTGTAACCACAGAGGACTTTTTGCTATCAAGCAGGAGTTAGAAGGTAGGCAAAGTGAAGAAAGCACAGGCTGTGGAGAAGAAGGTGCAGCTGACAGTGTCATAAGTAGCTGCCAGGCTTCAGAAAACGAGACTGGAGAGCTGGTGATGGAGCAAGGCATATAAAGGTCTATAAAAGCTTTGGAAAAAGTGATCTCACTGGCGTTAGAAGAGCAATAACTGAATTGGCATGCAAGTAGTTAAATGAAGAGATTAGGAAGAGAAAATGGATAGCCAGGGGTTAAGGCAGATCATAGCCAAGGATGAGGGAGGGAGATAACTCATGATGCAGAGGGGAAAATAAAAATGGGTAAAAGCAAATGGAAATGTTTTTATGAATCTGAAATGAAAAGCTTTCAGTGTTTTCCTTTCCATATTTTATTATATTTTGTTTAGATTCAGAACAAAGTAAAGATTTGAAACCACAAAATCCTTTGTGAAATGGAACATCTGTCTCTTGCACAGTCCGCATTGTAAGTCAATGAGTTCTGGTTAAAATCAGTTTCCACTTTCCATGTTTACCTGATACCAGGTTGCTAAATAACTTGAATGTTTCTGGTTGTTTAAAACCTCTACACTTTTGTATAAACTGATCGTGAGGAATTCTTAACCACTCAGTGCTAGGAGAATTCTTTTATTTATTATGATGCATTCAGTGGCCAGACGCAGAGTTCTCCATGAAAACTTTCAGTTTTATGTGGGAGATTATGTTTCTAGAAAATTTAGGAACTGCTTTATTTCAGTCTCACTGCTGGAGATTTGAGTCCTTTAGTGGTGATGCAATGCATCACTTGGAGCTTGTAATCTTTAAATCTAGAAACATATAGTTTTTAAAATATGGTATAATCTCTTTTAGAAGGGCAACACACTTCACTCTTACAAACTCATCCCATGTCCGAGTAGTCAGCTTCCATTTTTTTCAGGAAAAGCTTCAATTCACAGATGGCTGTAACTGGTGATCCACTAACTTTCATTGTTGTCATGACAACATCATTGAGATTTTTACTGCCTATCCTTTCCATGCAGGTTTGGCTTGTATATGTACAGTTTTCTTTTAAGACTGCTCAGATGATGATAGGAAGTTATATTAAGACAGTCTCTACTCTGGAATCTCTAAAGTTGCCGTCAAATTTCGGTAAATGCAAACTGAAGCATGCCATGTGTTTCAGTTGAGACATCCCTGAGAGAAACAAGGTCCTTTATTTGGTCTGGAGTACAAATCAGATCATAAACTCTTACATTACTGTCCCAGGTAGAAATACAAGCCTTTCTGCAAGGAACAGATTCACGTATCTCAAAAACAAGATTCAGAAATATCTTAAAAAACTTCTGTATTGCATGTGAAAACAGATAAAGTGTGGATACTTGGTCACCTACCTTGTAAATTATGAATTTTGGTGGTGATTCATCTTTCAATTGCCACAGAGAAGGCTGATGATGGGACAATTTCATGACCGACCTGCATGGAAATTGAGGAGCAGTCAGTGGCCTTATTGTTGGCTGAAAAAGAGGAAGGAGCATGTGAGCAACAGAAGCATCTCTCTGCCAGTTGTTCTCAGCCATGGACTGGTGGTGCTTCATAGCACTGCATCCCTTCACATCCCCTCTTTTGGGCAAGTGCTGCTTTGCACAACAAACAACAAACAAATCATGGCCCCTGGCTTGTCATAGTACAACCATGTCTCTTGAAGCATACAATTTTTTATCTAACTTCTGTTCTCCTTGTTCCCCAACATCTTTCAACATCACAGGGAAAATATATTTTCAAAAAACAAATCAATTCCAGCTGTCAAGGATCTATTGCTGAGCCACAGCTGGAACCAGAGACCTTTCCTCTTAACGCCTTCAAACCCAGAAGCTAATGCAGGTATTTAATTGTGGTATTTTTGGATGCATCCTTGTTGTTACTCTAATGCTACTTCATTGGAGACACAGTGAATTGGAAAAAACCCACAACCCTGCCACTTTCTTACATCTTTGCTCCACTCCCAGTAAAGTGCCACTTCCCCTTTCTCCAGGGTTTTTGATAATCCAGCACATTGACCTCCAATACCTGCTTGCTTCTTGGCATTTCCAAATGTTTCAAGGCATCTTTAAGTGTATGGGCTCCTTCATTCACTTGCTCCCCGTGTCAGGAAGAGCTCTCGGGGCTCTTGCTCCCCACTGGGTTCCAGTTTCTGCCAAAGCACTAACAAAGTTTCATATCTCTCCATTTCACTGGCAGCTGCAAATAAATGCTCTTATTTTCATCTGCTCTTTGGGGAGCTTCATGCAACAATTTCTATTCTGTTCAATATGCAAATGCCCTGGTTTCCTTCTGTTCCCTCAGAAAGTGAATAGAGTTTATAAGGAGAGGCAACATCTTTTATTAGATTAATGGAATGAGAAGAAGAAAGCAAAGGAGCTTGAGAGCACACAAGCTTTTCTTCCCCTTGCAGAGAGAGCTGCATATGCGATGCTAATGTATAACCATAATAGTTTCTTACCCATCTCACATCAAGAAATGTCTCCAGATATGAAGGAAGGGAAAACCTGCCCCTGAATGGTAGACCTGGTGGGATTGTCAGTGTAAGCTCCCCAGGAGGGCCAAGGAGGGCGCAAGTCCTTTCAGGGGAAAACACAGATCCTCTCAGGTATCGGAACAGCAGACGTCTTGAAATAACAAACTTCAGCAAAAATGATGCTTTATGTGAAAATTCATGGTCATGTTCCCTTGTTGTTATTCTTCTGTTTAAAAATCAAAGAGCAGAAACTTAGGCAGCCAAGTCACACAACAGGAGTAATGAACATTGATAGCGGGAGTGGATGGTTTGTGAGCAGCCTATAGCTCGAATGTTACTCATCCGGATTATTCAGAAAATACCAATGAATAACAAATGCTCAGAGAAAATAAAGGACAATTTAGTGAACGGTCCCATCTGCACTTCTCAAAGCTAGTTATTCAAAGGTGGTGGCGGCAGTGGTGGAGAGTTTGACAATATTGGAGTCACTGCAATAAAATCCCATTTCAAACGCAGCGATGGCAATAAGGGTAAACTATATGGGAGTGCAGATGAGACCCAGAGGAAGGCTCTCACTCTCATTACTTATGAACAACAGTGGCTCTGCTGATAGTTACTCACTTCAGAATAAGCTCAGAAATCAGCTGATGAGTTATTCAACACTCAGGAGTCTTTTACACAATCTATAAGCAACAGAGAAAGCTTGGTGGAGGTTTTATAAAAGGACAGAACAATAATGAGGATGTATGGTCATGAGGATGTGCACTGCAGTGAGGAAAATAAATAATAGAAAAACTGACTTAAGTAAGTTGCAGAAACAAAATCTTTGGCTGAGACTAATGAGAGACACAGAGTGCATCCTTCGCAGTGGAGTGGGATGCAGGGATCTTAAATAACTGCAAGCCTGTGAACTCTGGACCCAGAAGAAACAGCCACATCAGGGTGGTGCAGTAATTCAGTTAATTAACTGAATTAGATGGCAGCGACATGTTTATGCTGGTGTAGTTATGCCTCTAACTCCTGCTAGGTGGGCTTTAGGTGTTACATCCAAAAATGCAACCTAGAAGAAAATGTAATGGCATGAGAACTCTGGTGCCAGATAATTAAGACAAGAAGGTCAGCGCTGCATTCTGCCGAGGAGTGGGTCCCCACACAGGGGGCAGGGGTTCAGGCAGGGCAGCAAAGCCCTGCCCCCTGGTCCTGTGGGAACAGAGGCACCTGCGAGGGCTGCTCCTTTCAGTTCCAGACAGTGGTAGGATTTATAACATATTTTGTGCAACATTTCTTTTTGTCTAGCACTAAACTGTTTCCTGCTCAGCCGGTTATCTGAATCACCAGTCTTACGAATTAATTATCTTCTGGGCTTTAGCATGAAATATATGTCTTCTATAGGGCTCCAGTTTCCCTTTGAAGAGGAGGAGCAGACTTGAGAACATGTTTGTCCTCTACTGCACTAGCCCTTTTTCACTATGTAAGGGACAAGCTATCTTCACTAATTAAGCAGATTTTTGAAATTGTTGACTGGAAGAAAATTACAAAGCAGTACATAAAGAGAAGACAAAGCACGGACAAACACCACAACGAGTGAGGAAAATCCTCACTCAGAGCCCCCGTGCATCACTCCTGCAGCATGTCCCCAGGGACCTCCCTTACTGCTCACCAGCACCACTTGAGAGAGGAGATACGTTCTTCCCTCAGCACATGGCAGTGTTCGGCTTTGCTCATAATCTAATAAATAACGTGCTCACATGAAGCCGTGTCTGTCATGTTGTCACGTCAGTATTACAAAGCAATACAGCAGAGCTTTCTCACTTCATAGGAATCAATCTCTTTGTACAACCAGAGGCAACCCAAAGCCGTTTAAAAAGAAATCTGTACATGAAGTCTCATATATCGGAGAAAAAGCTTGTAGCAAATGCCATTCGGGGTTTTCTTGTAGTTTGTGATTCCAGGATCTTGCTGAAACAATTGAACAATAGCATCCAGGAGGCAAATTGCCAAGAAGATAACATACATTATTATGTAGACATTATGTAGTCAACAGCATACAGAAAGCCCGTGGAACATTTTAAATTGTAGCCTTCATTTTGTGCTCCGAATAGTGTACCAAATATTTTGATCATTGCTTTTCATTAAAATCGTATCTTTAACTCCTCTCCCTATCTTGCTACCAGCTTCCACTAAACACGTAAGATAGATGAGTGGAAGCAGGATCCCATGCTGTTCTGAGATTAGATAAAGAGATGATGAAAGGTCTTAAACTGAATGAGGAGATAACCCAGGTGTTCTAGAGAAGCAATAATAAACATACTTGGGAAATGAATGAACTCTCATTTTTTGTGCTTGCAGTGTTTATGAAAAAGTATAAAATACTCGGATGTTCACAAATAAATTCTGAATTTTATTACTATTTATTTTCAGATACAATCCCTAGCATGGTCATCTTAAAATTATCTTGTTTACAAAAAAAATTCTTTTGAACACTCTCACAGAAATACCCATTTATCTGTCATATGAATGTTATCTGTTTCTCACTTTGTTTCCCAAATTTGCCACAGCTGCTTCATTGAAAGCACATGTGCCTTTTTTTTTTTTTTTTAACAACCTCCTTGCTCCTATAAAAGCCATAATGTTGTCAAATTGTTAAATTAGTGACACACCCACCCCACCCCACACTAAATTCCACATAAACCACCAAGATTGTATCATCTTAGAGAAGCACAATGCAGAAGATGGATGGCTCTTCTCTCCCATCCTGACTGTAGCAGCCCGGGTTCCCCGGGGGTGACTTCTGCCCCTGGTCCCTCAACACGGTTCCCCTGCCACCTTGCAGGCCCTCAGCTGGAGAAACCCTCATGGACCTCCACTGCCCTTCCTGTGTCAGAGGGGACGCAAACCTTTGCATCCTGCAGAGCTCTGCTGTGTCTTTTATGGGAGATGTCCCATCAGCTCCACTAACCGTGCCTGTGTCCTGCATTGAATGGTAAGGTTCTCAAGCGATCTGATGAGCTTTCATGATAAAAATTGCCTCTTCTCAAAAACTATGACATTTGTGAGACAGGAGCCAGATAAAGTAGGCGTTGGGTATTATTTCAGTTGCCCACAAATTTATTAATGACAAAAATACTTGGTTTTCCCTCAGGCTGCCTGGCTGCAAAGCCTACATATGTGCTTTTGGGTGTGAATGTCTTCAAAGCCAGATGGTCCAACCACTTGCTTTCTGCTGTGAGTGACCTTTCTTTAAGCGATAGCTGTAATATCAGGGGTCGTTACATGCACTCTGTGACTCAAGGTACAGCAGGGGCAGCAATGACAGTCCCTGGCATGTCCTGCTGGCCCTGTCAGCTCCTTGTATGCAGAAGCCCTTATGGGATGGTGTGACTGATAGCAGGCAGATGAAATAACCTAGAGCTCTTCCTGGAAGACACCCAAAATCCTCTGCTGAAAGCAGTTGGTGCTTGTTAGATAGATTGTACTTGGTCAAAGTGTGCTCATAAGCCAGATAAGTGTGTGGGAGGCAGTCTGGGGAGAACCTGGTGCCTCAGGACATCTCTACTCACTCATGCCTAATAACTACACGCATGGGTGTATGTAGTTACAAGACAACGAAGGTGCTAAACACAATCTCCACCAGCTTCATGCTGAACACCTCCACGATGTGTCCCTGACACATTCATCCCCAGGCACCCCTGGCAGGGCAGCCTGTGTCCCAGAGGGGGTTTGGTACCAAGTTCCAGATATTGAAAAAATACTTATGTGTTTCATTCCCCTTGAAATTAGTAGCAATCAGGCCCCTGAATACTGATAAAACACAGGATCTGGTATTTTATCCCAGCACCATTGCAATGGTGGGTACCGGAGCAGATAATTAAACTTGTGTATCTTAACTTCTGTGCTGCTGCATTAGCTACTGGACCACCGTCCCACTCTGTGTAATGATGTGGTCTTACCCATGTTACCCTCATCCATCCTACCAGCACCTCCCTGCCTGGCTGCCACCTTCCTCTCCCCTCTTCTCATCTGCAAGCAGTGGCCCGGGCCACTGGCAGGGAATGGTCTGCGCCTCCTTACTTCTTGCATGGGGTCTTCTCCCTCTGTTTAGGCTGGAGACCTAAGGTCTAAATGTGCATATGCAGTTGGGGTTCCAGGAAAAGCAGGCCTAAAAGAAATCTTTGCAGGTGAAATCTTAGCAGCCGTTTCTTAATAGCTTCCTCCCCACACACCGTCTTTTCTTCTGTTTTCCTAGAAAGGAGTGGGGATCTCAGCTTGGTCCATGTTAAACTAAGGACAAGATATAACCCGTCATTTATAAGCATCTGTTTTTCTGAGTGTAATTATATAAAGCACATATCTGAGTTAGAGCAGTCACTACAGTATATGTTCCCATGCTGCCATTTTACATCTACTCTCCAGAACTCTGGGGGGAAAAGAAGTTAATTTTCTTTAAATGCCTTCTTTTGCACATCTGCTCCTGTGTGAAAGGGCCTTTCTGAGGCCTCAATATCACTCTTGAGGAGTTTGGCAATAATAAGAATACACTCCTAGTTTGTACAGCCGGGATGCGGATCCATTATTTAGAAGGTATTTCAATTGTCTGATGTCATTCAAATTTTCTCTTATTCAGTGCTGGCTACCGGCATCTCTGCGGTGGGAGAAAGAAAACAACCCTTCTTCCAGGGGTAATCACACTGCAATCAAACTGTGCGATATGATTAGGTCTGCCTGAGTCCTCGGTGCATTCTCGGTGCATTGAAACAGTGGTCCCCGAGGACCCGTCCATTGTACGCTGTTCCTCTCGGTACCGGCAGCTGATAGAAGTCATAGCCTAAAGAAGTTGCACAATCTATCTGAAAAACAAACATACTAGCAGGGGAATGAAGTGGAAAGCCAGAGCAAAGAAAAACAGCATGAAAGAAAAGAGATGTAATTGGGAAGGGGGGAAAACAGTCCAAAGGGAAAAATACATCCCAAGTAAACAGAAACAGTATTAAAAAAAAAAACCCACCACAAAACAACAAGAAAGTAAGTTGAGTCAATAAAAGAGGGAAAAACTAGAATGCTTGCTATGAAAATGAAGGAGAGGCATAGAAAGAACAAACTCTGCTTTCCTTCCAAAATCAAACCTGGAAAGAACAAAGCAACCACAGAACACAGAGCAACCCGGAGAAAATTTAAGATTAAGGAAAAGATACTTCTGAAAAAAAAATAGCACAGCTGCTGTGTGAAATCCAGAATAGTCTGCAAAGGTGAAGGTATCTTCACCCATGACATCTTAAAGGCGATACAGCCTATAATAAGTACTGCCTGCAAAGTGTGCAGGTCAGAAATACACTGTTAGTTAGCTGGGTTTCATATGTTTTTATCATTGAAGACTGAGCTGTTTTTATTGCTCACACAGGGCATATGATAGCATTTCTGTTTCTCGTTGGATAGTATTACTCTTCAAAGTAAGTTTTAGGTGCAAATAACTGATCATGACTTTCAATCTACTCTTCTCAAGCATATGGGAATATCAAAAACGAGGCCCCGTTGACTTCCTGGAGTTGAGTTTCCACCTATGAAATTTATTCTTTTGGCAAAATTTCCTACTAACAAAAGTATTTTCTGGAATATTCATAAGAAATAAATATAAATTGGACAAACCCAGAGCTGAAGTTGAGGCATATGAAAAATCAAACAAGGAGCTGCATCATTTTTTACTACTGTCACTTAGAGCTACTGGAAAGTAAAAGCAATTTAAAATGTAGCTTCTCTTTGTTTGCTTTGCCTGTTCCTTTTACCAAATCAATATACTTCTTGGCTAGTGCTTTCTAACACAAAGCTAACCTCAGATAAGGCTCTATTCCAGTGTGTATAATCTCCTGCCCCCCCATTCCCCTTGTTTCAACCAACTTCCAAGTTTAGAAGTTCAGCAAGCAGGCCACCCACTAGAAAGCTAATTTCCAGAAAAAAGTTTACAGTATTCTATGCAAGAAAACCCGCAGGGGCTTATTAGAAAAGCTTTTGAAGCATTCTATTGACAAAAAGTGTTTGAAAAGATTTCTGTTACCATTGAACTGAGGGTTTTGTGAGCTGTCACTGTGATACATTGCTGGGAGCTCTGGCTTCCATTTCTGATGCTGTACAGAAACTCCAGAAGAGTGTCGTTTCATGGTGACAAAACCACATTGTCACTTATCAAATCTCCTTTTGTAAATCAAATGAGAGCGAGTTTGAGCATTGACTTGTGGCATGACCACTTCACCAGTCCTGACTGTTTTCATTTAAGTATTCCCACAGGAGTGTTGAAGATCAGCACTCCAATATAGATACTTTTGACAGTTAAGTCTTATTTTTGTCTCATTCACAATATAAAAAAGATGTTGACAAAGTAGAGCAAGCCCAGCAGAGGACAGCCACAATGGTGAAGGCAGGAGTACTTGTCCTGCAAGGAGGGTCTGGGGGATCTGGGCTGGTTCAGCCTGCAGAAGGGACCCAACAGCAGCCCCAGATACCTACAAGGACACTATCAAGGAAATGGAGCTGGTTTCTTCATAGCAATGCGTGGCTGGTAGATAAGAAACACAGACATTGAAACAAGAGAGGTTCAGAATGGACATAAGGGGAAATTTTTCCCCGTGAGGACAGTCCAGCAGTGTCACAGACTGCCCACAGAGACAGGGAGACATAAGAGAGGTGTTCTAATACCCTAATGATCTTTGTAGCCCTTTGCTGTACCCTCTCCAGCAGTTCCCTGTCCTTCTTGAACTGGGGAGTCCAGAACTGGACACAGTGCTCCAGACGTGGCCTCACCAGGGCAAATTTGCCATTTGCCTGACGACAAATGTGTTGCATCCACATAAACTTAAAGTACCCACAAGATACTAATGATCCTCACAGACTGCTGAAGCTATTGCTCTTCAAACCCCTACCTGTTCCTTTCTGTTTCCTTCCTACCTTTTGACTCCCAGTCCTGTGACTGGTGTAAGAGGAGATAAGCAAGAGCTGCTTTACAGCACAGTTAGGACCATACCCACCAGGGAGGCTGTGGGAAGTTTCCATGAGTTTTCTGTAGCCCAGGATGTCAATGCTGATGTTGACCCTCCCAAAGAGTTCGTCCTGCTTGTTTTTCCTTTAAAACCCTTGTTATGTGTATTTTTCTTTCACAATCAGCTGGCTGTTCTTTGTGAAAGCTCTGACAAAGATATTGTGCATACATCTGGTTAGCTGTCACAGGTAATCTGCTATTTTTGCTAATGGCTACAGTTCCCTGAAATTGTTTTGCATCTCTAGACTCTCTGAATAGAGGTGTTGTTTGCAGTGTGCTCATTTCCCTTTTTATTACTGATGTAATGGTTCCTTTGCAAAGATTAGCTGAGTCACAGGGCCTGTTAATATAGGCAACCTCACAGCAGAAGAAAGAAAAATTGGTATAGTTTATCCTAGATCAAAAAAAAATGCTTCAGATATTTATTTAGTTAGTAGCAGCATGAATGACTTAAAAATATCAATGTCAAAAGAACATCAGAAAGGCTACGATGAAAAAACCCCCAGATTTCACAAGAAATCATTCTTATGATATAAACATTACACCTTTTTCTTATATTTATTTACACTTTATTTAATTTGCTGTTTGCAGACAAAAAGCCCTGTCAGAGATGTACCTGGTTAGTACAGTATTAGAGTCAAGTGTGCCTGGCCATGTAAAATGTAAAGAAGAGGAGCATTTCTGTTCCTAAGGAACCATAGGACCCCTCGATGCTCATAAGATTTCCTGATGACCAACACAATACCAGAAGAGAGACTGATTATGTATAAATCAATTAGAGCAAATATGACTGTGATGGCTCTTTTTTGCATTGGAGTGTGGTATTCACAGACTGTGCTTCACATGAGCCAGGCTGAGTCCTAAAGCAGAATGTTCTTGGATATATGCTTTTGGGTCCCCATTGACTTGGGGGCACGATCTGCTGTGTGGCGTTGACCTGCCTGCAGTTGCCCGAGATGAGGATTTCCAGAAAACCTCAGGTCTTCGGTAGGAAAAGCTGATGGGAGAACTGGATGCCCATTGCGCAGTGCTCTGTTGCTCTGCCAAAGCTGACTTTCCCCTGTCCTCTGTGAGTGCTCATCACCGAGTGAAGAGGGACACCCCATCACAGCAATCAATCCCCATCGGTAGTTTGTAGTGGTCCCATTACTCCACCAGTGGTATAGAAATAAGGTAGTGGAAGAATTCCTGGCTAAGAATATTGTGTAGTTTTGCAGCACCGTGGATGACACAGCTGCCTATGTGGCCAGCAAGCCAGGCATCAGGAGATTTACCTTGGTGCTTAGAGGATTACAAGGCAGCTGATGAGAAACTGGTGTGACACCTAAATCTTCAGATTTAGGATACTACAGCGACAATAACAGACTAAAATCTTAATTCTTAATGCTTATCGTTATTCCGTACCACAAACTGTGCACACACACACACAAATGTATCTGAGTTAACGTGGTTACACTGCTATATGATGTAGTTCACATGTTTTTAAGGCATTTGGATGGCTGTGCAATCTTTCTGCAAAGACTGCAAAGCAAAAACTGTGGAATTTCTCAAGAAAGCATTGGGTGCCTAATTATCTCACTAGTAGGCTTGCTAAATTAAAGTTTTGTGAAGAGACTAGAAGATCTGATCTGTCGTCATTGGAGCAGGTTGCAAATTTTTCCAGATTTTCAATGATGCCTGGATTGCTGGAGCTGAACTGATCTAATCTATTATAGAGAATAGATCAGGAAAAATGTTCATTTTTATGTCTAGACCCCTACTTACATCAAAGGCTGGTTAAGTTTGGACGAGAAGCTGAAAATAATATCCATGTGTAACATCAGCTGGCATATTTATGCCGAAGAACTCCACCTGCCATCAGAGGAGCTGGCTATTTTGTTCTCAGAGTTCCTGCAGCCTGTATTGCCTTCATTTGCCTGTCTCGTATATGAAGTACTACGATGAGACATCTTTATCATGTCTTCATTACATACCAGTATTTCCATATATTATGCCTTCTCTCCTGAATCTATGCCTCAGTATACAGCGAGGATGAGGCTTGTTTAGGCAGTAGTTATTCACTACGTTTTGATCTTTGTTCTTTGCAGTGGTTTCTACTTTGTTTACAGTACATTTTTCAAACCCGCTTCTACAAAGAAGATCATTAATTTTTCATGTTTTTTTTAGTGGAGCCTGTTTGTATAGACTTTTAGCTTTTCACAAACTTTCCTTTCTTTTCACAATGCTTTTGAGAGATAAGTAGTCTCACCTGCATTTTGCAGTTGTCAAACAAAGGTGCAGAGAGAATAAAGTAAAAGAGAGAATAATTTGGTATTATTTTTTTTATAAGTATGTAACATGATAAGGTATTTTACATGTTCGGAGTCCTGCTTCTTTTCACATCCAGTGCAGCTGTGAATCTGCAGTTTCTCACCTTCCTGCCAAATTTCAAGTGCCTTGTCTGAGGACAAGAGCTTATGAAAGAAGAGGTCGCCAGCATTTCTAACACAGACAAAACCTCGCCTCGTTCGGAGAGAGACTGTGAACGGGCAGAGGGTAAAATGCTCCACAAAACTTCAGTCTGAGGCAGTCATGGGGCACATAACATTTCAGTCTGTGTTATGAGGATTTGACAACTCACACGCAAACATGAAAGTCTCACTGCAGTTTTTCGCAACCATAGTAACAGCTGATGCTTTCAGACAAAGAGCACTCCTCTAAAAAAAAAAGTGCTGTTGAATACATGGTAACCTACGGGTTGTGTTGGCTTCTGTTTCAGTCCTGAAAAGAACGACTTGTGCTGTGAATGCTTCTCTGTTCCTTACCACTACGAAAAATACTGCCTCTCAAACCTGTAACAAGACGCCTTTTTATACGAACTTTCAGTCTTAGACCAAATTTGGAATTTCATTCCTTGAAGTATTTCCGAACCCGTTTCCTGAAGTTCAGATATTTCTGTGAGAAAAAACTGGACTTACATTCCTGCAAAATTTTGGCGTGAGTCTGAGCAAAATGAAATATCACTCACATTAGGTCTTTTATGTGGAGTCTTATATCTTTGCATTTTCCATACCATATTTTCCCAACATGATCTCTTTTTTTTTTTTCAAGCTGAAGAACGGTCTTCTAGCATTCAAGTGGAATTCAGAATATATGAATTCATTTCCCACCCCTGCTTGGAAAATACTTTGTGTGGAGGACTTGTTCTGTCTCTGGTGCATTTTCCCATCTGTCTAATGGCCACCACAGTGTAAAGGTGGCCACCTGGCAGGTTCCTAACTGGCTGACATGGCTTTATTCTTGTCTTGTCAGCTGCTGGCGAGGCAACGCCACCTGCCAGCTTTACGCCATCTAGAATGTCATGGACTCAACAACTCAACAGCCACCTGCCTGGCGGGTGACCTGTTTGTGCACCACAACTAGAACGGATCTCAAATGCAGCAGATCTACCTCTTATGCACAGAGCAAAATGTACATTCTCAGTCTCTCCAACACATCCAGAACCTCTGGAGGTGAGTGCAAGTGCCATACGTGTACTCTCCAACAATTTCTGAAGGTGTCTGGTTCTGGTTTGGTATTGGTTCTGAAGAGAGTGGAGCTCCTGATCCCAGCAGGCCTCCTTGCTTCTAATAGAAATCAAATGAATAAGAGAAAGCAATTATCATTTTCAGTCTTAAAATCCCTCACATTCTTAGAGATACATTATTGGAAGAAGGCAAAAAGATGCCTGTGTATCTACAAATACCTTCACACTCAAGATTCTCCCAGCTACTGGGCTAAATGAAATAATGATTAGGAGTTTTAGTGATATCAATGCACTTATCAAGGCAGGAACAGGAAGAATGATGTTATTAAAGAAAAAAGTGGACTGCTTTAGTGATGCTTGAATTCTAGAATCTTAATATTGATGAAAATATTTATATTAGTTACAAAACATAGAATTATTTTGCCAGTAAAAACTTATGCCCCTTAATCTTAACTCACATTCTTTTCTTTTTGCCAAAAATATCTCTTCGGCACCATTGTTGGAGTGATTATAAATAAATCTATACCACTTTTATATGTACTGTACTGCTATATTACTCTAACTAATCTTGATCTAACTATCAGGAAGTGAGTTAGCTGTTCACTCTTTTGTATTTAATGGATCCCAAGCCGCATTTTTCCTAGATAATGGAAATGTGATGAGTATTCTGACAAATTGTCTTTATATGAATCTTTCTTCATTTTTACACTAGAAATAATGACAAACATTTATACAATCCTACATCTGAACTAAGTAAATTAATTCAAGGATTTCCACTCTGAATTTCTGCTTATGAAGCCATGAATATGTTTCCTGTTCACTTTATTTCTCCAAAGGGATGCCATCCATTCTCTCACCATAAAAGCTGTAATCTAACGACTGCTGATAGCAGTGTGATTGGTAGCATGATGCTATTTTATTGGCATACGGGGTTAAGAAAGTAACATGCAAGTGAATAGATTTTGAATACGTCTGCTTGTTTGATGTCCATCACTTGGAAGAAGTAATTCTAATGTTAGCAATTATGGACTTTTTTTCCTTTGCTGTCCCACAAAGCAGGCTTGATTTTTCTTTCATTTGTCCTAGTTGTATTCTGATTTCACTTCACTGACTTCACTGAAGCTATACTGATTTCAATGTAAGTTGAGAATTAGATTCAATTTGCTTTTGCCAGAGTAAATTACTCTCAAGGGACTTGGCTAAAGTTTGGAGAAAAGGAAAGTAGAAAGATTGTCCTTTAATATGTGTTGAACCAGGCTCATTGCAAACTTTGCAATGCTGCTCCACAGCATTCTTCAGCTAGCCTTTGAGAGAGGTTTTGGTGGAGTCTGATGAGGTCTGTTGAACAGACCCGGGACCTTTGGCAGTCAGAAATCAAAAGATCTGAAGTGCCAGCCAAGAAAAGATGAGCAGCGTGTACTGGGGAAAAAGAATGAGTAGATCACAGTGTTTTTATTATTAATACTATAAGTAGACTGCTGGTGGTGCCCTGGGTTGAGGTTAAGCTGACCACACAGGATGTGAAGAGCTACCGGACGTGGCTTAGGAAACTGCTGGATGTGACAGATGTGACCAATGTAAGAGGCTGGCAAAGGTTACGGTTGGCACTCTGAGGGATGACTGGATTTTTCAGGAGTTACGTGAGAGTGGGCTGAACTCCATGGGAAATTAGAGGGGAGTGTTGGGAGCCTTCAGAGGGTGGCATCTTGCAGGGACGACAGTGCACATCAGAAATACCATGGAAGGCTGAGACGACTGAGGAAACCAGAAAAAACCTCACCCAAATTTGTATACTGGTATAGCAAAAGTAGGATTGTCATAAAAAAGTCGTCATAGGGAATGAGTTGTTTATTTGTGAGGGTTGGGGAAAAGGAGGTCTAAAGAGATAACTTTAAAAAGGGATAACCGAGTGAGTGACCCCAGTTTGAGTAACTGGAAAAGGAATAATATGGTGCACATTATATAATCATGGCTACCAGGCAGCTCCATGCTTGATCACTGCAGCCTAATCAGGACAGTAAATGAAACATGTTTTTTCTTACTGTATGACACACATCGAACCTGCTGCTGTGATCAGGACATGGGGGGGTCAGAATGCTTTCTCTTGTGTGCAGGGGTTCACCTAGATGAGCAGACTGAGCTGTGTCAGAGCCCATCCCATGCCCGATGGCATCTACACCTTCCTATCATTAATATTTTAATAGAGTATGTTCATTCAGTGAAATATTTATTGAAGACTTTGACCAGCATTAAGATCGCAAAGCTCGAGGTGCTGCACGCATCCAGACACTCCCACGGTCGACAAATGCCACCAACCATCTCTTGCATAAATACCACTCAAGTGCCTCTTACCTTTGCCAACCCTGGCCACATTACAGTTCATCACTGACTGTCAGATAGTACTTAAGGAGTAACATTTATCAGTTTTTCTGAACTCAGCCTACCCTGCCAGTCAATTGGGTCTAAAACTTGGCCTTTTAAAAGATGGTTGCCCAATAAGAAGTGGCCTGCTGAGTTTTAAGTATCAATATTGGAAAATCCACTGTCCTGTAGCTAAATATTTCTAGATATTTTTAAAAAATAATTCTGAAGCCATGACTCCACGGTTTTTTCAGTTCCTTTGGAAGCAGCTAATCATCCAGTAGAGGGAGCACAAGCTACCTCAAAAATGACTAAAGATCAGTTGAATCATATTAGTTGAATAATTTATTGTACAATTCTTATATCTTTCAAATAAATTATTCAGAAAATATATTTTTCCATTATTCACCAGTGTCTAGTGCTCCTGGAATAATTCACAAGTATATTAATCACAAATTTTACTCAGTGAATTCAATTATTATATAAAACGTCCATGCCCAGAACCGTGCAAACCACAGAAAGTGATACTGAAGGCAAATAAAGACATCATCAGCTAACTATTCAGATGACTTAAATGATAACAGAACATATGGGCCACCACATATTGATTTTAATGATGGGACAGTGTATCAAGACAAGCATAAAAATGAAAACAATTGTCAGAAATGCAAAAAATAATAGAGAATAGCATTGTGATAGCTGCTTCTAACATCGACAGCCACCAATTATCTTTATATTGTACTATAAGAGATACTCTATATATTAAGGTCAAGAGAATGGCATGGTTTTTTAGACAACACAAAATGATACTTAGAAAAAATTGACTACTAAATGATGTCAGTGCTAGGAAGGAAAAAAGTTTCATTCGGTGCAGTTAGAAATTAATAGAAATAGTGGAGGTTATGTCTCAGATTTTCACAGACCCTTAGGCTTGGACTGCTACTGTAATGAGAGCTGGATATTAATCCCATTAGGTGAAGGAAGGAGAACTGCAAATAAAGGAAAAAGCGTACCCCTTGCTAACTTCTTCCTCGGATAGTAATGTGGCAGAAAGAGGTGCTATTTCACAATGAATGAGGCATGGAGAAAGCTGACTGAGATGTAGTCTCTTGAAAAATTTGAAAGCCTCAGCCCAAACCAAAGGCCTGTTCATCTAAAATCTCTGGAAGCAACCCTCTGCTTTGAGGATATTTAATTTCTAGTGGGAGTGCTCTCAGCAATGGGGTGAAATTAATCTTGGGGATCAAAATCTACTTCTGTAACTGATCTACATCATCAGGATACTGTAGATCATCAAAGTTGGTCTGTGCTTATTTAAATTTTGTGCTACATTGTGTCAAAGGCAATTAAAACAATAGCTGATCAACTTGTTTTAGGATTTTATAGATACTTTCAATCAATAGGCTTTGTGTCATGGATGGTACTTTTTTGTCCCCAGGGAAACAATGTCAACGGGCGGTTGCTGTTGAAGCAGAAGGTTCAGAGGAGACCATGCAGCAAAAAAAAGACAGATAGTTCCTTTGCTTTTCTGAATTTGTATGTATTAAGGCTGCATATTTGTAATATATTGTAGTTTGTCTGAGTTAAAAGGGAGTATTAACTCCTGCTAAATTCAAGTTATCAAGCATGTTCATAGTATTCTCATTGAAATCTTGAGGTTGTGTGAGGAACAGATTTTGGGCCGCACAGAGATTATTTTTTTTATATCCTGACAACCCTAGTCTTATCTTCCACCTCTGGCTGATAAAATCTTGCCCACTATTGTACTTAATGTGATACCTGTGCTACAGCTGTCATTAAACTCAAGATTTTTAACGGTGTCGTGACCTGCTCTCCCTTTTATGCTGAATTAGGAGAAGTACTTGCTGTCGTAACCCACGCTGGTACCTTTTGTTGTAGGACACCCTTGCCCACCCCTGCACTGCACGTGCCGGAGTTGCTCCTTCTCCTGGGCATCGCTCTGGTGCTGGTCGTGCACCATCGCCTTGATGATGCAGCCCTTCCTCCAGCTGGTATCAGTATGCAGCCTGTGAGATCAGGCTCAGAAGGCACACACGTAAGATGCTGTCCTTAAAAAGGCCTTAAAAGGGAGGGGGGGGAAGACGACGTGCTTGGTGCATTCCAGCTGTGGTGACCTTGAGGTAGGGTTAGCATGGGCCCGATGAACCAAAGCATTGTATTTCAGGCTATTGAACGCTGCCCCCCTCCCTTACAGTTCCAAAGGGGGAGATTTGTATTCTAAATGAAACAATGACCTTTGATCTTGCTTTTTAATTAAGCACCTAGCTAGAAGGTTTCGCAGGCCATGTTATTACCTGTGGGTTTATTATTAGATATTAAGATTAAGGATTCAGAGTATATGGTCCTGGGCCTTTTTCTTTTCTTACAATGCCTTAAAGCTTCCTCTCTGTCTGCAATTTTAAAGATTTTATGCTAGCAATAAAATCCAAATTAGAAAAATAACTGCTCATCCATATAAATCGGTTGGGCCAAATGGTATCAGCGTGACTTCTTTGACGTTAGTAAGCAGAATTTGACAGCGCTATCTCAAATAATTAAGCCTATTAGGAAAGGATTGGTCATTGAAAAAAGTCAAGTTAAATGAGATACCAAAGCTGACTCTAACTTGCCAAAACCCTTCCCACACATGGAAGCTTTGAAGTGGAATGAAAAGACTAAGCGAAGCCATAATTACATCTTGTTTAACTTGGCCCTTTAAAAAGCGTAACCCTTTAACTTGCTTTTCTTTTTCACACATCTGCATACTGCAGAACTCTTCAAATTGGCATAGAGCTTTATCAACAGATGATTAAAAATCAAATCTATGCTTCTGCTTTGCTGAATATTGCACATGTAGTTAAAGTTGAGCATTTGCTTAATAGTTTTAAGGAATCAGGTCTTTTCTGCTTTTTCTTCAAGATGTCTTTCTTTTCTTTTTTGAAAATGTGGTTGAAATCATGTAGTATATGCCCTTGTGGGAAAGAATTAATCTTGGACTGGAATGTATAGGGATCATTGTCCTAATAGGATTTAAGCTATTTTTTTTCCCCTTGCTTTTCAGTATTCACAGTGGCTGGGAAGAAATGGGTTTGTGTGGCTATTTCCCATATTAGTTTCTGTTAGAAAGGTGCTCTAATGGCCATTTAGCTCATGGTGATTAAACAAAGTGCTGAAAATAGGATTAGTACCTTTGACTACCTTTTAAAAGATAACTGACTTTCTCTGTATTTTGGTGCTGGGTGTGCTATTTTTTTATTTTTTTTTTTTTTCTTTTTTTTTCCTTTTTTTTTTAATATCCTATGCTAAATCTCTGTAAGTCTCAAAAAGAAGCAGACTGGTTACTGGAATTCCCTGACTTCTTTGGTTCCAATCACTCTGAAGGGATCCATTTGCACAGCAACTTTAGCTATCTGAATCTTGATGTATTGAAATAATGTTAGTAAGGTGCTGGGAGAGGAGAGAAAGATGAGAAATTAGCTTCCAAGAAAAACAACTTGCTAATTTTCTCAAAGCTCTGCAGAAATCTCTTTAGGGGAGAGTGGCGCAATGGATATATATTCAGGTTCAGTAAGTCTTGTCCCACTGGTGGTTGTTCTCGTCTGCTCTGGACACTTGGGTGTTGTACCGATTAGTTCTTCTCCTTTCCCAGAGTTTGTTTCTCTTCCTCAACTGAAGCATCCACAGCATGAAGTCTGCCTATAGCCTGAATACCACTGCTAGCAGTATGTCAGCTCCCAAAAGATAATGAAATTACTTCACAACATTCCAATCCTAAAGTTTCTTCTCACTGAAACAGATCTAAAAAATTCCTCTCATCACTCAGCACTCTAATCCTGCTTATTTTGCACTAAGACATTTTTTTTTTTCCAAGAAAAAAACAGGAAAAAAAGTATTGAGTACCACGGTATCAAAAGGAGCCTCTGATACTTCAGGTTTCCTACTGGAGAGAGGCTCTGTGTTAGATACACTGCAATATGATGCAGTATGTCCAGATTACATAAACAGGAATGACCTGTATACAAAATAATTCGGAACCTCAGGAAATATATTCCTTTTCTTACCCGCTATCTCTTTGCCATCAATGTGGCTTGCAGAGGTGAGAAGAGTCAGTGAATTAATTTTACTCTGAGAGGATTTTAAAAGCGTGAGACTTTTAAAAGCCCCCTCTCATTCTGGTTCCTCCTGCCGACTTCATTAGCTTTTCACCCCAGCAAGTCACAGGTCAATCTCATATTGCTAACTTACTCCCACACTGTTAGGTAATGCCCTTGGTGAGAAACTGCAATTAATAAATAACAAACAATGATACGTGCAAGACAGTGCATATCCTGAGAGAAGAGCGCCTGAGATTTTATAAGCAGCTGAACAATATATTTCCGGATTCTAGAGGAGAAACTAAGACAGATCCCTTCCGTCCTGTGTAGCAGTATATTGCTCCACAAATTTATTGCAAGAAGTTGTTTTTTCCCCTCTGTAAACAATTCAGATAGATGTGAACAACTTCCAAATAGCAACATAAGTTTAATTCATCTGTCTCAAGTGACATAACATATGTCACTAGTGCCTGTTGCGGAAGCAGGGAAGTCTGCTACATCCTGCAGAATTATGCTTTATAGCCATGCAAGCCATGTTATTAGTACTACAGCATTTTGAAAGAGAAATCTATGTGGCAACTACAGCAATCCTTTCTGCATGCACCTCTCTTCCACAGGGTGGTTATTTTTTTGGGGTTTTTTTTTGCTTTTTTTGGGGGAGAGGTTTGGTAGGAAAATACAAACTCTTAGAAGGGAATTGGTTACTGCACCTTTTCTAGGTGAAAAGTTTTTTTCGAGGCCAGGAGACAATGTTTTCTTTCTCTCCCTTTTCATTTTTCTATTTGCTATGACTGTAAAATGAGAACTGAATGAGAAAAGCAAGGTAAACTCATTGATTCACTAAAATGCTGAGTCTCCTCTCTGGAAATTTAAGTAATTTTTAATATAAATTCTCACTCTTTAGTGGTCTGCACAGTACAGTTTGGTATTTGACAATGTAATAATTTAACTTATAAAATATAAAATCTGTATTAGAATTGAGATTATTTTAGTCTAGTGGAGAGATTATTCAATAGTGTCAATAGGGGACACTAACCAATCTCACTTCTACTGTAAAAAATGTCATATAAACTCAGGTCCTGTAGTCACCAAAGCATAAGCTCTAGGCAGCTGTGAAACCAATGGCCAACCTAAACCACCCCTTTTCAGAGAAACCTGAAGCCAGACAAACAGGAAGACCTTGGGCAGCTCTTAAGAGCATTCCCAGTTCCAAATCTGTTTTTTTTTTTTTGTTTTTTTTTGTGTTTGTTTTGTTGTGGTTTTTTGTTGTTGGTTTTGTTCTTGGTTTGTTTGTTTGTTTGTTTGTTTGTTTTTTAAAGTTATGCCAGTACTTTTGTAATATGCTCAACCAAGAACCCAAGTCTTGAACCCCAACCAAGAACTCCAGCCCTACAAAAAGCACAAGCTTCTTAAATTTACATACAATTATTTCAGGGCCTGCCTAGGTAGATAATAATATTAACTCTTTAGAAACATCATGTTGAAAGTCCTAGGAGTAAGGTAGACTCATGACATGTGGTATCTACTATCTATAAAACTGACCATAATATTTTAACATTAAAACATTTTTAAACAATTTAAAAATATTGAGACCTAAGGCTGGAAAAGAGCCTGAAGACATGATAGTTGCACTTTTAAGAGTCAAACAAGACATTGAAAAAGTAAACTCTCCATTTAGCCACTTCTACACAGTGGGAGCCCCAAAACTATTTATCAGCTAGAGATGACAAAAAAACCTCCAAAGAATATATACAACCCTCTGCACTGAACAGATGTTTTACCACTTACATGCTACAGTCCTGAAATTTTTAGAATTACTCAGACGCTGAAGAAGCTATGAGGCCTCTCTCTTTATTGCTCCTAGTGGATATAAAATCAAATAATGATTTGTTTGTCATTTTATTTTATGGAAAGTTTTACACTGTCTAGTCCAGAACAACTGTGTTGATCTTTCAAACGAGACATAAAACTTGAGGTTTTAACCACTTCTGTTCATTAATATCCCTTGGGGATGTGAGGGGATTTTTTTTTTTTTTTTTTGGCAAGATTAGGAGTATTAGCATCCTGACTAAATTACCACTCTGGTAATTACATTCGTCTTATCTACATATCCCCCTGCAGCTTCAATGGAATATGGTTTCTTCCTCTCCTGATGTGTTCTGCAGTGCTGTTATGTGTTGTTAAATGGTTTGCTTAAGTGTGCCCAAAACCTGCCACAGGCAACACATAGCCTGTATTTGCTTATTAGGCACTCACTGCCCCATCTCTTTCTCGCTCTTTGGGCTGGAGTGGGGCTAGAGACTTTCAAAGGGTGGGCATGTAGGGCAGCGGCCTCCTCCTCAGAGGTAAGCAGCACCCTCCCAGCGTAAAGCCTCAGGAGTGAGTATGATTTTGCCATTTGTCCACAAGGAACACATTTCATTTCTCACACCCCGCACCCTCCACACATTTCAGAAAGAATCGCAAGGGTGAGGGAAAGCCAAGGGCAGGAGCTGATGGGAGCACAGAGGAAAATCCTCAGCCCACTTATATTTTCTGTGCAGCATCGTCGCCGTTTGTCACAGTTTCCCTCTTTGCTAGAAAGGGACTTTCAAAACAGCCTAAAGGACTGAAGTGCAAAAATTACATTAAGTTTCAGTGAGAGTAAAGCACCTAAACCCACAGGCCCCTTGGAAATCCTAGGTATTGAATATAATAGCAGGGAGCAGAGCCAGAGGCTCCGTGCGGTCCTCTGGGAATTAGACTAATGCCAAACCTTTTTATGTGTAAAATGCTCAGATGCTGCAATGACAGGAGCAATACAAAACTTTAAGGAGGCAGATAATAAACCATTATTAAATATGAACCACAGCCTTTTCTTTCCCAAAGTAATTGGCACCCAGTTTGCTGGTTTTGAAGGATGCTCTTTGGCTTTGCTCTGTGGCAATGGAGACTGATGCTAAAATGAGCAACACAACAAGCAATGATGAGGTGGCATTGGCCAGTTTAGGGAGACTCTGCTTTAAGAGACACCTTGGCACACACAGAGAAGTCATCCCTGCTTTGTTGATGGATGATGGAGTTATGGTACAGGCAAGGAGAGGCTTGACATTATGACATTATGACAAAGAAGGTGGCCAAGCCATTTCTACCTTCCACTTGGGGTGAAATGATCACCAAGAACAATCTCACTGCTATGTCTTAAGCCTTAAAAGCATCACGAGTTAGAAGGAACTACCAATATGTTTAAATGGTGCTTATGATTGGCTGGAGAGGTGTGTGGCTGTGACAGTGAAGTACTCTGTGTGTACATAAAACTCTTTTTTTGCAAGTTGCTCTGTTTAGATGAATTTTAATGATACAAATGTGATTAACAGATAAGTTTTGATTCCTCTATTGACAGTCTCAGTTTACTCAATTGCAATTTTCAGGGATGAATCACCTTCTCCCAGCTCATTGTGAACCTCTAAATGTATACATACATATATATAGCTGATACAACAGAGGGAAAGCAGTGTAGCTGCTGGGGACAGATGGCAACAGGTTGCCCAGGGAAGCTGTGGCTGCCCCATCCCTGGAGGTGTTCAAGGCCAGGCTGGATGGGGCTTTGAGCAACCTGATCTGGTGGGTGGTGTCCCTGCCCATGGCCGGGGGGTTGGAACTCGATGATCTTTAAGGTCCCTTCCAACCCAAATGATTCTATGATTCTATAGGTGGTCAGCTTTATCTTCAGAATTAAACATTTTGCAATAGCATAAGTAGTATGATTGGTCAATAAAAGCCACTTATTCTTAAAAAAAAATGGCAGGAAAACAATTGGCTATATAGTGTTGTTTCATTTGGCTTGGACAGCTTTTGATGACATCATTAACTTATACAGTAGAAGGATAAGAATGTAAGACAATATTCCTGGCAAAATAAACATTATTGTTATTGGAGTGCAAATAAAAAAAGTTAAGATGGAGCCATCATTCATCTTCCCTGCAAGTAAAAGTAAAATCAAACACTTTGTGCTAGTATAGTTTGGAAGGGTTATGAGCGACCGTCTGCAAGTGAGTGATCCAGAGTTCTTTCAACTTTGTCCTGGGAATGAGGTCATAAACTCCCAGACAGTACATGGACTCTGATAACCACTGAATGGAAACAGGATTATGGGAGTCCCTGTTGAAGAATGACATGAACAGAAATTGCCAATATTTTGTCCAACAAGACCCAATTTGCTTGTTAGAAAAAGCAGAAATGTGGAGAAAGTGGAGAGCTGGTCAGGTGAGGACACCATGCCACAGGGTCTCTGCTGGGATTCTTAGTCAGTTCAAGGGGGTCCCTGGGAATTTAGAAGGGCTCCTGAGAACTGTGACAGTGATTTAAAAATCTGAGAGCAAAGGATTCCAGAAGCTAATTTAGTTTAGTTTGTAAAAAACAAGGTTCCTGGCAAGCTGAACAGAATCTCTAATGGCTAGGCAGGGAAGATAATTAGCTCTTCAATTTGGGAAGCAATACTAGAACTAAAACAAAGTGCTGGAAGATAAGGCTAAGGCTAATGGATATTTTCTATAAAATACTCTATATTTAAAATAAATAAATTAGGACTGTTATACAGCATATGTTAAACAGAACAGCCTGGCACAGATACTCCTTTTGCCTTAATTAGGCAATTAGGAATCTCAGAAATCAACAGCAATATCCCAGCAGAATATAGTATGGCCTCGCATACATTCCCCTTGACTCCTGGGAGCCCCTAAGTATTCAAAAGGTTTCAGAGCTGGTGTTAAACTTTGGCTCTCAATACTATGTCACTGTCAGTGGACAACAACTCCTTGCTCTTATGCATGATCAATTCAGAAAGTAAATCCCACTGTTCCTGGCACTTTGGTTAATAGCCTTACGCTCTGATGCAGAAAATATGTGAGCACAGCCAGATTTACCTGTACTCACATAGGAGCCACTTTCAAATTTGTTAAGATGCAGATGATAGGAGATGAGTAGGGTGCTCAGAAGCTGGAAGCAGGTTTCCACCTGAGCACATCACTCAAAAGCGCTGTTTTGAACTTGGCCCTTGAGATAGTGGGAGCAGGCAGGCAGATAAACCTCTCTTGCTCAGCCTGCTGGTTGAATTGGTTTCCCACAGAAGACATTCACGGAACAAGCACTATTGGGTATACCAGCGTATGTGCTTGGCTGGGGATTATTTTTGGAAGTATTGGCCACTTAAGAAAGGTTTGTATTTATTAACCCGCAACAGAAAATTTTTGGTGGTTTGGGAATATCTTCAAGGCTTTGCACAAAGATTCTGGCACAACAACCAACCCCAACAAGCACAGTTTTCTAGAGCAGGAATGATTTCTCAGAAGGTCAGCTAAGCAAAGTGGGAGTGATACCTTTCAGATTTTGACAGTCATTCACTACTGAGTAGCTAAAAGCATATAGAAGTCTTCTGTGCTGAGATGGCTTTTGTGTGTTAAAAGGAAATATCAAATTCTTCTTGCAAGAGTTTGGGCCACATCGACTCTCTGCAGTAAATTAAGAACATTTTCTCAACATTACACTGAATCTATATGAGCCTCATAAATAATTCAAAATTATTTTCAATAATATCCTTATAATGAATAAATATATGGCAAGTGTGAAATGAAATCAGCTACTTACTGTACACTCCAAATACTCAAGATTTATCAGGGTGTTTTGTTTGGTGTCTGTAAAACTCGCTGTTTGTGAATTTTATGGTATCGCCTGAAGCATATGTTTTCTATCAATACAGTGGGATCAGATAATCATTGCAACAAGAGTTAGCCAGTAAAATTCAAACAGATGAGTTGCTGCATTTTAAGGACCATCTATTATGTCCCAATGGAGAGAATTACCTAGAGCCAAATCCAAAAAGGACTTTGATGCCCAACATGGGATTTAGGCAGAATTTAGGTACCTAAACAGAAAAGTGTAATCTTGAAAATCTTTTTTTAAGTTTCTGCTTAACCCAAGGGGTGTCAAAACTCCCTCAGCAGCTTGTTATTTTAGTTTTCAAGGTATCCGGTGTTGAATAATGCACTACCCAGAACTGCTGCACTAGCAAACCTCATCCACAAGTCAATTAGCACTTTGGCATGTCATTCATTCCTGCCTCCAACTGTAGTCTATAAACTGTGTTCCCTTGCTTGAAACCTTGGGGAGAACTCAAGACGGTAGAAAAGTCTGACAGGACCAGCAGTCGTGATTATCCTTTCTATATAAATGTGAGCAAAATGAGATTGGCACCCTCCTTTTTTTCCTGCTGACTTAATGGCCACAGTAACCTTGCAGAAAGTGGCCAACCCAGACTGTCTTAGAGGCTGAAAGCCCAGGAAGAGTTGGTGACTCAAGGCAGCCCCAGACCACCAAATGTTAGTCTTTTGGGGAGCTGACATACTGTATTCATCCTATTGTAACAGGAACACAAGACAGAATGCAATGTGGGATTGATTGGGAGACAGAAAGAGTAGGAAGAATCTAGATATTTTTTTTCTACAGGGTATGGGCATTTATTTACTTGATGTCTCTCCTCCAGAGGCATCACAGAGTCCTCAAGGACTCTAAAGAAGTGTGGATAAAGTCCCTAAATGTTAAGTATGATGCACCTAAATTTTAAATGCTTTGGTCTTTAGATCTGTCTCTCGCTCAAGCTGATATAAATCAAATTCAGGTGAATGTTCAAGGCATTCAGTTAAGGGTCCCTGATCTAGCTCTGCAACCTGGGTAAGTGTTGTACAAGGGGTCTGCAAATGAAGGTGCAATGTTCAAGCTCCACCAACTGCTCTATTCAGATTACGAAATTTGAAGATTCCACTGTTAGGCTTCTAGCATACCTCTGGACTCTCTCATGTAATTACTACAAAATACATTTATTTCACACAGGTATTAGTTCTCATTTTTAATAGTAAAGCCAACAATTAATAATTACTTACACTGTTCTTTACATTTTCAAAGTGCTGAACAAATATTAATTCAGTTTCCTCATAAAACCTTAGGCTCCTTGTGATACTAATAGGCTGGCTGAGTCATACCTTCATATTCATAAGCCATAGTTTCTTCCCCACTATGTTTCACAATTTATACAAAGTGATTTTACACCCATTTGTTAAAAGGAACTGCAGCATCTCTGAAGCGTGGGTTTATATTATTGTAGTTACTGTAGGAAATGAAATGTACAACATAAAACTGACAAGATATCTTTTATTTTTACATAAGGTTACAACATCTTAGAAAAATTGTTTTTAAATTTAATTTCATTAAGTGCTGAAAATGTATCTTAGCATATTTATTGAACAGACACAGAAAAATTTCAATATAAAAACTTATTGGAACCATACACAATAGACCAACCGTCTGTTAAAATGCCCAAAACCAAAAACCCACCACAACTTAAAAAACCCAGAAATCTTGTCAGCCTTTGGTTGCTACCTTTCATTTCAACGTATAACTAGAAGATTGAAAATGTGTGCTTTGGAGATGGTGAATTTCCTTGAACAAATGACTGTACAATGCGTTTATTTTTGTTCTGAAATGTGTGAAAACACTAGCGATGGTTTATAAATATGAAGCTATGACTCAGACAATCTACTAGCGTCACAAGGAGCCTGGGGTTTTGTGAAGAAATGAGACTGATTTATTTAATCCTTTTCGAGTTCAAGGCCAGCTTCAGCTCTCAGATGTGCAGCGTATCCAAATGTTGCATAACCTGAAATCTCAAATTGCTGTGCCTTTGTATGCAAGGAGGGTGGTCAGATTTTCAGGCTCTATTGTAATCTATGCATTATGCTCTTGAGACTAGAATCTAGCACTTTGAAAAAAGGTGCTTTTAAAGTAAAACATGACAATTGCTTTATTGGTTTTAATGTAACACAACTGCTGGCTTTCAGAACAAGTAATACATAGCACCTATTCTGACAGGACTGAATGACTGCTCAGGAATGTTTTTATTCAAGGGAAATTCAAAAGGTATAAAATCAGCATAAGAAAATGTGCACCTCACTTGCACCCTCTTACACATCAGACTTGAAAGTGCTTTTCCCCCCAAGAAAGCTGTTAAATGTTCATTGTCATCAGTGGGGGGAAAGTCTGGGTTTGAATTTGGGTTTGGCACCCAAAGCTATTAATGTATTTTATCCAAGGGCTTTTTTCAAATGAAATGCATAAACATTTCTGGTACCCATCCTTCTAGGGCAGTTCATTCATCAGAGGCATGAGATAATCAAGTCCCTTGTTATTTATTTTTAATCTGATCTTATTTATCTTGTATTTGTTGTTGCCAAGGGATCCTGCTTGGTCAGGACAGATGGACAGAGGTCCCACTGGCACTGTGTCTCATTTAGCTAAGACAGTCCCATGGGAATGGGAGTAGTTCCAAGAAGGCTAGGTGAATATGCTAAATCTGCCTCACAACCCATCTGTCTCAGTGCTTTCCCCAGCATCTGTCTGTCTGGGTGAGGAATCTTTGCTTTATTTAGGTTTCAATTTCTTTAAGTTTGAAGGAGCAAACCTTTCCAACCACTGTTTTTTTCCCTCTTCCAACCATTGCTTCTTCCCTTAGTAACGCAGCTCCAGAAGGAACGGGATGAATCACAGCCTCGTGATTCCTAACCTTTAGGTGTGTGGAAGCTTAATGGGATTCTCAGCTCTCAAAACGACAGCCTTAAGGCTCCAAAAGTGATGGATTGGTTAAGCACGCATCAAAAAGTTAAGCTGCTAAGAGTCAGATTGCCAAAAGGTCACACTCTGTGCAGGAGGAAAAATATGTGCCCTAAATGTAGGTCCCTGAGCCTGCATTGAGCGGAGCTGCTTCCCGCTGCTCAGGATTCACACCCCACAAGCCTGCTCCTGCTGTTGGGTGCCTAATGCCTTTCTTGCAGAAGCTGCCACCCAGTCAGCCAACACTTTGGAAGACAGAAAAAGTAGTCCCATCGCCCTTCTTAGCCAGTAGAAATAAAAGTTACCCATTTAATTATTCATGGAAGATGAAGGAAACACGCTTTCTTCCCGAGTAAAGTGGAACCATGTCTACGAGAGAAATGTCCAAACCACACAGCTAAAGGCAATCTATGGATGGGGACATTCTCAGTCTTTTGCCTTGAAAGTGACCCAGATGGCACAGCTGCAATTAAATATCCATTGAGACAGGTGATAGAGAAAAGCTTGAATACAAATCTGCAGCTTTCTGGCTGGGACATTCACCTTGAAGGAAGGGAGGTGGGTTTCATTTTCTGCTCCCAGATGTACACAATGTAAATTAGGGAAATTGCCCTTTGGAGTGGAGCCTAGCAGAGTTTTTCTTATCCTGGGTGAATACCTTCGCTGTTAGCCTGGATGCTGCTCTTTCCCTGTGCCTGACCAAATTAATAAGATTTTTTTACTCCCACCCTAGCAGGAAAGCTTCAAAAAGAATTTTAAAGAGTTTAACTGCAACTTCTACTTGTCAGGGTGATATTAAAAAAGCAATTAGTTGCCTTAGGAACCTCAATTCCACTAAATTTCCTAATCAGGAACTGTTTCGGGGTGGGAGTGGGGTCTTGAATTGAGGGACTGTTACCACTCCTAGGAATAAAATACAGCTTAACATGCTAGGGTTTCCAAAAGATGGGCCCTTGATGAAATGTCTTCCACTTAAGCCTCCAGGACATTGTGTGGAGGAGGAGGGATGTGTCACGGGGCATGACACAGCCAGAAGGCGCTGGGGCCCTGTAGGAGCTGGCAGGGTGTGACGACAGGCCAAGTCCGTCCCGAGTTGAGATGAAGATCCGAGAGGCGCTGTGACTCCCCGGAATCTCACGAGCAGCCCTGCCACACACTCCCTCATGGCGAGCAGAACCTGTCTGTGGAGCTACTGCCTCCCCCTTCGCTGCCCCAGGGCTCCTCAAAGAACCTCTCAGATGCGCCAGGTGTCAGGCACAGTGATAGGTGAAAGATCCACAGAACGTACAGATTTAAAAGATTGTGTAACTTGCTCAGAAAAGGCAACAACAACAGAAAGGCGTACAAATATTAATCACACAAAATCTATAAAACATCTGGCTGTAGGTGGGTGGCTGGCGGTGGTTACAGCTGCTGTGCTTGTTAGGTTTGTCAGGGCCACCTTGCTGTTACCTCTCAGGCCACTTCAGCCAGCTGCCACCTGAACCCAAAGCTCTTTGAGCCACCGTTTGTCCCCTCATCCCAGGTAACACGGTGATCCACCTCAAGCCTTGGGGTGCTGCCACAGCGCACATACCCAGCACCAGTTCCACCAGACCAGTCTTTTCCAAACTGGGGATCATAACCCCTACTGGCATTGCTCACCTAATGGCAATACATGTTCGTGATGCTGTTATCTGGGGCTGCATGAAAACCATTGATCTATAGGAGAGGCAGAAGCAGAAGAAGGTTGATAATTGCAGCATTAGGCCATCTGCTCTAGAGATGTATTCCATTGACATTTTCTTTTCAACGTTCATTATTGCACGCTTTTCTTTCCTCTTCAGTATCTTAAAAAGCTTCTTTTTAACAACAGAATGCCAGAGTAGTCCAAAATCTCTTGTCTTTCACTGGTTATCAAACGATGCTTATATTAGAAGACATCTGCTCAGCCCCAGTTTTACTAAGAAAACACTTCCAGCTCCCTTTTCATGTACTCATCTTCAATATTCCTTGAAGCACGACTTTGTCTTTTTTTAACTCCTTTGCTATAGAAGCTCTTTGTTAATGCCAATATAAACAACTTAGATTAGAGAGACCCACTGCAGTGTCTAGAAAACTGGCTCTGAGAGGAATGTGCACTTGAAAATTGTCTTGAATGAATTTATTATGCAAACATATGCTAGAACTTAAAACTGCCAGTGCTGCAAAGAAAACTGTCTACAGCTTCTACTCTCATTTACAGGATCAAAAGGGATAAAATTTTATTCCAGTAAAGTGTGGTGTGTTTGCAAGTGGGAGCAGGATAGAACCAAGATATATTGAGTAAAACAGACATTTAAAGAGCAATAAAACAAATGGATGCAAAAGTGAATTTTTATCACGACGATCCATTAGTGTTTTGCAGCCAGGCAGAGCAAAACAGTGACCTGGAACAAATCAAGAAGAAAGATGCTTGACTTATGCTTCCCTCTGCAAAGTGTGACCCATATTCATAGTTTTTAATTAGAAATGTATTATCTTTATGGGATGATGAGCTAATTTCTGTCCATTTTTGTAATTCATTAAGTACCCAAATTACATTACGAATAAATGGGGAAAGAATGGGCCAGTCTTTGGACCAGTTACAAAAAAGATTCCCTATGAAAGAGAAATTGATCAGCACGTTGCAGTGTGCTGACCAGTTGCATAAGTCACTGTTATCCTCAGGCAACCTTGACTAAATCTTACCATCAATATTTAAAATAAGTCTAGCACAACCCACGTTTCTTAAAATCCTAAGTTAGTCATCTAGAAGACTGATTTTGTCCCATAAATGACCTCTGGAAGGAAAAACACATGCACAGCACTTTCTTCCCCTAGTGGGAAGAGGTTCACCACATACAGGACTGGCAAGCAGTGCACAGGAAGGTACTTTGACTTAAAAGCACTTCAAAGGAACTTCTGAATGAACCCAGCAGCGCTGTCTGGAGGGATAGAGCCATTGGGCCAGGTCCAGAGTCTCTGCTTTGAAAGAGAACCTGCCACTGCTAATTACTGTTCCTGAAATTGGACACGTACATGACCCTGCATATGCATCCCTATTCACCGATCTGCTCAAGTGCAATGTCACAAGCAGTGAGACTGGGCTCTGCACCCTCCCTTTTGTAGGACATAACTCTCCATCATGCACGAAGTAAACCAGCTGCTACAGGACTTGCACACAAGCCCTCACATTGCGTTGTTTAGATCAGAACATTGAACGCTACTTCAGAATGTGCGATGGCACCGGACTCTCCATTGAACAAGGCCCGAGTCTGGTCTTACACACAGCCTCGCTGGACACAAAGACATGGTTGCTAGGGACTGTGCTCAGAAGAGTTCATGACCGAGCAGGAAAGTACTCGGTAAGCTCAGAGCTTTTGAAATCCTGCAACAGCAGTTGCAATAATTTGTTGATTTACACCTGTGAAGTCAGAGAGGATTCTGCAATCATGTTTTCATCAATAGCTAATGTGTAAGTTTCCGTACTTTCAGTGTCAGACTCCTTCAGAGATGGCTGAAGCAAGTTGATTTATGTGAACCATTTTAGTCATGCAGATTGTTTGAAAAATGTATGACAGATAAAGATTGGATTGCTGTTCTTATTTTGGGCTGAAAGGGAACATGCTTTTTGCCAAGAATGGTGGATATCCAAGTTCCAGCAATTCCTGTCTCTAAAGGCTTGAAATATCAACTAGTCGTAGCTTAACAGCAGATGGCTGGAGCAGGTTAGTCTTGATATGGATTGAGACACTCAAGTCTTGCTCTGGACTCATGTTAGAAGCAGCACCCAGCTGTTCAATTAGCTGGCGAAAGGAAGGTGGATGAGAAATTTGCTTTCCAAGTGAGGTTGGCTGCAGAAATAACCCTCATTCATGTGAGCCTAAGGTCTTGTGTAGGGTTTGGTTGACCTTGACCCTTATGCACTGCTGTGGCTGAAAAACATTTGTTCCCTTAATTATCAGCAACGTGAATACATTACCATTTAATCATCTTTCCCTTGAAATGGCAACTTTAATTTCATGGTAGTGTTTACTGTTCTAGACTCACTAGTTGTGTCAGAAATCCAAGCTCTGGTGAGCAAACCCTCTAAGCTTGACTGGAAAAAGCTTTTGAACTCACTGCCTCTTGCTCAAGAGGATGAAAAACAAACCTTAAAGCTGCCAATATTTATGTTTTGGGGAAGCCAGTTGAAAAAGAGAAAGAGATTTTCTGAGCTCAGAACAAAAATAGACCATTAAAAAAGCTTATTTTGTTTTCTCCCTTTGAAAATTCCCTTTTCATTTTAATTAAGCTCTCACAGGATTCATGATGTTGGAGAGTTTTCAAAGAAACAGAGAACTTGCTTGCCAGTTTTTTTTTCTTTTTATTTTTTTTTTCCCTACTAGCTCACACAGCTCTACTTGTTGCAAGTATTTATCTGTCCTGAGAAAATCAGCTGAAGCAGAGGAATGTCTGAGAGCATTCAGAAAACCTAAATACAATAATTTTATTAAAAACTTCTACATATAGAGGAATGTTCATAAGAGTCTTCTATTGTAGACAAATTGATCCAAACTGGAAAAAATCTGCTCTAATTTAAACTTTGTGTTACCTTACAGTTGTAAGCCAGGGTCATAGAAGCCTGATTTTTCTTCTAGGACTGGAAAGATATAGCTGTTGCAATAACACATTGATTTGCACTAAATTCTATGCAGTTTTGGCCTCCATCCTAAAAACACCAAGCTGGTCATTTCAGATATGGGTTTCCTGAGGGGCTGACAAAGACTTTATCTCCTTCCCAATAGCTCTGGCAGCTCCTCTCTTCCCAGCACAGGATCATGACTTTTTTCTACATTTGGAAACTGGGTACCAAGAACACTCAGAGAGGATCAGCAAGGATGCTCGGGGCTTCTCCTCAGCTCTGGCCGAGCGCATTGTGTCTGTTGAACCCTGAGCAGTCTTGCCAGGTGCCAACTCCTCCTCTGCCCCCAGGTCATGGTATGCCCAGGTCCTATAGCTTTGCTGGGCATAAATTTCCAAGTTTAAAACGTCTGAGGCCCCTGGAAGAGTGGTTTTCACACCAAAGCACAGAACAGAATTGAAATACAAAATGAAGTCCATCAGGATGCTTCAGGTTAAGTATCACTTAGATTTAAAAATCTTTTTACACAGCTTGAAAATTGATCTATCAGTTGCTGACTGTATAAATGTTCTTTCTTACATCCTATGACATTCTATTGAATTTAACAAGAGTCATATTTGTAGATACAGGAGTAGAATTTGGCCTAATTAGATATTAGAGGTGAGGTTATACTTGACACTTACTTACACAAGGCTCCAGTCATCCTTAGATCTCAAACAAGGCAATAGAATAGTCCCGTGTCCCTCCACTGAATAGAGAAAATGGCAGAGGAAAAAGTAAGGAGATTTGTCCCAAATCACACAGGACTTGTGATTCCAATGCACTGTCAATGAGACCAAAGCAGCTTCATTCCCAAATAAGGGAAAATCAATGTTACATGACTCAGTTTATGAGAATCTAGGACAAAAAAATGACTGCTGAATTTAGGAATTAGTTTTTGAAAATCACTTCTAGTGAAGTCTTGGCAAAAGAATATGTATAAAAGCTTTTTAAATTACTAATATATAGGTTTCTAAACACGATATTATATAAACAGTATTGTTTCTTTTCTTCATTCTTTCCAAAGGTCATACATGAAGATGAAGCAGTTTGATGTAACAACCAAATTCCAAATGCTTTATCTATTTGAATATACTGCGTGACTGTAAGTCCTTTTTGGGCTAAACATTGGCGTTACAACAGTGGAAAATCTTGGCCTTTAGGATGGCAATCAAGCACGTGCTCAGGTCTCTCCTTCCCCACAAATACGTGCAGGCATGCGCATACATCCAAGGGTACTGTCAAAGGCTTTTGTCAATTTGAATTGGTATTAATGTTTGCAATCTAAAAATAAAGCCTTCTTTTTTTTTTTTTTTTTGGCCAAGATTGAAAGATCTTCAGGCGCTACCGAGTAATTCACTGTGTGCTGCAGCATATAAGTAATGACTGAAGAGTGTGAAACTCCGAACAGACCTTTGCATTAAGATGAATAGACCAGCAGAGTACATTTGTTGAAGTGCTTTCTGTATGGGTGAGCACAACAGTATGTTTGAAATATATCAAAAGGAACCGTTGTGTATTTCACACTTCTCAGCGGTGAGGGCAAAATATATTGTATGCAGTACCGTTACAGGTAAGAGTTACAAGTAAAATAGCACAAGATAATCCTCCTCTGAATATTAAAACCAGGTTCAGAAAATGCAGCTATACTTTTGGTAGCTGGCTGATACGCCAGCAGCAAACAAACCGGGGAGAGGGGGCTGGAATTAGCTCCTTTCTCTGCTAATATCTTCTCTACAATGAGATCCCAGATTCTTCCCGTTTGTTTATTATTCAGCAGTTCATCTGAACAAATATCAGCGCCCACAGAGCATTCATAAATGATTATGGCCCTTTGTCTGAGCGTTTGCTGTTTGGGATCTGCTCGCTGAGCACGCTGGTTGGTCACCTAAGGACACATCTACGTTACACAATGCAGTGTCATGGGAGAGATGGCCAAGATAGCCCAGGAAGAAGGACGATATGTCTGCGTGGCATGGTGCCATGCTGCGTACTCATTTGGCTCCCAGGGGCTGTATAAATGAGTTAGCTCTATTTAGTTGGCACAGCTCTGTGCTGATCTGGCTGTCCTGATCCTGGGACTGGAACTGGTTTGTTTGGAGGTAGGTCAGCCTACCTAGACTTTCTCTGCCTCATTTGGCTGACCTCAACTTTCCTTCTGCAATTTATTTCCAATAAATACATTATTTTCTCATTAATTTCTTTTTTTTTTGTTGTTCTTTCGCAATTAAACCTCAATCAGTCCTAAACCTTACTTCTGGTGCACATTTCTGTAAGAAAATCTTTGTTCAGTTGACTACCTGGAAAAAGTGAAAAAAATGAGTGTAAAAATAGTTATTTAAAAGATGATTAAGAATTCAGAAGTGTTCATGTAAATACTCTGGTTTCTCTTCAGATCATATAAATCTTTCGCCTTTTACTAAAGATTCCGTGGAGAGGAACACATTTTTCAAGGTCAGGCTGGATGGGGCTCTGAGCAACCTGGTGTAGTGGGAGATGTCCCTGCCCATGGCAGGGGGGCTGGAACTTGATGATCTTTAAGGTCCCTTTCCAACCCAAATGATTCTATGATTCTATGATTATACATTTTCCCTCTGTTCACCCAACAGTAAATTTTACTCTTGGCAAAGTTTGCTTTTGCCTTTCATTAATAAAAATACTATCAATAAACAATAGGAGATAATTCTGCAAGCTAAAAGTAATTCTCAGCCACTACTTTATACACATCTGACTTTCTTGCCTTTTCCTTTCTGGGTTACAAGCCTTTGATAATCTAATCACTGTAAACTACCCGGAATTATTTTTTTTTTACGACATAAGTGAATCTGAACAAGAAAAAGAGAGTGAACTATTTGAATGAATCATAAATCAGCCTGCTATCAAACTGTTCTGATTTCTTACAACTCCTGGTTAAATTATTTCCGTGGTTTTCCAATTATTTTTGTATTTTTTCAGATGGCATAGGTCCATTTGATAACTGTGAAAGAATGAGTCAAGGCAAACTTCATATGAACATATCATAATCTTAGTTTATATAATGGTGCAGTGAAACTGTGAATCTTGGTGAGCTTGAAGGATGTAGTGCAGTGTGGCCTTTTTCATTGCCAGAAGGAGATCCAGGTGAAATGGGAAGAGCTCAAACCCTATGCACTAATTACTAACGAGTTGGGTGTGTGAAGATGTCATCTCAAAGCCACTAGTAGCTTTCCTTGTGCCATCCACCTCTGCTGCTTCTTTAAGGGCTGTTTGCAAATGAAGCAGAAACCAACATAACAATATGACAGTGAAAAACAGTGAAAATTATGTGAAAAAAAAAAATCTCAAACCACATTTTGTCTTGTCATATTCTTCTTGAAAACAATAAGCATAGGGCAAAAAATGTAAGATGAAGACGCAGCAAGAAGAGGAAGATTGTATAATATTTGAATGGGACTAGAAAGAAACATTTCACAGCAGAACTATAGGAAGAAAATTCCCCTACAATCTCCCAAGAAAACCTGACAGAGAAGCATATTTGATGCCGCACATCGCAACAGCCTTTTGCCGCAGGCTGGGAAAACATCAGTCAGATGAATGGGAGAAATTTGCCTCCGAGAAGGGAAGGTGTTTGTGTCCTCCCCACAATCTGATGCTGCAAAAGTTCATTGAAAAGCTGTTACCAGAGAGATTAACAAGGAGAGAAAAGGGGTTGTTAATGGATGGAAGCCTATTAAGAACATGCACAAACCAAAAATCAAAATGGCAAAGACAGAGAGGAAAGCCATACATGCCCCCTCCCTGCTCTGTTCCAGGAACAGAGGTGTGCATGGGGTTAAACTTGGGCTTTGAGCAACCTGTTCTAGTGGGAGGTGTCCCTGCCCGTGGCAGGGGATTGGAACCTGATGATCTTTAAGGTCCCTTCCAACCCAAGCCATTCTACAATTCTATGAATGCTTCTACATGCAAGAAGTGTTGGTGTTACCCAAGACTTTGCCTGGCAGATTCACGGACCCTATAGTAATATGTAACAGCATACTACCCAGTGTATGTTTTTACCTGGTATGAGCCTGTTTTCATGTTGCTGAATAGATGAACCCCACGAAAGGGCAGGCAGAGTATTTAGCTGGCCTAGAGCATGAGCAGGATGAGTGCCCACCTACTGCAGTGTGGGCAGAGGGTCCCTCCGTACACCCTCAGGATGGATGTACCCTAAGACAGACATATTGAATGTTTACAGAAACCTGGAAATATGTGTGTGTATGCAGAAAAAAAATCACAGAATCTCAGAAGGATATGGGGTTGGAAGGGACCTCTGGAGATCATCTAGTCCAACCCCCTGCCAGAGCAGGTCCACCCAGAGCAGGTTGCAGAGGAATTTGTCTAGGCAGGGTTTGAATGTCTCCAGACAGGAGCAGCCTGTTCCAGGGCTCTGCCACCCACAAAGTAAAGGAGGAGGAACTCCTCCTCATGTGTAGATGGAATTTCCTATGTTCAAGTTTGTGCCTGTTACCTCTTACCCTATCACCAGGCACCACTGAAGAAAGACTGGCCCCATCTTCTTGACACCCGCCCTTTAAGTATTTGTAGGCATTGATCAGATCCCCCAAATGGATTATTAATTAAAATGAATTAAAAAAATGAAACAGAAATGAATATTTCCGCTTCCCTCATCCCTAATAATTTAAAGTTTTACATCAAAATGAATGCAAAACATACGCAATGGATTGAAAACATATCGTACACTAATGGGCTAATGCAAACTTCTCTGTCTAATAAGTATGTACCAAAACAGCTAAAAAGTAAAGGGTGCCAGACTCACCTCTGGGTTAGCTCCATTGCTTGCAGTTATGTTGAACTGCATTGGCAGTGAATTTACTCCTTTTACAAACACTTCAGCTGCAGCGCAGTCAGTGTTTTCTCATCACGCTTGCTTTCTTCCCTACAGTAAGCCCTAAAACAAACAACAAAAAGTAGCAGTAGACATAAAACCCACCTCTTCTCAGAGAGAGCTCGGCAGGCACTGGTGGCCAGGCTTCAGCTAGCAGTTCTGTTGGCTTCCATCTGCCAGCTTCCTCCCTTGTAACATCAGCCTTTTCTTTGTTCACTCTAAGATTTGTGACCTCTGAGCAAGTTTTCCAGGACCCAGACTCCAATCTAACCAGGCTTTCTCTGACTAGCAGGGGAATTGGTTTTTGTTCTGTTTTCCTAAAGACAAGCCTGCAGCGTGTTGCAGCAGCTTGTTCTATATCACCAGGAAAGAACTGTCTGTACCATACCTTGGCTAAACAGTATTCTCAGAAAAGAAGGAAAAAAAAAAAAGGAACAACAAAATAACCAACCAAACCCCGAAGGACTGACTCCTGCAACCTTGCAACCTTGCTAGCGATGGCTGAATGACAGTTCATCTTTCGGTGTAGATTAACCTTCATTTTGATGGGCTTCAGCTCTTGCTAAGCACATCATCTTACCTGAGATACTAACTGGACTGTTTGTCAAGCATAAATACCATTGCATCCATGGGAAGCCACACAGCATGCGAGGGCAAATAAAACGTTGCTTTGCAGCTGGTGAGCAAGTATTTCAGGACAATAATAAGACCATTATTAAATGTCAGTATGACTGCACTCTATAATTCTGGATCACAAACAAAATAACACCACAGAGCAAATTCAGCATTTTGCCCATCGGAAACAGCAAGCAGTACACAACAGCTGAAAATGGTCTATTTTTACATCCCTATCAATAGAAGTCTGAGTAGCTGCTAACAATTTTGCATCCACGGATTTACAGCTGCAGTTATTAATATAAAATTTCACCTATCACCGTCTATCAGATATAACTCTAAAAGGTCTGTCAGTGTAAATTTTTGAAGATTAGGCCTTTTCTTTTTATTCACATGATGTACACACAACCCTACCCAGCTTTTCCCAGGCAGGGAACACATCTAATTCACGTATTATAGGTGAAATTGGCAGCAACGCCTGTATTTAAGTTGCTCCGTAGAACTGATTATAATGGAATTGTCATGGCCTTTCCATTCCCCTGCTATTTGTATCCAGCCTGAAATGAATGTCCCCAGGCTACAGCAGCATCTTTTCCACCTTCTGCAAAATTTTCTCAATTTTTTAAAAATATTTAAGTGGTTAAAATCGTCATCTCCTTTCTGTGTATTGCTGACTTAGGGTAACTTCAGCAACACAAGAAAACAATGGGCTGAATGTGTGAATATCCTGTAACTAGTTTTCAAGCCTACAGGTACTTCAGAGCCATCCTGTGTTTTAGGTCCAAGGCCAAAGCACGTTACACGAACATTCATCCCTCGAAAGACGTGTTTCTCATCACCTCTGTGTAAGGATACTTGTTGCATATTCAGTTTTCCTGCCAATGTGCATCCTCATCTGAAAGGAGATCTTTGAGCCTTTTATTTTTGTTCTGGATTGTAGAGAATCTCAGTCCAAAAGTCAAGAGGTGATTTCCTTTCTGTTTAAAGTTTTTCTGTACTTTTTGGCTGCTGAAAAAATAAAAAAAAAGAGATATGTTTCACTCCTTACAAATCTCAGTTTCATCCAAGGAGTGACACATAATATTTAACATATTCTCCTATGGAAATTTGTCTTTTAGCTATAATATTGTCTGCTCAAATAAACATGATGGGGTCTCACTCACACACAGAATTAGAAACAAAATAAATATTTATTAACCAGGTGCTGAAGCATAGCATTTTCCAACTCAGAAAGAGTCTAATAATCCCTGCTGCTTTTTATCCCTGTAGAGCTCAAAAATCATTTGTATCCTGTTTCTGTCAGCATGAGTGGAAGATCAAGATGATGTATGATAGAAAGGGAGGAAGTTTTCTCTGGTAAAAAAATGAAATGAAATGAAATAAAACGAAATGAAATAAAAACATATACTTTCCAGTACAGCCAAATATTTTTTTTTTTTCAGTATGAAAGGCAACCTGTACTTTTTTTACATATTTCTCATTACAGGTCAATATTCACAGATACTTAATCATCAAGACATTATCAGTCAGTAAAACACGGAGTGTGGCACCCGTTGCAGGGACCTAATCCCACACTGTAGTATTGCAGGTCAAGAAGAGGTAAAACCAATCCTGATAAAGGGTATAAAAAGGGTCTGGTAAATTACCCCAAGTTTCTATTCTCAGAGTGGATGTCAGTCTGAGAGATGGTCTCATCAACCAAAGTAACAACTGTGCTCTTTAAATAATCGATGCTCAATTACAATGATGACACCCTCGCTGCACAGCTTTATGCTGGCCTCTTGCACAAAGAACATGAATCAATGAACACGGATGGCAAGAAAGAGGGATTTAAAAGAGGCAAGCTGGTGGGCACAAAGAAGGAAGATGGACATTCCAGTGCCTCTGGAGAACAAAAAGTTTTTGTTGAAAAACAAATACTTTATTAACTGTGATGGACATGAAAAGAGATAGAGGTACCAGTGCTACTGTACCATATTTTAAGACCTTTTCTGCATTAATATCCAGAATTTTGGTGAGCCAAATACAGGAAAGATGATTTTAAACTTCAGTAGGAGAAAAAAGGGTTTCTAAGACACGGCATGTCATCCTTACAGTTCGGCTCTAGCCAAAAATGAAAAAGCTAAATGGTTGTTCAGTCTGGAGAAGAGAAGGCTCTGGGGAGACATTATAGTGTCCTTCCAATATCTGAAGGGGGACTATAGGGAAGCTGGAGAAGGAATTTTACACGGACATATAGTGATAAGATGAGGGATAATGGCTTCAAACTGGAAGAGGGTAGTTTTAAATTAGTTATCAGGAAGAAATTTTTCAGTATGAGGGTGGTGAGACACTGGAACAGGTTGCCCAGGGAAGCTGTGGATGCCCCATCCCTGGAGGTGTTCAAGGCCAGGCTGGATGGGGCTTTGGGCAACCTGGTCTAGAGGGAGGTGTCCTTGCCCATGACAGGGGGGTTGGAACCAGGTGATCTTTAAGGTCCCTTCCAACACAAACCATTCTATGAGTGCTGGATTTTGAAAAAGAGTTGATAACTGTGAGTGCACTGCAGTTCTGGACCAGTGGGAGAGGAGAACCTAATTCAAAGAATCATATACTTGTTAATAGTTGTTTCATGACGGAGCTTAATAAGTTTATGAAAAGGATGATGCAGCCCAGTCCTCCATGATAGCAGCTACTGGAAGATTTTGATTTGGGGACATTTGATGGTCTTCACTGGGTTTCTGCATAATGATGTTGTGTCAAAACCTTCTTCCACTTTATTTTACTCTATTAATTTTTTGGACCTTTATAGATATGAAGGGCTGAAATCTAAAATCAGATTGGCACTCTTAAGCTGCACATTACATTTAAACGTAGGGTAACTAAGATGTATAAGAGAAAGGAGAATCCTCTAGAGAAAGGAATTTACTCATGGCTATGGGCTCTGGGAACCTAAGAGAAGTAGTATGTTCACTGAAATCTTTGTTCTACCTGCTTAGTACAACTAGGTGTCCATGCATGGCAACTTGGTCAGCATTATGGACAGAAAAGGGAAAAGCAATGTGTTATCTGACAGCATGGAAGTACAGACACTACACAGCTATGCCATATGGTGTCTGTGGACTCTGACAAGAACAGACATCTACTTCGATATGTTCCTGCAACTGTTTTCCACACAGCTGACTGTTTCGAGGACATGGATGGAAATCGCAGGCAGATCTTAATTTTGCAAACAGCTCTACCAGCTGAAAATGGTACCACCCAAGTGATCTGCCATTGCTGTGCTGCTCCTGTTCACATAGGTTTGTCAGTCAAAGGGGTCTGTTAACCATATCTTATCTGGCAAAGTCAGACAGAATCTTTAACCTGCCAATGAACATGGCTGAGGTGGCTTTGGGAACATCCAAAGAAGAGGGTAGAGAGCACCTAAAGAGCCCCCAGCCAGCAGAGCTGTGGGGGCAGTAACTTCTGGCTAGAGAGGCAGGGACAGTACCATCTCCAGTCAGCAGAGATAGACCTGGGAAACATCTGCCTATGGCCTTGGCAAGCCACTTGAATTCATACACACAGCATGGCTTGCAGTGTGCCTGGCAGAAAACAACTGCTGGAAATACTTTCATTTGTATGAACATTCACAACTTGCTCTTCCTCCCCTAGAAAAGCTATGAATTTTAAACAAAAATGCCTCTGGTACTACACTGCGCACTCAACTATTGCAAGACCCCTGCTCAGTTGCTTCTGTATATCACCATATGTTCTTCTGCGTCACCATGGCAAGGGCTTATCTTCTGAACAGAGTTCAGGACTATATTCTGTTGGTTTTGAGCAGCACAACTGGCTGGTGATGCAGTTTATAAAATTAAAACATAAAACATAGGACGTGCCTAGACTTGCTCAAACACGTTTCAGCAGTCTTGGACTCGTGTTCCTGCAATAGATCTTTTTAAATCATGTTTCTCAATAAAAAGTCTGTTGGTGCCTGTCTTTCACTACCATGGTGTTTCTTTATCCCAGCAGGCTGGTTCAAAGAGATTATACAATGCAGTAGTAAAGAATCACTTTATCTAAAGCAAAATTTCAGTACTCGATATTAAAAACCATATATATTAAAAGCACACAAACACCTAATACTCAGTTAGAAGACTTTCTCTGTTATTCGGCTTTTACAAGAGAAGACAGAAGAACAGAATTGATCTCCAATCAAATCAAATGTCCATGTAAAGACTTTTCTGATGTTCCAAAAGTGCATTTTTTTGTTACCTTTGATCAATATATATTTGACACGGCATCTGTGCAAAAATTTCCCAGACTTTAAGTGTGAAAAAAGCTTGGGTAATACTCTTCCCCAAACTGAGTACACTAAAATAACTAACTAAGCCTTTATACACAAAACCTCCTTTTTCATTCTAAGAAATATATATGAGATCAGCCCAGCTTATTTAGTAGTACTTCAGTATTTCCTCTCTTGTCATATTTATTCACACTTCCCAATACTTCCTGGCCAACAGAACTGCAGAGTTGTTTGGCATTCCTTGGGTTTGGCAGTTCTTGAGTCTCTCCTGCTCGATGGAGTCTACACACTCGCTTTTCCTTTGTGTGGCTCATCCTGCCTCACATACATCAGATATTTACAAAGCACAGAGGTGAAAAGTTTGGCTTTTATGTATCCAGTTAAAGCTGTTCTTTGCTCTTTTTCAGCATCCAGGAGGTGAGGGTGCCCGTGGCTCTGATATTTTCCTTTGCAAAAGAATTGGCCTTAATTGCCTCGGCTGGTGGCTGGGTGCCAGGCAGGCTGGGTCTCCTCTGTTCCCCGTGCCCCACCACTGCCTGGTCAAAAAGCCCTTGTCAAAAGGACAGCAAAAAGTACCAGTCCCGATAAACCATGTTGGATGTTGCAAAAGAAGTTTTCTTTTTAAAAAAGCCTGGTTTTTATTTATTTTTTTTTTACATGAATTTGGCTCTTTTATTTGGCTGCTTGCCTGCTTCTGCATTGAAAGTAAGACACCAAGAGCTTTCTCTTATGACATCAAGAGCTTTTTGTGGGATGGTCACTTCTTAAATCACCAGAAGTCAAATGCCATGGCTCTTTTAGGTCCTTGATAGAGAGTTGTGAAGGAGGCAGATTCTCATCTCTCAACCAAGCCATGTTTTCAGGGACCCAGGAGCTGCCGACAAAGAAGTTCCCTCTTTTGATATTCCATTGTTGATTTTTTCAAAGCCTCAGCTGCTAGTTGGCCTGAAGGGAATAGCTCAGCTCTTTAAGCCCTAAAAGTCTCAGTTCTGACACAGAAAAGCTATCTATCTGGCTCATTGGTATCACCTTCAGAAGCTTCCGGAGAGAACTCGAGAGTGACAGGTTCACTCGCTGATCAGGGTTGTGATCTCCACCTTGTTTCTAAGGATTTTTAAAAGCCGGAGGTTCTCTGCACTTAGCTTGCACAGCTGTTTTTTTTTCTGCCCTGGCTTTACATTTTCTGATCTATGGATATGGTGCTCATACACAACTGATTAAGGCCTTTCTGAATTTCATTGCTTTCAGAAGCAGCATCCATCAAAGTCACCTACAATTAATCACATTTCACACACTGAGTGGAAACAATTGTCTTCTGTAAAAACCCTCCATAAACCGAGACAAAGCCATTAGAAAATGGCCCCAAAACCAAATCATAGAATCATAGAATGGTTTAGGTTGGAAGGGAAAGTTACTAGTGGTTGCAGTGCCCCATACTGTACATCCAGGCAAAAAGAACATCGGGTTCATATTTTCTAACTTTATTTTCTCTGCAGAGAAATGCCTCCCATAGTTGCTTCAGCTTCAAAAATGTTTGAAAAGGGATACATACTGGAAAAGTCTTTTAAATTGCTATCAGCAGTCTTCTGTTCCTGATGCTGGCTGGCTGCTGGATGTTTTTTTCTCTACAGCACTCCTGCGGAGGGTCTAAAGCAACAGACTATAGCTTTCAAGTTTTCAAAGCTGATATTTTTACTAGGCTCCCTAGACACAATAACGCCTTCAATTTTCAATGCAGGCCATTCAGACTTCCTCCGTTTGCTCACCCTGCTGACACTGATGTTCTGATCTGGCAGAATATAGTTTGCAAGGTCCCCTCCGTAGACAGAGGAGGTTCACGGATATCAGGAGAGCTGCATGAAGGTTCAGGCACTGCTCCTGTCACAGCTGTAAAAGTTTGCATATGTCTGGATGCATATGAATTACATGAAAGTAGTTCTGAGAAAATAGTCCTTCCAAAAACTTTCTTGTACATACCTCCCAAACATATCAAACCATTTGCACGAAGTCTTGGAAGGCAGCTAAAAAAAACATATTCAAATTAGACATAGCAGTCATTCATGAGGCCAGTATCAAATATTTTGGTCCCTATATGAATTTCACCACTAAGGAATTCAGAAAAAAAAATTGCCAGAAACTTTAAATTGACAATGCCATCATAAATTAAAAAGTCCTTTCTCACAGAAGTTTGTATTGTGTTTGTTCACTAAGCAGGAAACCTTGACCTTTCCTGCCTTCATGGAAAATGTACTTTGATGTTCTTGGCCAGCAGCTGACTGGCCCTATGAAAGAAACTTGAAGCTTTGCAGGCTGTTGCTCACTTTTATGATCACATTCAGTTCCAGAAGTACCTGGGGTTTGCAGCAGCCTTCTCCCACCAGATATGCAACATAGGTGTGTAAGATGGATGGCGCAGTGAAAAGAAGCCCTCATAGCACCTACTAACTGCAGAAGTTGTGGAGACACTCAGGAGAAAGTCAGAGTTTTCATAACATATTAGTAGGTGTCCAGGATTGCATAGCTTGGTTTTATCTCCAGATGGGTTCAGACATTTGAAATCATGGCTCTAAATTTGTTTGCTGGCCTTGATTTTGTTACACGGAGAAATTGAACTATTTCTTACCCCAAAAGATCTTGGGGATATCAGCAAGTTCAGGTTACACCGCAGCCTCCCAGTCATGCGCACACAGATTGTGAATTTTGAGTAAACCAGTTCTTTCTTTCTAGCCCTTAAAGGTAATAAAACTAATAGCAGGAAAACATGACTGCGTGAGTACTCTTCGAAACAACTGACAATGCATCCAGGGGAGAATTAAACTAGTGGTTAAACTCACAAGGTCTGACATTACCAGCGAAAGTAGAGGACTCGTTGATATTCCAGCAGCAAACACTAGCAGATGCACGCTAGATGTCTACGGCGGGTAAATAGCAGCCTCCAAATACCCTGGGCAGGATCTCGCTTTTTCTGCTTGAGGTGGTTATCTGGCGAGAGAAGTTTTCTGGTCGAAGGAATAAAAAATGTAAGCCTGAGGCCAGCATGGAAAACTTCTAGGTCCAAAGAAAACCTTCAGCTTGTTTTGTAACTCCTGCTGTCACAGCCACTTCTTTCATTGCTTTTTGTAGAGGATGCAGGCTTCTCTCAACATTTCTACATCCTGCTGGCTGCAATGAGCCAGCTCTTTTTGGAGGTCAAATATGTTATTTTGATTAGTTTAACACCTCCCCAAAAAAACCTGCCTTCACCCCATGCATCATAGAGTTAACAGCATCCATGTCTACTTCAGGCAAGCTCCCAACATACTTTTGGCTTTTCAAAGTGTTAAAAATGTGGAAAGTAGGCTTTGGGCTTCTCCAAAACCATAATTTGCAATATATTTCTGAACTCCATGGGATTTAATTCATCAACAAAATCTCAAATTTATTGTTTTACCTTCGCAGGGTCTGGAGTTAACATTCAGGTTTTGCATCCATGTCTCCATGATAAAGTGCGCACCATCGCCATTGGCGTGGAGAAGCCTCACACCCAAACCAGCTTTGCTCGAAAGATCTTGGCAAAATTTGAAACATATTCTTCACTCTTAAATTTTCCTGAAATCTTACCTGTGTCTACACACTGGAATTAAGTGAGTTCATGCTAGTTTCCTACATGTGCTTAACATCTGGAAAAAAAAAAAACCAAAACACTTTCCAACGATTTTTGGATGCCTTCTACGTCTGTAACTCAAAAGTTTGTCCTTCTGCAGTGGTGTAAAATTGTGCAAAGGTCCATATTCCTTCTCTGCCCTACTTTATACTGCTTCTGCCTTATCAGCCTAAGAACACTGTGAGAAACGATCAAACAGTTATGTCTCTGAACATTATGTTTCCTCTGGTTTTTGTCAGAACTTTTTTGCACTGCTTGCAAACTCGGTTTCATAATGACCATATTCAACACTGTTTACCAATTAAGATCTTTTTTTTTGCCACAAATATTGTTAAATCTGTTTTTTTTTTAAAGAAAGATTTATGTCTTCAATATTTTTATTTTTTTAATCACAACTGATCTCTAGAGACTCATCACACAAGTTAGAGTACAATAACTTTGTAAAGGAGAAGAAGAGAGGGAAAAAGTAATATTAACATGTCCCGTCCTGCAGCCGCATGTCATCTTAGGTAGAAGCATTGCTACTTTCATCTCAGAGGGTTGCAATTACCCTTTCACCTCACAGAGGGAAAAGGTATATTATGTGGATGTGTATGCCAAAAAGTTAAATAATCTATCCATTAAGATGAATTTTGAAACTCCCCCAAAACAGTATGTTATAGGAAAGTTCAAAGAAATTTTTTTCCCCTCTAAAATAAAAACAGAGTTGTACATAATATTCTGTGTTTCAAAAATTTACCACAGTTAAAGTTTTAAGTTTCATCTTATGGTTGTTTATTCTCTGATAAAGTGACATGTAGTATCATCAGAAAAGAAGATGGCTTGACAGAGAAAAAATGGTGTGTATTCATATTTGGAGCTCTAAGATGAAATTTTCATATTCCCACAGCAGTAGCCACTCTTCCAGGATTCATTTTTGCTACAAAAGTCTCAAGAAATAACAAAAAACCCTAAACCCTAAGCTTTTGCACCCTTTCCCTTTTGTTCCCCATAACCCACGCAATGTCTGTAGCTATCTGCCAAATACCTGTACTTTTAAACAGTAGGTACACAAATTCCACCTGCACTCCAACTTAGGAATCAAAGTAAGCAAATTGAATCTTACCCAATATCTTGAAGTTGGACAGGAGATTATATCTCTCTTAGTATTTACATATTACTTCAAAGACAAGAAGATGTTTTATTGTGATATGTTGTGATAACTGAACCACAGCTCTTCCACACCAAAGTCAAAGGGGTTTGAATCTGTGCAACAATTCTCAGACATGGAGCAGGCAGGCAGTTTCCTCTGATCATTTTGAAAACTTTCATGACTCCCTTTGCCGAACCATCACATTTATGAAGCTACTTAGCAGAATTTTGCTTTATTCGAAATCTAAGGATTTCATTGCTGCCAGAACTCTCTACAGATATGTTAGACACTTAAAGTTTAAAGTAGATTTGTGATTTTAAAGACATAACAGTGAGGTGCTTAGAGATATAGGAAAATAAGGTTCTTAAAGATATAGGAGAAATAATCTGTGAATATTACATGGTATCTGTCTTCAAAAGTTAATAATAATATGTTTTATTTAAGACCCATATCAGAGACAAAAAAAACGTACAAAGCCATTGCAAAATTATGGCTATATATATCATTCTACATCGACTACATTTTCATGATAATTTTTATTCTATACTTCTACACTGATCATATTCTTGCCTAAATCTTTCAGCCTTGTTACGATAAACTTTTTAAACAACATTTTTGAACATTATTTTCTGTTATATTTAGTCAATGGAAGACACTAATTACTTGTAAGTAATTTGTCTTGTCTTAAACTTTCTCAGGTCTTTCTAGGTTTTCACAAAACATTTATTATGCCTATAGCTTAAGTAAATGTTCTTTAGTTAAGCACAATTACGACACTATAAACATTACTACAGAAATAGCATTTATCAGTAACAGTCTTTTCAAAAACCTTTTACTCAAACAATCTGGATTTTCCTGTTGATATCTTTGGAAATCTGGTTTGCACTGCTCTGATGACATTGGGTTGATACCTCTAGTACATCTGTTTACAGCCTTTAAAATGGATCCTATGACTAGGACACCACAAGTGAAATTGACTTATGGGGGTTTTTTTAGCCCACAATAAAAAAAAGCTATATTACCTCTGTACATAATAGTAATTTAGAAGCTGTTTAGTTTCCCTCATCATTGAGCTCATGAACCTCCCCATGAGATAGACCCTGGCAGACTGGGAAGTACCACTACACGCTTGCTCTCTACTTTTTATACTTTCTCCTGGATATTTAATGCTGGCTATGCTCAGTGACCTCTGTTTTTGTCCAGAATATCTCTTGTGCTTTCGTGTTCACTGCCTCCTTTTCCCACTTCAAAGAACAAGGATTGCGTTTGCTCCTTTACTGTCTGCAGGTGCCTCATCTGTCTTTCATGAAGTCTCAGAAATAACCAGTACTGGCTCTAAGTTTTTTTTTAGTCATGCAAGCATAACATTTATCAAGTTTAGCCAATTTGAGAGCATTCTCTTTAGATATGTACTATGCATTTTCCTCTTTGTCTATTCCAGCTTGAGACAGAATCCTTTTAGTTGCCAGTGTTAATTGTGATAGTCCTGTACTTGCAGCTGACCTTTCTAGTGAGAACCGTGTAAAAGAACCACTAAACACTTGAGGCTTCTCAGTGTCCTTCAGCATTCCTCCCTGTTGAGCAACAGAGATTATACCTTCTTGATCTTATCTGGGCACTGATCACAGGAAGTTTTCTCGTGTTTTGTGTGTGTGTCTCAGTTTATTGAAGTCAGTGTTCCTCAAATGCAAAGCGGTTTTGTTTTGCTTCTCTCTTCCCTCTTTGCTATGCATCACCAGCTCTCCAATTTTATGGTCACTCCCACTAAGTTGTTTTTCTCTCTCATGTTCTTAATTAGTTCTGCCTTATTAGTTAGAAAAGGCTACTTTCCTGGTCTTTAATAGATAAAAAAAATGTTCACCGTGAACTCAAAGCAGTTGCTGGTCACTTCTTGTCCTCTTTCTCATTAGATGACAGGATAATTGATTTGCCCTTGTATCAGTTCATGTGCTTCAGATGATCTAGGCCTCGGACAGCTGATCTTTCTGGCTAGGATGTTTAGTCCTACTATTAATTCACTTCCGAGTTCTTTTATCTTCTGAAGTAGTTCTTGAATGGTAAATTACTGGAGATGTCATGAATGTTGTTTTGTCACAGCTGATTGTTAACTCCATCCTTTTTGCAAAAGTAGACAGGCCTCCATCCTCACATGTTGAGTGAGATTTCATTTAGAAGCCCTGAAATCGAAACACAGATATGCTAGGGCATTGTGTCTTGTGTCCATGCCTGTATCTTTTTGTAATAGCAAAGCTGTTGGCAACATCAAAAAGACAGGGTGATAGAATAGATACTTTTCTGAGAACAGCCATCTATGCTTTAGACAGTTCAGCTGGGAAACTTTTCTTTAAAACAGAGGTTTGATGGTTTTAACTATTGTTGTTGGCTTACAGTAACATTTCAGGATGAATCATGGTGAATACTGCCAAATGTTTTTTTGAAACCTATGAAGTTTCTGAGTGTTTTTTGACACTTTAGTGGCTATCTTTGATGATTATTCTTAAGGTGGAAACCTGGTCAACATCTCACAGTTTGAAATACAGAATCCTCTGCACCAGGGTTCAGCTTAACTGCTTTCTTTGTTCTAGTTTTGATCATTCTGTGGAAGACTTTGTTACCGAAAGCAATTTCACGTTGTACAGTGTAAACTGAAAAATTGTTCTTGCTTAATGAAGTTTTTGCTTCAGTTGCTATGGTTCCCATCATCGTTAATTCATTACCAGAGAACAGAAAAACAGATAAATTAGAATACTGTTGTCATGGCACAGGTAACAAGAATCTAATGAGAATATAAGACTGACAGAGAAGAAGAACAAATAAAGAGCTATAATTCTTGGTCTCAGGTTACTCAAATATTTCAGAAAAAAAAAGGTATCAAAATTCTTATAAAAGAAACATAAAGGAATAGTCTAAATAATGATTCAGGTAGACTATAAGAAAATTATCTCTATTAATTTATTGATTAATAGAATCAACTTTATTGGATAAATAATGTCTGAGAAAAGTAATCCTATTTTTTCCCCCAAAAAACTGCTTTGGAGAGGTTTTTGTGTTTCTCTAGTATCCCAGATTATGTATTAATAAGAAACAGAAGAGAATATAAATATCTCTTGTTTTCCTACAAAATTTTGTATATCCAAGACTGACCTTATGGCATGAATACGGTAATGGATCATAAACCAAAATAGAAAGGAGTCATATTTGCAGAATATTAATTAGCCATATCTATGCTTGCTATCTACTTGCACAAGAAGCCCTAGCTGACCCTTTGCCATTGCTGTATGATGTGTTCACACAGTACAAACTGTGTGATCGTCTCCCTAAAAGTTTTTATTTACAGACTAAAAGCAAAAGAGGCAAAGCTTGCCTGGTGAAGGAGGGAAGAGCAGAGCAACATGATTAACTCATTACCATGTGGCTGCTGTTCTCCTTTCTCAGTCCAGTAGGAAACATTTGAAACATGAAAGACAAAATAAAACTCCACTTTAAACTTCATCTTTGGTGACAGCCTCGTTCCCACTGGCCTTTCTTTAGTGAGAGATTGATCTTAAATTTTTTTTCCCCTTGATTCTTTTGTATCAGTCAGAAACATACGAATAACCCTTAGTTGACTAACTGGCCTATGTTTGTGTCACCATGAAACACATGAACTTGTCCTTAATTCTTCTCATAAGCCTTCCCTCAATATTTAATTTAAATTTAAAATTTAAATTTAAAACCTATGCCCATGGATGTTTTTTCCCCTTGCTCAGCTGATCCTGACATACAGCAATCTTTCATTCCCCTCTAGCCTCTCAACTTTCTCCCCACTGATGAGATATGTATTTGCTCCCAGATATTCACTTTTTGATTCAAATCAGGCACTGCCTGTAGCCTGCTCATATTTGCTGCTTGCTAGTCTCTGCTTAGGCTCATAGTCCTCATGGGAACCTGAGAAAATCTCTTCAATCAGAGATGGTACAGACCAGAAAACAGTTCTTTAGTGCCTGGTAAACATCACAAACTTGGCTGGTAAACATCACTAGCACAGAAAGCCGTGAAAAGAAGCAACCATCTTGCTTAAGGAGGATATTTGCTGTAATTGTGATGAAGTGAAGAAAAGCTGTATTATTTCATTAAGCCTTTGAGGTATATGAAATTTTATTTATCGCCAAAAGATAACAGTCAAGAAAATTATTAACTCAATAATGGTCCTTCTGAAGGAGGAGACAAGAGCAGTAGTAGTCCCAGACATGGAGACAGAGCTAGGAGAGCTGTGGAAGTCAACTGAGGCCTCGAAACTCTGGCAGAAGACATTTGTCTGCCTTATGGGGGACAGTGAACAATCACTCTTTTTATACTTTCTTCCCACCTCTTAGGATTTTATATACTCTAGACACCCTTTTTTTTTTTTTTTTTTTTTTCCAGGCTGAGGATTCCTATTCTATCTGCATCTGGCAAGAAGAAATGATGTCAAACTGTTTTAACAGGTCGGAGGGATAAGGAAGAAACCATAGAGGTCATATATCTTAGAAAGTCCTTTGATACAGTTTCACATAAAACTGTCATAAGCAAGAAGTCAAGAAAACTAAGTGAAACTGCTACGGAGTGGAAACAAAACTGTTTTTAATGTAACATCAGAATAGGAGGATATATAAGTAGATTTCAGCCAGTTTGTCCTGGGCCTAGCCAATATTTTCACTTATGACTTGGATGAAGGAATAGAATATGAGTTTATTAAATCTGCAGATGATCCAGAACTGGCCAGGCTGTAATGAGATTGAAGAACAGGATTAAAGTGCAAAATGATCTTGATAAATTGAAGAAATGTTCTGAAAAAAAAAAATGGGATTCAATTCAATAAGGACAAGTACAAAGTTCTATATTTTATCAAGAATTATGAACTGCACAAATACAGCATGGGGAACAACCTGCCAGGAAGCAGTTTGGGAGAGGAGGACCTGGCGAGAACAGTGAGTCACAAACCCAAATTGCCATATTTCCATGAAAAGCAGTATCATTGGGGTGTATAAGGTCCTCAGGGAAACAGGCTACAGAATGAATCTTTCTATGATACTCAGCATTGATAAAGCTGTAGCTCGAATAATGGGTCAAATTTTGGGTCTTATGGTCCAAGAAAGACAGAGAAAGAGAAGAGGAAAGCATTGAGACGGAATTGAAGTATGACCAATGAGGAAGGACTTTTAGAAATGGGACTGTTAAGTCTAGAGGATACTGGAGAGAAGTGTAGTAGTGTTCAAATATGTAAAATACCTCTGCAAGGAGAGAACAATCCCTTCCTTATATTCCTTGTGAATGGCCTATCCCAATTAAGAGAGAAATGAACTTTCTGAAAGAACCACTGAAGCAAAGAAAGTTCAGGTGAGATGTTAGGAAAAACTTTCTGACATGAAGGGTAGTTAACAACTGCGATAGTTTGAGACTCCGGAATCTCTATCACTTGAGCTTTTTTGCAAACAAGTTTAATAAACCTATTTGTTAGACAGATGTCTATCAGAACGGTTTTGATATTCTTAATCCTTCCTTTCATGGGTGGATGGATTTTGTTGACTACCTGGTGTACGTCTTGTCCCCATTTTCTAGATGATTTATATACATAGGTAGAAACATCCAAGGTAGCAGGGAATGCAGAATAGAATAATGATACAAGTTGGCAAGATGTTGGCTGCATTTATCGGCTTAGACAGGATATGATAATCAAACATCTGCAACTCTGATGCTTCAACACAAACATTATTCCATCTTGAGCAGAAAATGGATATGAAAGATGACAATCTACCCAGTAAACAAACAGGCACCTGTGCACATGCTCTCTTCAATATCTTACGCATTAAATGGATTAGATTGATAACAAATACTACAATTTATGTCAGCAATGAGCTGACAGGTAACAGCGCCTCCTGCTGAACGACTATTTAATACCTTAGAGAAGCAGTCTGGGTTCAAGGAGAGAGAATTACTCCCGGATTGCAAACAGTCTCTTGGATAAGACCCTGCATTAATGTTACCACAATAACCTCTTTAACTTGGTCAGCACTAAACTAAGCAGTCCTGGGAATCACACTTGTATTTAATATATTCAAAGGAAGAATGCCAACCACAGGATTTCTAGGTTTTTGAGGAATATGCACACACAGAGGCAAGAAATTGTCAGCAAACCTCTTCCCTTTCTTCAGAAGACATTCTTGCTCTGAGGGTGGATCCCTCAATTAGGTCTGGGGCATACTGCAATGTGAGTTAAGACAGTGAGATTTTGTTTCTTTTCTCCATGGCAAATCACTATCACATGACCCCAAAACTTGCACATTTTCTTTGTTCCAAATTTCCTTTGAACATTTTCTAGTTGCTTATGTTGACAGAACTGGGCCTGGAGAACACTGAAGGGCCTGGAGAACAAATCGTATGAAGAGCAGTTGAAGGAGCTGGGACTGTTTAGTTTGAGGAAGAGGAGGCTGAGGGGAGACCTCATCACTCTCTACAACTACTTGAAAGGACACTGTAGAGAGGTTGGTGCTGGTCTCTTCTCCCAGGTAATTAGTGACAGAACAAGAGGGAATGGCTTCAAGCTCCAACAGGGTAGGTTTAGACTGAACATTAGGAAAGATTTTTTTCACACAAAGAGTGGTCGGGCATTGGAATAGGCTGCCCAGGGAGGTGGTTGAGTCCCCATCCCTGGATGTGTTTAAGAGTCGTTTAGATGTGTTGTTGGGGGATATGGTGTAGGGGAGAACTTTGTAGAGTAGGGTTGATGGTTGGACTCAATGATCCCAGGGTCTTTTCCACCTGAAATGATTCTATGATTCTATGAACTACTGTCTCCTCAGTAGATGAGACGGTAAGGCCACAGCAGTGTCAGGAGGAAAGAGAGCATTCAGTGGACACTGAAGCACAAAGTAGGCTCTTCCAGATCCCAAATCAACAGCTTTCTCAGTTGAGCTGAGAGAAAAATACCTCTACCTTTATTAGCAGTAGCCCTACTTGAAGCCTCTGAGAAAATGTTTCAATAACAAGTACACTTTGCTTTAAAGAGAAGCGAAAATCACCATCATCAATCAAATCAGCATACATAGTCTGTAGTCAATACTTGTACAAAGTACCACCTGCCTACAAACAAGCAATGAATCATACCCATTCCCTGCCACACAAAACTGCACTTAAATCTGAGTGCAGAAACCAAGGAAAAGACACGAAGTTAGAGTAAGACCTCTGTAAAAAAAGAATTGAAAAGTACATTGTCCATGAGTTCTGTCCCATCAATGTAATAAAGTTTAAAGGTTTTATACATTAGTTGTACAAAGTTGGAGAAAAAAACACGTTATAATTAAAACAAAACTTTGAGGCTTTGGACAGCTGTTTTCTAAACCCTCTAGGGAGCCTAGTACTCCAAAAAGCCACAAAGAAAAGTGGAATGCAGATGTAGTCAACCTATAGAGTTTAGTGTTTTTGCTTCCCGAATTTTACACAGATACCAGGATTCCAATGCTGTAATAATTTACCCCAGCTCCCTGCATAATGTAGCCTATAGGATTTTCCTGAAGGAACTCCTCATTCAGACCCACTAGCAACAGATGAAATGAGGGATATCTTTTGGAGTCACTCTGACACCACCACACCACACACTCCTACTGAAACTCCAACCATAACTTCTGGCAAGTTGTTCCAGTCATCGGTTCATGGTTAAACTTTCAATCTTTTTTCTAGTCTGATTCTATCTAGCTGACATCTGAGAGGTTTCATGATACTTTGTCTCATACATTGATTGACATTCTCTTTTCAAAGTTTTCTTCCCCACACGGGCTCTTGCATGCTATGATGAAATCAAACTGGTCCACCTCCATACAGAAAATCAGTCCTGTAAGAAAGCAAATACATGGGGTTTATTCTGTTTACACAGGGCAAAGTCCGTCCATTGGCACTCAGTTTGCCCCAGCTTTCAAATCTATAGATATTGCATTTTTATCCTGCTTTTCAAATTTCTGAATGTTCATCTTTAAAATTAAAAATTTTCCAAGGACACACCAGCAATGTCGAAGTTGGCAATTTATCACATCTGAGTGAAACAGACATCCTCCATCGCAGTACCCCTTTATGTCACACGCACCTTATATCCTAGGTAATGTTCCATAGTGTGATCTAGTGATCTATGGATACAAGCTATTACTCCATTTCATGCTTTTTGAAATTTTCTTTAGAGATATTCAAGAGATTTTACTCTAAACAATCAGGAAGTTAGGGAGATGTGATATTTTGCCTTTCCCTTTTCCCACACCACCCTTCCCACATAAAACAGAAGTTAAAATTTTAACTATCCAGTCATTTGAAACTTGCAGAGTTTTGGTACCAGTAACTAAACTGAGTATATGCTCCTAAAGAAGCAATTAAAATTCTTCCTGATTATTGTAGAGAATCCTGATATTGATGTATAGATGTATATATATATCGAGGTGTAAAGAATGCCTTCTCATTCTATCCCTTGCAGGCTTGATTAATTTTGAGTTTGTCACCTTGATTTTGCATAAAATGAGTTCTATTTTTTCTGCTCTTGTCCTCTCTGAAGCTTCAACCTTTTGGTAGTTTTATTTTTTTTGTAATCTGTCCTTTTCCCCAGGAGAAAGGTTCCTCCATACTGCACTGGACCGTGAAGAGTTTTCTTGCTTCCTTCACTATGGCATCATTGCCTTATATCTGACATCATATACATATGCAGCTATTCAACTTGAGAGTCTTCAAGGATAGGAGGTCACTGTGAATTGCTTCACTAGCAGTGCCTTCCAAATGCTCCATGGGTTATCACGTACAGAAGTGCCATTTGAGCTAATATGCAATTTCACTAGTGGGACTTCTCCTGCCAACCTCCAAATGCCTTCCCAGAATGATGTCATGAGACTTGACTCCAAGGAGACAGCACAGTTTGTTATTCTCTAGCCTCCTTTCCAGATTGTTCTTTCCATTCCTTTTAGCATAGTCAACTTGGACCGAAGGGATCTTCTTGGCCCCATCTTTCACATCTTGCAGGTGGCCCTGAAAGCCAAACTCGTGTTTCTGTTGTGCAGTTCCCAGCTCCATTTGACCAGTTGAATCTTCGGAGAGAGCCTCTGTGGTTTCCACTTGAAACTCAGCAGTATTTGGATATTTCTAAATATATTCAATTCCTCTTGGCTATCATTTCTTAGTGGTTACAACCTCTCTGCTTTCATACGCTTCCCAGATATTCAGTGCCACCTATTTGACCTCCAGTACTTACGAAATTCTCCTTCTCTGTTTTGGCTTCCTCTCTTCAAATTCTTTGTTCACCTTGATTCTGGTTGACCACGAGTGTCAATAATCCTAGCCTTTCTAATGATTCCTAATGTTTCCTAATGTGTCTGATGTTTCATGGCAGAGTAGGCAACTTTTATTACATATAGGAGGAGTATCTTCTAGTCTCGGGAAGCAAAGAAAGCACACCACCAATTCTATCTCTTTTCATTGTGGTGATAAATATTTAATGTAGTGCAAAAGCTGCTCAAATATTTTCTAAAACTCTTTCTCAATACTCCTGTCTGCTGCCCTTGTGCATCCGATCAAGTCTTTACAAAGTAGCTGACAAGCACATGAAGGTTCACAGCTTAGCTCAACCCGCCATTTGATTCCAGTGATTAAGAGTTTAAAAAGTTAAACTTCAGGATTGATATTATACCTGTAAGATTCAGCAATGCAATCCTCAGAGAGAAACCCTCAGAAACAGGTATGCTTTTTCCATCCTGTTTAGGATCTATGCAGCCTTCATAGATAGCAAACAACTCTTGCCATTTCACTTGAGGGCTGAATATATTCCACTAGTGGGTAGATTAATTCTTTCTCGTAAAAATAACAGTTAAGGACAATTTCCTTCCCCCCCAAGATGTATGTTCACATTCCCACATGCATCATTATGTGACATAAACACTGTGAGTATGTACATAGGCAGAGGTACTGGAACCATGAATATAGAAAAGAGATGCACATAACTGCAGTATTTTTGTAGGTACAAGCAGTTATGCTGTTCTTTGAAGGTCTGCCTCATAACTCATAGTATTTAAGGCAGTTTTTTTCTCCCTCAGATTGAAAAATAGGTATAATTATCATAAGAGGCACCACTATTTCCAATGCACCTCTGTGAATAAATATCAATTAATTCACGCATCATGAAATGTTAATGAAATATTACAACTTCTTCTGTGATAACAGTGTAACTTTTCATGCCAGTTCACTTGCAATCATCCTCTCTAGATTGCTAATTATATGCCTCAAGCTGCATTTAGTAGAAAAGATTGAACCATTTGTTCTTTTGTATATTTTGTCAGAATAAGAATGTGTGTATGAAGTATCTTTGGACTTGTTCACACAGCAAAAAAAAAGTCAGCATTCAGACCTACTGCATTTGTTGACTTAACATAACCATAAAATACCTCACTCCTGTGTGCAAAAATCACTCCTTGGAACACAGGGGTCTCCTAACCACACATGCTGGACTGTTCTGGTAAGTCTTTGGGCTGTTACGTTGCTGTTATCCCATGGCACGTGTGCCCACGCGCTGTGGCAACTCTACTAATGAGAGAGCAGCATGCCCAGATTTCGCAGGCATCCACACAATTTTTCCTGGATCAGTGTGACCGGCTCTATGGTCTCCTATCGCCCACAACATAGATTTTGAAGGATTTTTTCCTTTAAAAAAATCATGGAAGCAAAATCCTCCTCACCCCTTTATTGGTGCAGAGGATAGAGCTTATTTGTGCTATCTCTTGAACGCCGAGTAAAACCTTGTACCTCGGTAATCTTATCTTCTGCTTAGCTCCAGGCTAGTGCTGTCAGTGTCCTCACTGCAGCAGTTAAAGCTTCCAGGTCCAGTGACAAGGTTGGATGTATCAAGGTTTGACTGCGGAGATGAGGCTCTGGCTTTAGCGGTGTATCTGTCTCTATGGAGACTCCTATAGCAATGGGGTTATAATTTGCCTTACCAGCAGTGATGGAACAAACCCGAGGCTGGACCCTGAAGTACCACCTGTCAGGGTAGATGGAGGAAGCACTGAAATGCTACGGCCCTGGTTACACAAAAGGCAGAAGAGACAAGATCATCATTTTTACCACTAAGACTAAAACCCATAAAATCGCACCATAGTTCGTGCTATATTTAGCCGAGACCAGTTTCAGGAATATACATGTTATTTAGCAGTTTCCTTCTATTCTGAGGGATGGATTTGGCTGCAGAGGGAAGCATTTAGATACTGCTTTATGACGTATTTATCTATGTTTGTGAGATATCAGCCAAAAATGTGAAACCCTTAGCAGAACAGGTTGAAAAGAAGAAAAACAGGTTGAAAGAAGAAAATGTTGCAAAGTCAGGTGCTCCTAAAAGCTTCCAAAATATCTGCTGTTTTAATCTCAGTGGAAATGTGCAAGGAGATCGAGTTCGTTGCACAGGTAACAGTCTTTACAGCAGGCTGAGCTTTCACATCAGTCTTCTTATAGTGGAAATTCATGCATTTAGGTCTCATAACATAATTTTCCCTGCACCTGAGGTGCTCTCAGCATGTATAAATGCATATTCAATAGCTCTTGTTGATCGATATAAACCAGCTTGTGCAATATGAAGATGATGCACGCATATTTCCCAAACAAAGCAAAAGGTAGGGGGCTGGCTGGCTTATGTGTGTGGTTTACAGGATGTGGTCTGCACTTCTCAGCAAAGTATTTTGGAGCCAGTCATGTCAGGAACAACTGAAAAGAGCCGTCATCTGCCATGAATCTGGAAGCCTGCAGGGAAGAAGTCTGTGATTTTTGCCCAGTTTCTAATGATTTCACATTACAACTGGCGCTAAGCAGAGTTTGTCTGGGGATGCCGCTGCCACCTCTCCCTAGGTAAGGTGGAGCACAGTAGGGATCCACATCATAGGTGGTTCCCCCTTCGTGCTGGGCCTACAGCATCAGGCTGAGAAGGTGCAGGGAAGATCACAGGCTCCTTTTCCTGCTTCCTTGGTATTGCACTATCACTCTCCAGCCTAACTTTCTACATGAGCCTTGTTAGCTCTGAAAAGAGGGGTAATAATATTAAACATAATCACCAAGAAATGTGCGAAAGAGAACTGTGCAACCATTTAGTTGGCAGCTCTAAAGGAAAGGGAAAGAAAACCCAATCTTGTCACAACAGCAGACCTCTTTGAAAGACCTTTTTTACTTTTACCTGCTGATTTTAAGCAAAATAATTTTATTCTGGGCAGCCTGTTCCTGGAAATGGCCTCATAATTGCTAACTTTATCTTCTGCTGCCAGTGTCTATTTAATCACCTCCTTGTTGCATTCACAGCCCACACACTGACGCAAAATCTCCTCCTGTTCTGATCCTTCCCCTATTAGAGCCTGGGCCCAAATACTTCTCTCATGCTGAATGAGCAAACACCAAGTCAACGTGAAAGCCAGCCAGGCATAGCTTGCTGCAGAGAGTATTTCTGTGCACAGGTCCCCTTTGCATCTCACATACAATATAGCCTAACAATATGGCCTGAAGGAGGCTGGAATTCAACAGTTGCAGGAATTTAGGTACTTTTTAAAAGCAAATACTTTTGCTGTATATTAAAATGGTCTTGTTTAAACTGCTGCACTGATTTATCAACAATGTAAATTAAACTCTAAGTTTAGTAACTTAAAAAAAAGAATCAGAACACAATGTCAGTGCTTGTGGCCTCCTCCCCAGTGGTGACGGCCACCAGCAGCTTCAGTGCTGCAATCCACCAACAGCATTGAAAAGGAACTGTTTTACTCAAGGTTAAATCGTAAGGTCAGTGGATACCAGTTTATCCACTGGCAAGTGGATGAACCAGTACCAAACTCAGTTCTGCAAACCAGACCTGAGTTAGCTACTGATTTGTCCACTTATGCCAATTCTGGGACAAATCTGCGCTGCAAATCCATCTTCAGGCTTCTGGAGACTTTAGAGTAAGAAGGAAAAGCATCTCTGGAACTTGGGCATCTCTAGGCTTGGAAAATAGCAGAACAACAGCATTCTGCAACTGTGTTGTGACCATTTTGTACTCAGGTGCCTGAATTCCATCTAAGGTTCACTTTGGCTACCCCTCAACCCTTGTTTACATAGGGCCTCGAAGCTGAATTTTAGGCATCCAGGAATTTTGGCGTAACGCCAGCATTTTGGAGTGGCGGAGGAATTTCTGCACCTAATCCAGGAGATAAGGCTGCGATACGTGTCCCTGGAATTTCCAGAGCATGCCCAGCGCCGGGGCGGTCCCTCTGCAAAGACACGTATCTTCCAGGCACCGCGGGAACGAGCACGGGGCCAGACGCCTTCCTGGGACCCGGGAGCTGTGGGGGAGGTTGCTTAACAAGAGTTAGGATTTTGTTTTGTTTTGTTTTTATGGCTGCCAAAAAACCACATCAGTAGCAATCATTTTGGTACGCATCTGTGCAAAACTGAAGCGATGCAGAGGGAAATCAGGCTGCTGCGTTTACCACATGTGTACTTTAACCATGTACAAACAAGCTGCGCTCTACTGTCTTGCTGCAGAATATGTTATTTCCCCAGGAAAAGGGTGAATATTATATTTCCATGCGGGGAAGCAATAGTTTGCTGGATTGGAAGGGACAGCTGGCATGTGTCTGTTGTGGCACTTTCCCTCTGCGCAGTTGTCAGGATGCAGCACAATGCTGGCTGCTGGAGTAAAACAGAATTTTAATGAAAAAGCTGCAGGGAGAAAAATAAAACAAGTTTTTCTCTCTCCAAGTGATCAGCAACCAAACATGCACATAAAATTCAGATATGGCAGCAGAGCGAGTGAGTGTCTGTGATCAGTTTGGATTCTTCTTTTCATTGATTTCTCATATAAAATCTATCCTGGTGCATCTACGTGAATACAAATTTACCTTGAAACTACACCTAAATCCCAGCCCATTACTAACTAGCTTGTTATTGCTGCTGGTACTGTCTGTTGCTGTTGCACACCTTACCTTTTTCCCTGTTACTTTAAAAAGCCCTTTTTATGTAAAGAATCAATTTGTCTGGTGTGGAGCATTTTTTCCTCAAATTCAGGCTGTGTTTATAGACAGTGTATTACAGTGAAGTCTTCGCCACTCTCCTGGAAACACGGCTTACTGAGTTTCCTTGGAGAACGTGACGGAGCCCGGGGTTGTGCTGCCTTTTCTTCATGGTCCATGTGTGGGGTTTTTGGGGATGCTGCATCCGGCAGCGTGTTGGTGGGAGGTGGGCTCTCCGGATCCAGCATCGAGGCATAATCTTGCTGCCAAACAGTTCACTTTCTCTTTTAAATCCCCTGGCACTAAATCAAATGGTGAAATTTTAAAATAAATTAAGCCTTGGATACACTTTTTTTTTTTTTTTTAATTCTTAATGTTTTTGCAATATGCAAGAAGGAGAGTCAGATTAGGGGGCATGGTTCTGTCCTGTCAGCACTTCATTATACCCGCTACAGCAGCAGGACCGGAGGGACAACAGCTTTGGTACAGCTTGTAGCCAAACCAAAGAAAGGACAAGTTTGGACAGAGGAGAAGCCCAGACAGTAAGTTTTAGTGCTTCCTTCTGCTGTTTTGCTGCCGTGAATTCAAAGTGTCCAGTATCGCACACACAAAATGGGAATAAAGTCAAGTCAGAGTGGGAGCATGGGAATGAAAGCCAGACCCACTGAAATCAAAGTTTTCATGGACTAAGAGGGAGCAGTATTTTCCCACAGATGTGTCTCTTTTCCTAGGCGACAGCAGTGCTGTTCACCCACGAGATGGGAAACGTGGTTAGGAAACTTGGGAATCTTCCCTTGACAGGGACAGGGAGCTCCCTAAACTAAGCTCAGCCGAGAAACCAAAATAAAGGATGGTGGAAAGGAAAGCCTGCTGCATTTTTCAGTGCTGGCAAGTGGGACTTGGTAGTTACTTTTCCTGACTTCAACAGATTTCATAACACTCAGCGGGAACCAGGCACCAGGCTTCTCTGCCTGCCTTTCAAAATCACAACTGCAGCCACACACAAGTAAGTAAATAACAGTTGTTTGTCCTTTCGCTCAGGTTCTTGCCTGCACCTCGGGACTTTTCCTAGGAGCACCTACCTCAGCCCTCTGGATCTCATGACTTTCATTTCCTGTGGTCTGTATGTACTTTCCCAGGAACACTCAAAGACAACGAACGAGAAAGCATTGACATTTTTGATAAGGAAAGCGCAGAGATGTAACATGCCCTACAGAGCAACACGCTGTCAGCAGACCACCTGGCAAAGGGGGCCACGCGGCCTCCGACAAGAGTGACTCATTTTCCTCTCCACTGCTTCTTGCCCAGTGCAGGGAACAAAGGGGAAATGAAGGGCCTGATCCAGAGCTTATTGACAAAACACAGAGCCTCCCTGCCGGATTTGGCTTCACCATGGATTTTGGCAGCAGTTCAGCCTTCAACATTTTTCTACCCTTGAAGAGACGCTAGCTGCTATCAGCCCCGGTGGCGGGTCCTTCCTTTGGCTTTTTAACCTGTAATTCTTTTTCAATTGGAGTTGTCTGTAGGGTAACTAAGTTAACACTTCACTCTGGGGTGGCATTTTCATTTCCATGCATCTTGTAATGACAGATTGTACAGCGGCTTCTTTCTCCCCGTGGCTCTGACTCCTGTGGTGGCTCTGTCACCTCTCTACAAAGTGCTGTGGGTCTAGACTCTACCTTATGACTTCTTGTGCTCTGTCCTTGTTTTCCAGTCCCTTCTCACCTCTTCTTTATTTAGTGGGTGCAGGTGGAGAGACACGACCACTTCGAAGCCTTAGTCAGGACTGAACCCCACTGCTCCTGGCAGAGACGGTCTCTGCTTTGACGGACATGCTTCTCAAAACCACCGGGGCTGCACTTTGTGATGCAGCAGGACGTGTTGCATCAGCTGCTGTTAGCACAGGGGAGATCAAGAGCTCTTCACATGCCTGTACCTCTCCCTGTAAATCTGTATGTGGGAACCACAGTCCCAGGTAAGGCAAGATCTAACAAGAGGTGGTAATGCACCACAGAAAGAAAAAGAGGAAATGCTTTTTTCAGGTTTAAACAGGCTAATAAAGAGACCTGGTCCAAAGTTCAGGAATCTCACCTCTAGTATCGACGGTCTTTAAGTCAGGACCTAAAATAACTCCTCCTCTGTTTTGTCAAGCGATGATTCCTGTACCTCATAAGGTGACAATTCTGCCTTGGGATAGGACATTGCTGGGAGCTGAGGGGCACCCCCTTTCTCTGCGCACCTGTCCACAAGAGAACAGGTGACCAAGTGCAGGTTTGATAGATAAGAGATTCTGATTTATTTTCAAGAGGTGTCATTTCTTCAGGGATTTGCAAAGACAACCAGGTTTCTTGCACCATCAGTCTCCTCTGAGACTTCCTACGTATCTTGCCCTAAACTTTAGCTGAGTGTGTTTTGCCCAGTGTTTGGAGAACGCAAAGGTTGCACACACACCAGGACTCCAAGAAGGCAAAAAGAAAGTAAATGAGAAGAAAAGAACAGGGAAAAGAAAAGCCTATTGCTTTCTATCTCTATGAAAGGCATTGAATTCCAATGCTCCCTCTCTGTTGTTCATGTCTTGCTGTGCTATCTCTAATGTAGTCTATAAACTCCTCAGTGCAGACACCTGCTTGCTTTATTTGCACTCATAAGATGTTCTTTGAATAAATTGCTAACAATAATAATATTGTGCAACAGTGGTATTTACCATCGTTAAAGCAGACAATGGGGAGTTCCCTAACCCAGAGCAAAGTGGTAAGGAGCTTACAAGTGCAGCACAATTAAAAGGTGCTAATATCATTAATTATTATTAACACTTGTATTTCTGTAGCAGAAGGAGCTACAAGCAGATTCAGATCCCAGTGCTGCACAGTGCTGTTCAAAAGCATAATAAGATCATTCCTGCCCTGAAAGAGAATACATTCAAAGGCTTTTCTCTTGCAAAGTGTTCACAGATGAGGGAATAATGTACCTCTGAAGAGCAGCTTGCAGGACTCCTAGGCAGTGAAGACAGAGGAAGAATAATGTTCCCATTATACAGATGAGGAACACGGATATCTGCATCAGCTCGCAAAGAAAACCTGGAGCAGCGCAGTGAATCCAAATTTCCTGATGCTTAGTTCTGTACCTTAACTACTAGGTTGTCTTTAAGTTACTGCTTAACAATATCGAGCCTTTCTAAAAATTTCTTCAGTGTTGAATCTTTTAGCCATTCAAAAGCGAGCAGTCTAAATTTAATTCTCTTGAACTGATGCTGGATTCAATTTCCTAAAATTTTAAGATATGAAGCATAATACTATGTGTATAGGGAGAATAAAAGAAGAGTCTTAAAGATAAAATTAATGAGACACAGATTGAAAATTATAGTACGAACTTTCTAACTCCTGTCTTAATAAAGGATAATGTTGCAGTAGACTGAAAACTGTGCCAGAAAAATTTTTTACATCAAATCTTATATGAATGCAGGGCATACCTGTCTCTTCAGGTGTCAACAGTTCTTTTGGGAACTCTTTTCCTGAACTATTTCACTTAACATACATGATTTATTTTGTATATGTTTGTAACACTTCAAATGTAAATTTTTTTTCTATTTCATCTTTATTTTTCTGAATTAACATTTGCTCTTGATATTCTCTGAGAATATCATCTAGGAAAAGACTGAAGTGTAATTGTTTAGCAGATATTTTTTACGATACACAAGTGAGATACTTCATGTTTTGTACAAGAGAGAAAGAAAACAATTAACTCCACAATGAATTTCTTCCATTTTAAACTCCTGATGGGGCACCCCTAAAATGAAAATCTAAAAAAGTCAGGTTTTTTTCTATACTTTGATATGGCTAAACCCACCAAAATAGTAACACAGCCCTCGCACTCCAGAGCCCCTCCTCAGTCTGATCTCTGAAGGTACAAATTTATTTCTTGGATGACTTCTTACTGCAAGCTCTGCCTGTACCAGCCCAGGCTTTTAATGCAGAAGATTCCTGATTAAATCTCTAGTGGGTTAATCAAAATGGCTGCCAGCATACTAATACTTGATGTTAGTATACTTTTTAATATCACAAATTATATTTAAATAACATTTTCTTCAGATTGTAAATCAAGCAATTCTAAGGTAGGAAGGGCTAATTTTAATGTAGAGCTTGGAACTATTTCCTTCTCTTTCTGGATCTGCAGTGGCTCTGTACGATCTATGTTCCTTGGCAGACTGTGTAGTTGCCTTTTCCTTGCTTTCCACGGCTAGACCAATAGTGATGGAGAATCTGGTTAAGTTATGGTCTCTTGACTTCCTTTGTGTCCTCCCAGGGCTGGCAGCCAAGTGCACCTTGTAGGGGTGCAGAGTTTCTGACCTCTGAGTAGTGAATAGAAATACTCCCTACTTAATGGCAAGGTGCATTGTAAGGAGGCTCAACCATGCAATCAGGAATACCTTCTTGGATTTCTCAGGTCTGTCATCTGGGTTTTGGTTCTCTTCAGTGTTAACTGTAATTGTCTAACAAACCTTCAGGACAGAAGTCTTGAGCTCACCTCCCCATTTGGTATTAATGCGCTTTCAGCCCACTATGGCTCAGTATCTGAACATGGTGTAGAAGGTATGCTGCTACATAACATAGTTGCAGTCTCTTGGTGACAACTCATTCTGAGTGTCCTGCAGGCAGTACATCTCCATGGAAACAGTGTAATTCCATATTGTGAATATGACGTTAAAATGAGAAAGGCATGCTCCAGTCTTTTTCCACAGCTGGGCTACACTTTCGAAAAGTTATCCTTGCTGGGAAAGGGAAGACCATTTCCATACTTCTCACTGTTTACTCTAATCTCAGACACTGAACTAGTTTTATTTCACTAGCTTATGTATATTTATCCATCTCATGATGGAAACTCTTAAATCTGCTCACAATACTGCTTGCTCCGCACTGTAGTCATCCTACACTTGGTAGGAGTGAATTTCTACGGCACTAGGTCTTTGCAGTCTGACAAATTTTGGAGTGCAAGCTGCCTTCCTGCTGTATTCTCACCACCCACAAAGGTCTACCTACAGCACAAAAGTAGACTGTGAGATTCATCCAACTAGCGCAGGTATCTGCTATGCAGAGAGTTAGTCTGCATCTGAGTTAGTCCCTTTAAGGTTATTTTACTGGAAAGAAACAGGAACTCTTACATCACAGTGCAATTCCTCTTGGAGCAGACAGGTAAAATAGGTCAGATGAATCACTACTTAAAAGTGCCTATTTCTGACCACAGGATATAAATTGAGTCCTAGGTGATTTGCTCAGTGGCTGGCATCTGCAATGTAGATGCATTTAAATGAGACGAAACCCTCTTCCTGAGCCTGTTTCAAGTATTGACTCTCCTAATCAGCTTTTTAGCTCATACAGCCCAGGAGATCGGATGATGTACACTAGCATGCTTTGAGTGCAGCCTGCAGTGGTTTCCTTATGAAGCTTTCCAATGACTCGTCGTCATCCTACATATCCTCCTGACCTCCAAATTAAACTGATGAATACATTTTTCTTTAAAAAACACAGCAAATAACTCCTTTTCTAAAAAAGAAAATCTTCCTATGTCTAAGAAATCCACCAAAAAAATGGTTTAGTGTCTAGTTACTCAACAGCTTCAGCTGGGGCCAGTCCTGCTTCTGAAGTTGGGGTCCCTTTGTAGAAGAAATGCAAGCTTTCGGGGACCAGAGTGATAAAAAGTGGAAAGTCACTAGTTCAGTCACTGCCAGGGTTGTGGTGGGTGACGCCTGCCATGTCATATTTCGGCTTGAACAGCTGAAGCTTGGCAGAAAGTAAGCAACCTCTTCAGGGCAAGGGCTGGATGACATTAATAATAGACACTGCTACCAGCTTTTTCCTAGTTGCTCCCCCGACAAGGCTTTATTTCTGGTCTTTCCTATGCTTAATTTAAAATGAGGGGTTCCTCATAATCCTTGGTGATTCTCTTGTATGAGTTAGATTGTTGTAGATGCACTGAAATATCCTGACCGATACCTTTTTCATTAGAATGAATAATTTCCTTCCTTAACTTGCAGAGTCATGCTCTTAGTAACGGAGAGCCACAGGCAGGCTCCATCCTTGTAATTGTAAAGGTGGAATTCCCACATTCTGCCTTTCCTGTTAAGGCCCTGAGCAGGTGAATCATCCTGAAGCACCACAACAGGACCTAAGAGCTTGGGCTATCCCTTCAAAGTACCCATGCCCTTTTCCCCTTACGGACCTAGGATTGATTCTTTTTTTATCTTGGAGGCTGGGAAGAAAACAGTTTAGTCCCCAGTTCCTCTTCTGACTTTCAGCAAGGCAATACCTCCAACCTCTGAATGTCTTTGAAAAATCCTTTGCTAATCCTGACTTTTTTTTTTTTTTCCCAGTTTGCAGCTATCTGACTGATTTATAACAGTTTCAAAGGGAACTGAGCACCCCATCTATTATCAATCAAACCTCACCTCTTGCTAAACTGTAAAAAGACTGTACGGTTGTTACTCACCAGGCACCGTGTACCAGCAGAGAGATTAGAGGTCTTGAACTCTATGGAGAGCATCCTCATGGCACTCACTGAGTCATGTGCTGTTGCCACAAATTCCCCATGCATCACGATGGGAGTATGCTACACTTTAACAAAGAACGGCGTTACTTCCAATCAAATTTGTGTGGGTCAGGGATATGATAATATATTTTCATGCTGCTCTGTTATTTGCAACACCAAGTGTATCAAGGAGGTGGAAGAAGCTTCAGAAACTCAGGACTCCTGGAGTCCATGGCAAAAACCAGCTGGTTTTCTCAATTGACTGAGGGTGGAAATCATTTTACCAGACTTTGATCTAAAAACCAGATATCTAACCCAGAGCAGTTTGGGATGTTTTTTGATAGCAGATGGGATGAACATTCCTCTGAAGGTGCCTGTTTCTGCTGACTACGGAGGGGACCTGGACAACCACTTAGATTCTTTCCTAACATTAAGATGGCTGAAATCAGGTGAGATGAATTCCATCCTAATCCTGTGTTGTGACTCCTAAATTCTTAATTTATGCAAGTAAAGAATGGCAGTGTTAGAGCAAATGAGCAGTTTAGCAGTCCCATGTTTCTATCTCTGATAGTGACCAGCATACTCTCTGAAAATATGGAACATCATTGTTTCGTTTTTTAGGCCAGGCTGGTTTGTTTTTTTTTTTCCCCAGTTTGCTTTTTTCTTTAATCATCATCAACAAATCTATAAGGAAGACTTTCTTCCCAGGAACGAGGCAAGTCATGAGCACGGCTTAAAATCCAGCATGTGTGTATCTCCAATAGATCGTACCCAACTGCTTTATCCTCACACCAGCTGGTATGCTACAGACACTACAATTCAGCCTTTTTTTGCTGGTACTTTTAATTGATCTGGTGTTGGCCAGCATTAGAAAGCTGCAGAGGATTTGTAGTGCTGCACAACAGCTGGGGAGCAGGAGATGGCAATTAATGTTTTCCTCGTCCCTCCCTTGCAAACCCCTATGTGATATAACATAACACAATACAATGCTGAGATGATAGCATGGCTGTAGCAGAGTTCTGCACCTCCCATAAGTGAGCCAAGGACAAAGAGAACTTTCTGAAACAAAGGATTTTGACAACACTGAAAGAAAAAAAAATGCAATTAGGTCATTTTGATACTTGCAAATCCATTTTTTTTCCATATAAAGTATTAATCCATCAGAAAAGTGGGAAATTTACCTTGACATTTCATTACAGAGTAAAGAATCCTTTATTAAAATGCTAGATTTTTTTTTTTTTTCAAAATAAAATTTCCCACTTCAAGCAGGCCAATTCCTGATATTTCATCCTGAATTCTTGTAGGATGGAGACACAAATTGTGTGGGATTAGCTGTTCACTATTTTATTCATACGCTTGACGCTACGCTGACTCGAGTGCTGCAGTGTTATATAAAGAGGGAGGCTCACAGTCCAGTTTCTGAGAACTCACCGGGGGCTGTGGAGCAACTGGGCTCTGCCCGGGCTTTCTGGCCACCACCTGCCCGTGCCAGGTGGAACCTGGGTAACAAAGCTTATCCCAAACTTGCACATTGCATTCAAAGGCAATGTGGAAGCTTGTTTTTGCTAGGGGACAAATCCTGCTCTCTTATTCCAGTGGTGAATTTTGCTGCTTTCAATGGGATTTGTCATCTGGAAAAAACAGCAAAGAAAGATGGCACTGGCCCAGGAGCAAAGTGTTGCCCTTCTCACCACTAAAAGATTAGTTTTTGAAAGCAATCAAAGTAGGTTTAGATGACATTTGACTCTAAGTCTGTGTATGGTAAAACAAACCTATAAAACTCCACTTGTGTCCGTCCCCCCCCCCCCTTATCCTCTCTTGATTTACAAAGGTGGAAACTTTCAGGATGTCTTAGCTGTAGACAATAAAACATTTTTCAAAAACACATTAAGAGTGTCAAAAACCACCTTTGAGATGACTAACATCTTTTAAAGTAATGGGCTAAATCAAACCAAAACCTTTGCTGACATTTTGATTGCATTTGTGTTAGTCGGTATAATGAAAAATTAACTTTACACATAAAAAATTTATTGTAGCTTCTTTTATTGCCTAGGAAGGAAAGTTTAGTGTAACGAACTGAACCATGCTTCTTCATGGGTTGTCACTTTATACACTTTATTATTGTAACTTATGGGGATGTTTGTAAGCAAAGGAGTGTTATTTATTCTGCAGTACTCCCATTTGCTCACTCGTTACGCTCATCATGGCTCTATGTAATAAAGTTCATAATATCACACATTAATGGGGTTATTTAAACTATAACTGCTATAAGTTAATGTGCAAATGCCTTGCAGTTTTCCTGTGTTTACTTGCAATTTTGAAATAATGTTCAGGACGTGCTCTGAGTCTTGGAAGAATCACACACTTTAGTGCAATAATGTATGGGGAAATGTACAATTATTTAATAAATATAGAAGAATTGACATTAATGTCTGTATATCATTGGGTGTGTCTATTCATTAAAGTGACTGCTTGATACTTATTTGTGGCAGATAAAATGTATTTAGTGCCATTTCATGCAAATTACTCTCACAAATACTTGCCCAAACCAGTACAAACTTTGGAAATAGTTAGAATATTGCAGAATTCTCCCTTGTTTTCCTAAGAGTTAGCAAAAATGAGAAGCAGCTAAACTGCAGTTACCCAAAGGCAAGAACTCTGCCAATTAACTTTGTTATTGCTTATTATGTGTTTTCTTTTGCATGCTGACCAGATCTATAGATCTATAATTCTGCATGCTTTCTGCTTGAAGACTCTTTTGAAACAATTGAGAACTTAGGAAAAAATTCCTAAGAAAGTGATTTTTGTAAGAAACTATTCTTTTCTGGTCAGCTTAAAAATACATTGAATATTTTTTTCCTTTGTTCTCAAAACTAGAATGTGCTTGTGCTATCAATAATGTAGGAAGTATCTGAGTACTGAAAACACACAGATTTTCTATTGCCTAATAAAAGTAACCAAACTTCCCACAATACCATAACTTTGTGCTGAAATTGATAAACTTCAACCTCTTCAGATTATAATTAATTAATGAGTTTAACGCATTGTAACTGTTCTTTAAATAAATTTTTAGCCATCTAACAGAGTACAATAAGTGTGTATTAAAAAGTTGATCTGATGAAATTACATCACTTTCAAAAGCAGATGTTCCCATTATTCAAAAGAAGGCATTGATTTTTCAGAGCACTTCCTGATCCTCCTGAGAACGACAGCTAGTGATGAGGAAACCTCTTGGTAAAAGCCAGTGATGTAAATTTGAAACACCATTTTACATGACAGATGATAGCTATTAATTTGCAAAGAGATGTGTGTGCTTTAGTGCATATGCCTTTAAGTGAAAAGTCCAACACCAGAACAGCTCAAGCTTAAGTAAAGAAATAACTGGGTGGAGGGGATAGCTAGTGCGCCTTGAAGGTCAATTCCTCTCAATTTTACTTGAGCTACCCCTGGCTTGCCTGCTAACACCCAGCTTCAGATTTGGGTTCCCTCTCCTTGCATTATGACAGGTAAAAGGGCAGGATCTTCTGTTTGGAAATGACCCTGAAAAGTTCAGACCAAAGCCCTTTTAAATTCCATTATCTGAAATGCAGAAATCCTCTATGAAATGCTGCCAAGCATTGCCATGGCAACATGATGTCACCCGGTGACAGAACAAGCATCGTAGCATTTAGCTGAGACCGTACTGCTTCTTCCATGAGCTAAAAAGGTGATTTTGAAAGCAGGGGCCCAGTGGGGGCAAAGGAACATCTGCAATCTAAACATTCCCTCTCACCTTCGGGGGGAAGAGAAACTGCTCGCACTTCTCATCTCAGACACGGGGCAGGGTCTAAATCTCACAGGCAGGAGGTGTGTGCTATCAAGGAAGGATAAACCGTTATCATTCAGTATATGCCTCAAAGCCAAGTGAGAAAGGGAGCAGCTGGGAGCCCGACTGCGGACCAACCAGTTCCTGGGGGTCACAGATAAGGCACGGATAAAGGGGCAACGGAAGCATGGCTCACCTGTCACGTCACACACAACAGATGAGATTCCACTATCTTTAGCTATTCACATGCAATTCTGACATCCCTTAAATGCTGGCTCATGCTTTTCCTTCGGGTGCCTGCCTGATTTTAGGCTGAGCTTTAAACCTGTGAGCGTTACATGGGTGCACTGCTTCACTGTTATGGGCCTCCCCCAAGAAACCCCCCCCAGTCGATACGCTTTCCCTCCAAGCTTTTACTAGCCTTCGGAGCAAGAGAACAACTACAGAAATTACCCACAGAATCTGCTATGGGATGAGCAAAAATAAGACATTTTGGCATGGATTGGAGGTGAAGAAAACAGGGAAGGGGCTGCTGGAAGTCTTAGCAACTAGAAGTCCCATATATGAGTAATTGCAGCATCCTCTGGAGAAGCTTGACTGTAGTACACATATACACATTTTCCTTCCTTTTTTTTTTTTCATGTTTTTCTGGCTTCTTTAGTGCCTCCAAATTCTGGAACCTCAGAGGTGCGAGGCAGAGCCAAAGCTGTGCTATGTTGCGCTGAGGATCTTTTGCAAATGTGCATGTCAAAGTTCTCACTAGTTTTAATCTGAGTTCACAGTCCTTGAGGCATCAGTGAAACTAACACCTCATAATGAAACCCGGGCAAAACTGCAAGGCAAATGTGACTTCAATATTTACACAAATCTCAAGCACATTTCAAAGCTGTGAGCCAGCCCAGCTTTGTTGGGTTTTATTTGGATTTACACTGAGAACGCTTGGAAAAGTTATAATTGGGATATTCATTTCTCCCATTTTCTTCAAAATAGGCTAGATTTCTCTGTACCGCTTGTGTATAAATAAGGCAATGTTTGAATAGAGAGGAACTGTAAAAATCACATTTAGGAACACTTGAAATCATGCAAGATTTTCAAGTGTTCTTTCTAGTGCTGATATTCCTAAGGCTTCACTTTTTCTAGAGAGATCTTAAAGTATTAAATTGAAATATGCTTAATGATCCTTTCATAATCCTTGTTTATGCGATGTGGGAAGTCCAATCTCTTCACCGCTCTCATTGCTCTTCTCTTGTTGATTTAAAACCAGCTTGAGTTGTTTGTACATGTTCTCCTCACACTGGGTGAAAACCATGCCCTTGGTCTTCGAGTCCAACTCCTCACCACATCATTCCATATCATATCACTCATCTTGTAGTCTTTTAGACTCTTACCTCTCTGAGAAACATGGGTAATTCTATACCTGTACTTCAGCAACAATTTTTTTTGCAGCAAAACTGAGCTGTTTTACAGAGCAAACTATAATTCCCCACCACAACCATCTGGGATGAAGTCAACAAAGAGTAACCTCTGTTTATCCAGGTTTTTCACTTTGGAGGGCACTCATTTTCTTTGAAATCGATGATGATTAATCATCACTTCTTGAGGACTTAGCTGAGATCAATTGCTGTTCAGCACCTCTCAAGTGCAGGTTTTGTACAAAGATACTTAACCTTGGATTCAGGCACCCCCCTCTAAGGACCCTTATGTGGAAACACTTGCAATGGGGATCTGGTCCTGAAGGTGTACCTCAAATGGTGTATGCAATGTTGTGTTCAGTGATGGTGGAAAATGTGAAGGAACTGGGCAGCTGAGATAAAGGGTTGTTACCCTGTCCAGTTCATGCTGATCTGCTGCAAGTCCTGTTTCACTGGGCACGTGTTAACTGTTTAGCTGCAGTCATATTTCACAAGTCCGTTGAGTTAACATTGCATGAATTATACACGGTTTATAAAATGATTATTTAATCAGTGGAAAATTAAGTTCATAGATGTTTTCCAAATCTGAACTAGGACATTCATCAGCAGAACTGCTAAATTTTTAATCAACTCTGCTGTGCTTGATGTAGCTATCATTCTAAATTGCCTTCTCTTTGCTGGTCCTCTTGTTGCGATATATATCTTAGCATTATCTGTTCACATTGCTAATTGATTTTTTCAGCTCACATTTAAGGCAGAATGCCATGTCATTCAGTGTTTTCATCAAAGGACAGTCTTACTTTTAACATAAAATGTGCTTTAAATATTAGGACGAGTGATTTCAAATGCTGTCCAAAGTTCTTCGGTTCCTTCAAACCACCAAATACTTAGAGGCATCGTTTAAAAGTAAACTTGTGGCAGAGGTATAAAGAGGAAGGATTTTTGCTTTTCTTGAAGTAGAGGAATAGTTTGAAATGCTCTGGCCTAGATTTGTTTTGGGATTTGGTTGGTTAACTCATTTCTAGAAAAGGTCTAGATGAGAAGAAGCAACGAGCAATACAGTTTCTCCAGGTATTTAACCATCTGCCACCTCACGTAATTCAGAGAATCATCACAAAACCATCACAGAATTATCTAGGTTGGAAAGGACATTTAAGATCATCTGGTCCAACCATAAAACAAGCAAGCAAACAAACAAACAAACAAACAAAACACACACACCAACACTAAACACTAAACCATATTCTCAAGCACCTGGTGCAACTTGAGGTCATTTCCTCTTGTCCTATCGCCCGTAACTTGGGAGAAGTGACCGACCTCCCGCCTCTCTACAGCCTCCTTTCAGGTAGTTGTAGAGAGCAGGAAGGCCTCCCCTCAGCCTCCCCTTCTCCAGACTGCACACCCCCAGCTCCCTCAGCCTCTCCTCACAAGACTTGTGCTCCAGACCCCTCACCAGCTTCATTGCCCTTCTCTGGACCTGCTCCAGCACCTCAATGTCTTTCTTGTGGTAGGGGGCCCAAAACTGCACACAGTACTCCAGGTGAGGTCTCACCAGTGCTGAGTACAGGGGGACGATCACCTCTCAGGTCCTACTCACCACACTGTTTTTACAAGATTTTCTGGTTATTCCCAGGGCAAATTCTCTGGAGCTTTTCTCATCTTTGGAAATAGGAGGGCCTAGAGGGGTGGAGGTCGGTCCCTTCTCCCAGGTTACAGATGATAGGACAAGGGGCAATGGCTTCAAGTTGCACCAGGGGAGGTTCAGGTTAGATATTAGGAAATATTTCTTTACTGAAAGGGTTGTCAGGCATTGGAACGGGCTGCCCAGGGAGGTGGTTGAGGCATCATCCCTGGAGGTATTCAAGAGATGAGTTGACATGGTGCTCGAGGATATGGATTAGTAGTGGATTGGTGTTGGTTTTGGGTGTGGGGTGGGGTGTGGGGGGGTTTTTTTGATCGTTTGTGGTTTGGATTTTTTGTTTGTTTTGTTTTGTTTTGTTTTCTTCGTTGGTTGGACTAGATGATCTTAAAAGGTCCCTTCCAACCTAGGTGATTCTGTGATTCTGTGACTTCTTAGAGCTATGCCGGGTAGGGGACAGAGTTTAATACCTTCTCAGCCCTGGTTCCTCACGTCCTGCTGAGCAAGCTTTTCAGGACGGCCAGTATCAGAAGATGGGAAGCCTTTTCTGGTAGAGATAGATTGATTTTGTCCCCTCAGTTGTACATGTGACCCAACCTGTTCCTCAAGGAATGCAGGGGCATGGAGGAAACCAAGAAATCTCATCTATACTCAGCTGAACAGAGAGTTAAATCTCCTTGTAAGGAGTATCTGTCTGCATAAGCATGTTATAAATCTCACTGTGTGTTTTAAGCATCCTAAATTTGCTCACCATCAGAATGTCGTTCACTCTTGCTTGGAACTTCACTATATTATTACTTCTGAATGGCATGGCTTGACATACTAAGTCTGCATTCTAAAGCTTGGGGTCATTTTTTAAGGACAGCCAGGCTTTGAATCTGGCAGTCAAGTTAAAGGCAAGCTATGTATTTTTACATATGAGCACAGTGTAAATAAAAAAAACCCCACAATTGTCTATGTGGCAACATTTTTTGAATGTTAGATTTCAAAATTTATCAAAAGTTGATTATAAGCCTGTGTACCTCCAGAGCCCTAATTGATGGTAGAAATTGGGTCTAAAATGTGATATAAGATGAATGTATATCTCATGCCTCAGGAGATGAAGAGACTTATGCATATACATATAATAGTGTTATTTATAGCAAAGACTTTTATTATTATTAATGTGAATTATTTGGTCTTATTCTATTAAATCTGTCCTCGTGGCTGTGCTGTCCCTCCAGGCCATGGTGAAGAGCCAACAGCAGAGAGATGTGGCCACAGCCAGGCAGATGGAGCAGCATGAGGAGTGTCTGCTGCAGCACATGACTCAGCTGATGCAGGAGATCGAGCAGAATAGCGGCGTGGAGGA
>JAOTQQ010000032.1:54785659-54799751 GCA_026546715.1 Gallinago undulata
GGTCCAACAGTTGGTGAGGTCAGCCTGGCTGCTTCTGCCTGAGTCGCAGCACTGCCAGCTAACGGTGCTGCCCTCCTCCTGGTCCTGCAGGTTCCAGCTCACAGGCTCCTCAGAGATGAAACTCTTCACTGAGATCCTGTTTGCCGTGGATCCAGGCAGCGGAGGTGCTGATGTGAGCCTTGAGTAGGCAGAGGGCAGCTCCAGCAGCAGCGCAGCACAGCCGCAGAGCTGGGCGGCTGTTGAGATGCTGCTTTGCAGACTCTCAAGGCAAAGGCTCACCCAGCAGGACAATTTCCACCTCCACAGTCTGCAGCTCTGCTCTCGTACCCTGGTGGTCACAGACTTTTCCATCCATGCCTGTCACCGTGAGGACTACTTTCCTCTCCCACTGGTATGGCTTGGATGACAATTCCGTTGGAATTTCTTTTGGAAATAGTTCATCTCTGTGAGATTAATATGACAATAAATTAACTTGTTTTAACCAACCCCCTGTCTGTGAGTGTCTGTTCTAGGCTTTGGTGGGGGAGGTAGGCAGGGAGTTGACTGCAGTGTTTAAAAAGCATTTGGAAAATGGCCTTAATATTTTTGTACTTTTGGTCAGCCCTGACATACTCAGGCAGTTTGTCTAGTTGTTCGTTGTGGGTTTTTTTCACATGAAATATTCTTTTTTCCTTCCCTTCCCTTCCCTTCCCTTCCCTTCCCTTCCCTTCCCTTCCCTTCCCCTCCCCATTTTATTTTTTCTGCATGTTTAACACAACGAGGCAAATGAAAGTTCAGCAGCAGAGTTTCTTAGCCACACAATTTGTTTAGAAACAAATGATATTCTGGAGGTTAGAGATGCTGTGATGCATGTAAATTTTACTCCCAGCTTTCATCCAGATGTTCTGCCCTCTTCAAGTTCTTCCATTTGTCCCCATTCTCTTAAAGTTTTGTATGTCTAAGAAGACATGGAAAAGATTCAATAGGGCAATTGAAATCCAATCCTGTATCCAATATCCAGCATCTGGTTTGAAACAATTCTTCTCCAGCAATATTTTGGGTACCATGTTCATTTTATGAACATATTTCTTCACAGTTTTGTTATTCATTCAGCTAATATAAAACCAGTGAAAATAAGGATCAGATGCTGAACTGGAATAAAATTTACACCAGCTGAAGGTCTATCCAGAGATACAAAAACCTCCTATGGTGAAACACAGATGAAAGTGTCAAGTGACAAAATGTTACTTCATATCGCTCTGAAACCATGCAGAAAAATAAAGATATGCATACGTTCAATGAAGAACTATAAATAAATCTTCATTTATTCAAGACATTTTATGAACCATTTTTCATCTCTTGACAAATCTGAGATGATTTTTAAGTCTCTAACAAAACCATAATGGTTTGAGGTTTTGTAACAAGAAGTTTTGCCTTGCTTTCTTTGTAGATAATAATCTGAGATTAATTTCATGGATTCTTATCCACTTCCTTACACTTAAGAGTTTATTCTGCATGCAGACACAGATTATATATATATATATATATATATATATATATATAATATGTATATATGACAAATACTGCTTATTCACACTGAACATCTAAGATCAGATGCACTCAAACTATGAAAAGGTTTTCAAATGAAAAAGCTTAATCACTTCCATATTCTTCAGGTCTATTTTTGGCAATAATACTAGCCTCTGGTTTGCACATGTATTTATTTAATGACAGTCTCTGTTCCTTAAATTGCCAATTGTATTGCTGATTTTCTTTTCATGGTAATAACCCAGTTCTTTCAGACTCTTTGTATTAGTTTGTCATCAGGATTGTTGTTTTCTGTGTTTGGGGGAATATCTTCCTTTTTTCCAGGAGGTTGCATTCATCATGCTGAAAAGTGGGTGGTTATTACAGAGATTTTAAAATTTTACAATTAAGGCCCACTTCTGTGAGGACTTATCCATGTTCCTTACTTTAAACACGTGATCTGTCCCATCTATCCATGGTGTTAGCATGCATATACCCATGCCTCTGTTCCTTATGTGTTTAAAAGAAACAAAACTGTATCCAAGCAGATCTTGAGCCCTCCAGAGTAGGGCTCGCTCCTCTACATCTAAAGGTGTTTGCAGACATGGTCTTTTTACTGGTGGCACTGATTACAGTGTAGTCTAGCCACTAGATACCCCGGTCATGCAAATTAATAGTAAACATGTAGGTGAATAATGGTGAAATCAGTATTTAGCTACTCTTTAAACATTCACTTGTAAGAATGCAGAAGCCATGCTTTGTATCTGTCTACATCATATATATTCAGCAGTACAGGGCTAATTGTATCATTTGTATTCCAGAGAATTATGGGAGGCTACAGCAAAGATTCCTGCGTTCTCTTCACAGACCTCTTCAGCCAAACATAAGTCAGAGCTGCACTGCTTACTACAATATTATTAGCATGAGTTGTTTGAGTAAAGTAGTAAATAATTCATAAGGAAATCTGCAAAATCGAATATGTTTGCTTTTTCCTGCACTTTCATTGGGTTTGAAGAGAATTGTTCATTTTCTTCAAATATTTGGCTTAAAAATGTGGTAACAGTACAATGTTTTCCACTCCAGCTGGCCTATATGTTTTTTCTTTTCCAAGTAAAATGTTTGAAAACCTAGTACTGTAGTGAAAGCAAGGGAAGCGTGCAGACAGCTGAGGCTCTTAAAAGACAGGAGGGCACATAAGATAGAGTGGATCTCAGCTTGGAAGCACTTGGGGCCAGGTCTGCAAGGTGTTTAAATAGCGAATTTCCCCTGAAGTGACATCATATGCCTGCACACTGGTTTAAGTACAGCACTGTGACATCCATGCTGCTGTTGCACAAAGAGATGAAAGCCAGGGAGCAAATCCTCATTGTAACAGGTACTACAGAAATTAAAGGGAGACACTGCTCACCGGAGCGTTTGTAGCTGTATCCTGCTTCTTTTAATCTAATTTCTGTTGGTACCTAGTATTCCATGCAGGCACACCACTATGGAATAAACCCTGAAATGTCAATTTTTCTAAAGAAGAGTTCTGGATTCTCTAATGGAAGAATAGCCTCTCTTTTTTTTTTTTTTTAAATAGAGTTTCAAAAGGTTATAGTGTTTCTAAAGCATAGGGATGCCTTCAGACTGCTGAGTTTGACAACCTAACATATGCCCAGGCCGCCTGCAAGCCCCACACTGCGTGTCATCCTTCTGGGAAGGAAAAGGCAAGTGGCACAAGCAAACCTTAAGCAAGCACAGTGTGAGCAGATGGTGTTAATTCCAAAGTCAACTCATGCACTTAAATTCGGTCCCTCTCAGGAGGGACAAACACAAGATGGCTGTGTGAGTTTGAACTGTCATTTTCTAGAGCTGGTTCATCCAAACAGGGATGAACCTTTCAGTTTTTGCTCGAAATGTCAAGTTCAACTAAACCAGGGTTAAAGCCTGCTGCAACTGAATTCAGATCACATCTAGAAGACAAATTTGTTCTGCCGATGAGACAGCCACTTTCAGATTGATTTTTACATACCAAAACTTCACAGACAACAGAAACAACAAAAATTCTGGGCAAAAAGGAAAAATATAGGTAGCATTTTAAAAAAAATCTGTGTTCATATTCCACCTGAGAGGAGAGATAACTTCTAAATGTTACTAAAGCAAAAATAACTCATGGGACAGCATTCCTTAACCAAAGAAAATATTTCTATAATTTGGGGGCTTTAAAATTTGCCAAGGAGGCCAGTAGTCAACAGATGACTCATCTAATCTGATTTTAGCTGTTGAGAAGGTAAGCTCAGCCTAACTTGGGTGTCGAAGCTCCCATGATGATGAACAGAGGAAAGGAAGTGTCTCCAGAGGCAACCCACCCCCTCTGAGACATGACTTCAGCTGATCCCACTCCTCCTCATAAAGTTTCAGTCTCGTTCTGCTGACTCTGGAAGGGAAACGGGGTACTGTCTTGCTCAAGGACTTAGTTTTCACATGGCTAAAAATAAGATAAAGTATGTTTTAGCCTCAGTGGAAACTTTATATCTTAATTAATAAATCAGGATCTTTAAAATGCAGTTTCCCTTTTGCTGTGTTCTCAGTTGAAGCCTCATGTGTATCTGAGCTGAACTTCACATCTTGAAATCTTTGACAGCTTCTCTTCCATTGTGAGTTTGTACAGCACCAAGCACACTGCTACCAGACAAATAAAAAGAATAATAAAACTAAATCATGCTTGTATATATAGAAGGCCAATCAATGTAAACACAGGGTTTCTCTAAACAGGAGAAAAGCGGAAGCCAGATGGCATGAAATCATTGATAGCTGTTTCATAAACTTTTCCTGCAATCAAATCTAATTGAAATAACACTAGATTGTAGGCTTTAGCAGGTGGGCAGCACACACAGCTGTTTCTGCTAGATGATTTCCAAAGAATACATACATAAAACATTTCACAGAGACTGACATACGGGAAAAAAGGTTAGCCCAGATGGAATGCTCTCTTTCAGCCTTTATTTCACTGACAGATTTCTGAAGCCTATCTCTTTAAATATATGAGCCTAAGTGCTTTTCTGGTATTGTTGAACCAGTTACAGTCATATACAATGTGGTTGGGAGCTATGGTCGGGTGATGCAGTGTCTTTGGCGCCAATTCGTATTTCAAGGCAAGGCAGAGCAGAGAGGGACCTCCTAGTGTCCAGTTTATAGCTTTGCAATGAGGTAGCATAAATGTAACTGAATCACCTCTGAGAGATATTTCTGTTCCATAATAATTCCCCAAGGAAACATTCCACTAGTTTCCTCAATAGTTTATTCCAGGCTTTCTCTGCACTAATAGCTATTTTCATAGGTTTTAATACAATTAAGCTAATGGCCACACATGGTCAAGGAGTGGAAACAGTTTATGCCTTTTTCCATTTTAATATTTTGTATATTGAAGGATTTATCATGCCCTTTCTCCTCGTTCTGTCCATTTTTGCAGACAGATATCCCATGGCAAAATTCTTGGAAGCTCACAGGTGAGCTGTAAGAACGAGGTGGGTCTTTCCAGAGAGGTCCAGCATCTGAGGCGGGCTTGGCAGGGTTTCTTGTGGCTGACCAGAAAGCTAATTGAACAGTTTGTTTTGAATTTTACTTTATAATTCTATTTGCATTGGGAAATAAGACTCAAAAGAAAGCACAGAGAAAGGAAGGAGAAACGGGAAAGACCAACTTATGTGGATTGAATGAGAGCCTATATGAGAGATGGTGAACTGGAACACACTGTGTAGGGTTCACTACCTAGTGCCTTCTGGACAGATGACGTAGTGAAGCTCCTACTCTTCATGATCTTTATATAAATATACTACATAAAGAGCAAAACGGTCTTTTCTATTACTATTTGTGTCAGAACCTGCCCATTTAACACATTAGTCTGAAGGATCAGAAGCTGCAACTTTCTCAAAAAGACCAAACCCTGGCTTCCCTCCAGATAATATAAATCTTTCACTTTTTACTAAAGATTTACATGGTGAGGAGCAATTTACACTGGAGTAGCCTCCCAGTACTTAAAGAGGCCTACAGGAAAGACAGGGTGGGGGGGAGACTCTTTATCAGGGAGTGAAGTGCTAGGAGGGGAGTTAACACTTTTAAAATCAAAGAGGGTAGATTTAGATTAGATATTAGGAAGAAGTTCTTTGCTTGGAGTGTAGTGAGACTCCAATCTGCTCCAGTGTGGATTACTCTCTCCACAGGCCCGCAGATCCTGTCAGGAGCTTGCTCCAGCATAGGCTCTCCATGGGGTCATAGCTTCCTTCAGGTACTCCCCAGTGTCCTGGGTTGAGAGACACAGGACTTACTTTTCTTCTAATGGTGGGGAAAACTGCACTTTTAGAAGACCCCAGAGTCTGAATTAATGAAAATATTTACTTTGTAGCCAGCCAGGCTCTGTGGTATTCCAGGTCTTAGTGTTTTCAAGCCTTGCCAGGTGCACGGAGGAGGAGGAGCAAGGCCTGGGCATTTGAGCCAGCCTGGCCAACAGGATTATTTCATATCACAAACGTCACATTCAATATAAATTAGAAAAGTCTTCTGTGTAGCCTTCTCTCCCTTGATGGCAGCGGGTCCAGATAACTCCTGGCCCTGGTGCCAGAACCCTGAGGCCTTCCCTTCCTCCTGAAGCCCTTGCGCTGGCAGTTTCCGCCATTTGCTGTCCCTGCTGGGAGCACACAGCTTCCTGCTGATAGAGTTAGCTAATTCTTGTATATTTTAGATCGGTATTGGGATTAATAATGGTCCTTTAGTATTATTCTATTAAATCTATTCACATTTCAACCCTTGAGTTCCTTTGTGTTCCCTGATTCCTGGTGGGGAGGGGTCACCGTGTGATAGAATAACTGTCTAAACAACAACAAATTATTATGGGTTTTCTTAAACCATAACACCCAGCTCTGAGGTGGGGTCCTCCACAGGCTGCAGGTGGATATCTGCTCCACCGTGGACCTCCACGGGCTGCAGGGGGACAGCCTGTCTCACTGTGGTCTTCACCACAGGCTGCCCTGAGATTCTGCTTCAGCACCTGAAGCACCTCCTTGTTGTCCTTCTTCACTAACTTCGGTGTCTACAGAGTTATTTCTCTCACATATTCTCATTCCACTCTTCCAGCTGCATCTGCACAGGTTTTGGGTTGTTTTTTTTCCCCCTTCTTAAATATGTTATCCCAGAAGTGCTACCACCGTGGCTGATGGGCTCGGCCCTGGCCAGCGGTGGGTGTGTCTTGGAGCCAGCTGCCATTGGCTCTGTCAGACACAGGGGAAGCTTCTAGCAGCTTCTCACAGAAGGCACCCCCTTGGCCTCCCTGATACCAAAAACCCTGCTACACAAACCAAATGCATGCATACTGCGTGTGTTTAAACTGTTTCTCTGCTCAATATGCAAACTAACATGCCGTTAGAACACCGACACTTGGAATTGTTTGAACAACAGTTGTAGGTCACTCACAACTTGAGATATTCTATGATTCTAATCGACAGTTGTAGGTCAAGAGCCATTCCGTAGGGTTTGGGAGTCGGTGGAATTTGTGCCCTTCCAACGCCAAAAATAGGTCCTGTGTACCAACATGCTGGCATGTCTGCAACAATACTGAGAGGGCACTTTTCAGATGATCCCTGAGCATGGCACTTTCTGCTCTCCCTCACATCCAAGCATGCTGGGGGGGGATCTAAATCTACCCTCTTTCCCTTTAAAACTATTACCCCTTGTGCTATCACTTTGCCCTTATAAAAAGTCCTTCTCCAGCTTTCTTGTAGGTCCCCTTTAAGTACTATAAGGTCTCCCGGAGCCTCCTCTTCTCCAGGCTGATCAACCCCAACTCTCAGCTCCAGCCCTCCGATCATCTTCATGGCTGTCCTCTGGAGTCTTTCCAACAGGTCCATGTCTTTCCTGTGCTGAGGGCCTCAGAGCTGGACGCAGTTCTTCAGGTGGGGTCTCACCACAGCAGAGCAGAGAAGAGGGGCAGAATCACCTCCCTAGCCCTGCTGGCCACACTTCTTGTGATGGAGGCCAGGATGTGGTTGGCATGTTCCCACCAGGGTCAATCTTCCCCACGGACAGGCTTATACGGTATTTCAGCATATAATTTAGAGAGAAAACAGGTGATAAATTAGCTTCTAATACATCACTTCTGTGTCGCAGGTGACAGTCCAAGTTGACAGAAGGGCAACGTGGCTTGTGGGTAGCATTCAGGGATTGTGAATCCTCTGTGGGGCTACAGTGCATTTTTTCTGCTGGATGACCTTGATCATATCATTTGTCCTGTTATAATATAAAGAAAATTATTCAGACTTCAATCTAAAACACTTCAAAATCTATGCTTGAAAAGCTTTATATGAGAGCCAGCTGTTATTAAAAGCAGTGCTAGGATCTGCACTAGGTCCCCTCTGTTTCTGAATCTATTGTTCTTTATCTTCATCTCCCCTTTTGCCTTCACTCCTTTGCCTCCCACAAAGCCCTTCCCATAATCAACCTTCGTGAAACCATACTCAAAATAGACCCCTTCAGCACCCTGAAAGAACTACTTCAATTTAAGGCAAGTAAAGAGACAGAGAACAAGTGAATAAACAAGATGATCAAGATTTTTCCCAGTAACTCAAAACAATCATATAAACTTACTTATAACCGTGGTGCCACCACTCCTCCTGCAGTCCTTCCTCTTTTTCTCTGTTGTTTTGCTGTTGCTCTTACTTGACATGCTGCACCTGATTTAGTCCAAATGCTCTTAAATGCAAGGGCTGTATCTTTTTTATCTCTCTTTATTGTGCCTTCCATATAAATGTAGGAATGAACATCACATTTGAAATATTTTCAAAAGAACTCTTTGATGATTTACTGTTCTGCGTCTTTGTAAACACTTTGTTTTCTCCCCTGCAGGGAATCAACTGCCTCTTTTGGATCTTTTGTCACTGATTCTTTCTGAGTGTTCCTGTTTTCTCTCTCACAGAGCTGAAATGGGTGCTTTTGAAAGCATTCGCTTCTCACTCATTTATTTCTTGCGGTCATATCAACCCAGGGCTGATTCTTACTGCCTTTTGCAACCAGTTGCTCCCACTACTTGGGGCCACTGCCACTTTCTTCCTGCTCTCTCTCTGAGGAGACTGGGGTTTTGCTTGAGAAATGTACCTGGTTTCTGAGGTAACAGAAAGGCTGTATTTGCAACCACGTGAGAAGGAGCAAGGGGCTGTGGGGTGCCAGGCCTGGTCTCCAACAGTGGCTGCAAAACAACCCTAAGGAGCCTCAGAGCAGGGTAACCACCAGGGTGGCACCTCCCTGGGATGCCTCTGGCAGGTCAGGACTTACTGGACCACACTCTTGTGCTTATCAGCCCACTACAGATATTTACTCCATGAGCTTCTCTAGCTGTTTCTTGAACCCATTTATAATTTTGTCTTCCAAAGCATCCCGTGGCAATGGCATTTCAAGTTATGGATTATGTGAAGAAGTGCTTTTTGTGTAAAGCCTGCAGTCTGATAGTTTCATTTGATACCTCCATGTTCTTGTCTTATGAGATATAATAGCCATCATTCCCTTCCTTCCTCCTTGCTGTTCATCATTTTATAAACCACAAACTCTTTTTTTTTTTCCTGTGCTGAAAAGTGCTATTCTGTTTAATATTGCTTTGTACAGAACCCATTTCAAACCTCTGATCTTCCTCGCTGACCTTCATTGTACCTTTTGCTTTCTGAACCGGGGTGGCCATAATCATGCCTAGCATTTAAAACCAGGATTTTGTGTAGTGATATAATGATATTTTGTCTCCCCTCCTGTACTCCTGGCTTCAATAATATACTATTAGTATATATTATATTTCTAATATACTGGGGGCAGTGGAGGGAGGCCGGATGTCATTAACAGGACTAACATTTTCAAAGGATTATCCACAAAAGGTCTTGCAGTCCAAGAGATCATCATTATTAAATAGCATAGTTTGTATGTAATTCTGTTGTACATAGACTCACAGAATCAGAGAATGGTTTAGGTTGGAAGGGACCTTAAAGATCATCTAGTTCCAACCCCCCTGCTATGGGCAGGGACACCTCCCACTAGAGCAGGTTGCTCAAAGCCCCATCCAGCCTGGCCTTGAACACCTCCAGGGATGGGGCAGCCACAGCCTCACTTTACTTAATTCTCATCACAAACAGAGAGGTTATTTATTTAACCAGCCAGCTAATATTACTGGTCTTTTTTTTTTTTTTTTTTGCCCTTCCTTCCAACTAACACAATTATGTTATATCTTAAAATGTAACATCTTCAAAGAACAAATGATGGTTTTATGACTCTGGACCATGCACATTTATGGTAATAGTATTACCTTAACACATTGCCATACTACAGTGGAATTTCTGCTTGCCTGGTTCATTGCAAACCCCACTCAACAGCTGCACTGCAGATGTAGTCACACATACATGTGCAATTGCTGTCTCCCAGCACTGTCTGGCCTTCCACACCTTAGGAGATGTTCCTGTTTGAGTATTTTTTAGAATGAAATCTTGGCTATATTACATCTACCAACTCAAAATTATCCCAATATCATTCACATGAATAGATCTACGGCTAGTAGCAGGCATTACTCAAGGAACATTGCTTATTTAAAAAATCCGTTTAATGATATACAGGTCACAGTAACAATTGTAATATTTACATCTTTGTTACTGCTGACGCTAACCTTATCATGGAGCAGTTTAGAGGGAACAATTTTATAAATGTGAAATTTTAACAACTTGGAAGATTTTAGATTACATTTGCTTTGATATCTTGAACTAGTGGTAGGAATTTGTTGAGCTAATTATCACATGAAATTGTTTTGAGCAACTGTATGTCATCATCATCATCATCATCATCTTCGTGATTCGCTGCTAATCAGAAAACAAGCGGCTGCAGCACCATACTGCAGGCATAAAACGCACAAACTGTAGTGCACCTATTGTGTGGAGCAACAATTGTTTCCCCTTTTTGTGCTTATCAAAAGGTAACTCTAATGCATTGGCTAATGAATTCTAACCCAGCTGTGCCTGATCTTATAATTACATGGTTCAGGCTCCACATCAGCTAATCAAACAGTTTCCTCAGTTCAATTTTACAATGATTCAGACCCTAACTCACTGAATTATTTGCCTAAAATCAGGTTTATTCAGTGGCCTGTGGAACCATTTTCACTTGCTTAAATGGATGGCTGAATACATACAGGATCATTCACATGCTTGCTTTATAGGCAGATTCTGGCACTCGTTTGATGAAAAAAGATCATACCATGGAAACCAGTTGCTGTATTTGGAATTAATACATTGATTTCTGCTAGACATTATTATTTAACATATAGTGTCAGTCGCACAAGACCGAATTTCAGCATTTGCAACGTATAATCTAAAAGGAAAACAATCCAGTGAATCAATTCCCTAGAGCTAATACTCAGTAAACTGTCCCATATATACACATTTCCAGTCAATAAATTTTATTTTTCTAAAATCTATAGATTATCATATACTTCTAGTTTCTTTTTTTAATGTTTTGTTTCCAGCAAAAGCTCACTCTCTGCAAGAAAACACAGGAATAATGTGTATCCGTGCATCAGGCATTTAGCTGTTAACAAACAGAGATAACGGCCATTGGGAATGTAAAAGCTAGACTACTTGGCTGCTCTGACAAATGAAATCCAGGAGTAATGAGTCAGGCTAGATGTGATCCTTTAAAAAGAAACATTGGCAAACTCTCAGATTTTAAAATAACTTTGCTGAGATCAAGCGGAGCTGTCTTCAGCCATGATGAAAAAGCTAAAAATGAGTATCTGACTGTGCAGATAATTCCAGCAGCCTGGCAGCGCTCATTTGCGAAGCAGCCCGGCCTGATAAGATGCTCGCGCTGATGCTAATGCGAGCTGGACGGGGCGGATCCACATTGCATCATCGCTGCATCCATGGCACCTTCATTCATACTCTGGGGTTATCGGCTCGGGGAGGTGATAACGTGCATGCCTGCGAGGCAGCCTCTGCTCTGAGGTTTCGTTTCGCTCTGCATTGCTTGGCAGACTGTGGAGTGCTCACTTCCCTGAGTGAGGAAGGCCAAGCACATCTTCCCCTGTGATTTTAGCTGTATCTGTACCATCTTAGCAGCCAAAAGGGAAGGAGCGCAAGTGTGTCACCCACCACTGGTGGCTGAAGGTGGATCCTCTTCAGAATATGCAAAATACATGGACCCTGAGCTGGATTTGCAAGATCTGTTACTATGGACAGTAACTCAAAAAATCACCAACGTGGGTAGGCTTTATGTGGTAACGAGATGTTTGCCTCCCTTGGTCAGAAGCAAAAGGCAAGATGTTCATTGAGCTTTGCATGACCAAACCCATTCCCTTCTCTGCAATTTTTGAATCTGAACTTCTATCTGCTGCTGCTGCTGCTGAAGGGAATGCTATTTTTCATTTCTCTGCACCTTATGACAGCCTATCTCCAAGTCGTTTGTGATTCAGGCGCATCTAAAAAAATTATTAGAATAATATAATATTTCTCATCTGTCTGCAAAAATGTCTGCATGCAAAAGTTCACTGCCAGTGGAAGGCCTGCTTAACTTTCTGGTTCAGCAAGAAAACCTCAAAGAAGCAAAGTTCAGGGCTATAGGAAAAAAGTCTACCTGTCATACCATATATCTTTTAGGCTTTGAGGAACCACACATTAATCAGCAGAAGCAAGGCAGTGAGCAGAAACAAACAAGGTGAAAAATCCCAGACACATTCCATTTTTGTCACAGCGGATTTCTTACAGAGATCTCTTCAGGCAGGCTTTCTTTTCACTCCTAACTAAATCATCCTTGCTAGATGAAATCAAAGTTTGCACTTCAGTGCTCCGCTTCACCAGCATACAACGCAAACCACTAACACTGCTGACTGAAATAATTTTATTATGCAGCAGAGAATTTTTTAAATGTTTAAATTAGAATTACAGCTGTTCATACTTTTGCAGTATTTTTTTTTTTGTAGCAGTAAAGAAATTCTAGGCATACAATAGTGCTGGGCAGTGTTCTGTAAAATATTGGTATTTTACAGACACGTCACACTACAGAAATGGATTTGGGAAACACAGAAATGAATGATGTATAAAATGCAAAGCAGAAATGTCACTGATCACTGATATAGCTATTATATTCAAGAGCAGGCAAAAATTCAGTTTCACTGTTAGGCAAGTTTGCAATACTTCCATTTTATCTAGGCTACTTGTGCTTTCTCAGCAGAAAATTCACATTAAATAACATTAAGCAGAGAAGAAGAGACTACACAATAGTGGAGTCTCTGTAAAGGTTTTATCACTGGGAGATTGGGTTGCGATGCTGAGTTATTCATTAGTTGGTATATGGCAGTTATTTCAAAGGGAAGCAAAAGAAGGCATAAGCAGTATTCTTAAAGTGTTCTTGCATTGTTTCTTTGTACATATTTTTCCAGATTCTTCTATTATTATGAGATCAAATGCATTGATTACAAGGGAAGAAAGACATCATAACCAGTGCATTAACTTCTAGATGTTGTCTGTAAAGGATCTGATTCAACCCTGCTGAAATCAATATAAGCCTTTCCTTTGATTTTATAGATTTTTAGATTTCATAGAACCAGAGAATGCTTTGGGTTGGAAGGGACCTTAAAGAGCATCTAGTTCCAACCCCCCTGCCCTGGGAAGGGACACCTCCCACAATAGCAGGTTGCTCAAAGCCTCATCCAGCCTGGCCTTGAACACCTCCAGGGATGGGGCATCCACAACTTCTCTGGGCAATTTTAAAAATATAATCTTTCAGGACATTACACAACTAGAAATAGTATGCTTCTGTAAAGCCAGGAATGACCCCTCTGGATGAGTATAAAGATAACACTATGATCACCAGCTATCAGAGTGAACATTTTAATGGCATATCAGGAATGAATGAGCATCTCCTATCTCTCTGCTTGAGATGCTACCCGTTGCTCTCAGAGGGAAGAAGGGAGAGAGGATATATTTTCATAATGAGAGTTCTTTTCTCCATAGGGTCCTTGCTGGATGCAGATACCATTTGGTAAATGCTTGAACTTGCCTAGCTGGTTGGAATAAGAGAAACATCCGTGGGGAAACTGATAAGCAGACTGATGGCAGAGTGAAGGTGAAATGGCCAAAAGGGCAAATTTATCAAAAGTACATGCAGTTTTTCACATGACTTTATAATTTATCAGGAAAAAACTGGGTAGAACCATCCTGTGATATGTCAAGCACGTGTCAGATGAGATAGTTCTTTGTTTTGGTAGACAGTTTAGTGGAAAAAGTGATAGATCATTGTGTCTTAAGTACAGAAAACTTAAAGGTCAGGTGTAGAGCTATTTTAGCTAATGGAATATACAGTCAAATGCATGGTCAAATATGAAGATAAACTTGGAATTTCAGGAAATAAAAACAGAAAAGAGAGTGGGTCTCTTTATCAGGAAGTGAAGTGATAGAACGAGGGGTAATGGTTTTAAACTGAAAAAGGGGAAATTTAGATTAGATGTTCAGAAGAGGTTCTTTCCTGTGAGGGTGGTGAGGCACTGGAACAGGTTGCCCAGAGAAGCTGTGGCTGCCCCATCCCTGGAGGTGTT
>JAOTQQ010000032.1:54799851-54832033 GCA_026546715.1 Gallinago undulata
TGTTCAAGGCCAGGCTGGATGGGGCTTTGAGCAACCTGGTCTGGTGGGAGGTGTCCCTGCCCATGGCAGGGGGGTTAACTCAATGATCTTTAAGGTCCCTTCCAAGCCAAACCCTTCTCTGATTTTAGGAAAATAACTGAAGGAGTCATCCATTCATTCCTCTGCTCTGAGATTGGGTGAGTTATTCGTATGTCATTCTTGACAGATATTTACCCACACTGTTCTTAGAAATTTCTCAGGTAGGGTTTTCAATGCTGTCCTGGAGACTGCTCCCGTGCTTCGTTATTCTGTTGTGCTGGAAGGATTTTCCTTGTGTCCAACCTGTGTTTGCCTCACTGAAATTTAAGAGCATTTGTTCTTATCCAACAGGCAGACAAAGGGCAGACACACTTAATGAGTAAACAGGCATGTATTTGTTTGTCTTTTTTTGCAGCCAATGGAATTTTTTTGGTGACTCATTTTAAATCTGGGTTCCTTTCAGCAGATCTGCTTTGCATTTTTTAGCATATTGAATTACATTCTGTTTTTCCAGACTATTTCTCCAATTTATCAACACTGTTGTAATTCTAATCCCGTTTTATCATACATAAATTCCCCAGTGGTGCTCTCTGTGAACTTAATATATGTGTCCTCCATCCTGTCTTGAAAACCACCAAAGGAGGCATTGCGTAGTGTTCAGGATAATTCCTGTAAACACCCACTCAATCCATCCCTCTAATTTAATCAAGAATTAGTGACACCTACTCTTTTAATACCCTTCTCTCCAATGCATAATGCATTCATTTAATAATTCTTGTCATCTAGTCTGTGCTTTCTAAGGTTGCACATGAGAGTCCAGAGGTGCATTGAAGCCAAGATACATGACATTTACCAATCTTCTTCCTATTCACAAGGCCTATTATCTTGTCATTGTAAAATCATTCCTTTAATTATCAAAGTTCACGTTTCACAGCAGAAAATGTATGTGACTAAACTCAATTTAGAGATACCCAGTAGAATAGCAATCAGGAGAAAGAGTTAGCATAGCAAGGGTCTCCATTATCTAAGTCCATTGTGCACTCCACTGTAAACATACCTTCCAAATAATTGCAGGCACTGTGTTATATTGTCAACAAACACACTTTTTGCTGGTCAAACCAGAGGATGTGGCACCATGGCACCTCTAGGGTTGGAAAACTCTTAGAAGATCACACATTGGTCTGGAAGATTTCTGGAACACCATCACCTAAACAAAGTGACGAACCAGCTGCTAGTTTGACTACAATGCACTCCTGGTGCAGTTTAACTTTATAAAGTAGTGCTAGTTTCCCAAAGCATGGGCATGAAAAACTCCCTGGAAAGCACTCTCTTTATGATGCTTGCCTCACAGTCAGTGTCTACAACAGCCAAAGTTCCTTGGAATGTTAGGCACAGGACCATAAGGGATGTGAAACATTCTTGCTCATCACCAACATGCTGAGACTTCATATAAACAGGCAAGCTGAGAGAGTGTACATTTTGTTGAAATGTATCATTTTCCAAATGAACAAGTAAAAGCCAATGGCTAGTTGCAAGCTTATGAAGGGAAGCTACAGTGGCAAGAAAAGAATGATGCTTTACAGTTGTGGACTTCACTCAGATGAATGTCCTAATGGCTGAAACTTTACTTCAATTTGGAAGTTCCACCCAAAGCATCTCTGGACCTCTTGAAAAATGGACAGAAATTCCAATACAGAGATGTTTTGATGAATTTTTTTTGACAAGCATTTTTCCAATTTGATAAAACTAACAGAAAGTACAACAGTACTTTTTATACCCATCTTAATAGCTGGGTAGTGAAACAAAAATATTGTTTAAACCATTTAAGAACCTTAAAGAAGTTTGACTTCAGTGTAAGGTCCAAAATTGCAAAGGTTAAGCAGGAGACTGTACAAGAGTCCCATTTCATTGTGACATCATAAAGTGCCACTGTCACAGTCAGTGATGCAAAAGTGGAACTGAGTGAACTGCATTTCTTTCCCCACAAGCAAGGGATTCATGCAAGTAAAACAAACAAATCTCTTCAGGGAGGTATAAGAGGGAAAAGAAACAGACCATGAGTTTGGGAGAAGTAAACCAGCACTCACTAATGAAAAAAGTACAGTTGGACACCTTGTCAGCAGGGGATGTTCTCTCCAGTGGATGCAGTGGAAAGCTCTGAGTTTTCCCTCTGTTATCTGTCACTTCTTGGAGTAGTTATGCTTGAAATATCTTTTGGGAAATCCTACTCAAACCTCACTATTTGTGACAGCAGTCCTTTTGTTTTTCTTTGAATCTGGGTCCTTGAGGATCTTAAAAATGTCTTGGAGTCTTTCAAGATACCTCATATGCTGAGACATGCAGGTGGTGTCTTTCCTATACCCCAGCAACAACAATCTGACATGAAGGTGAAATGAATCTGCATTTTTAGGAGGTGTTCTAAAAGGAGTGGGTGCTCTACTTCTGTCATTGACAAAGTGACTGCAGGTCTGGTGGCGGGCCAACAGGTTTTTACTGGTGCCCCTCCATGGCCTCCTGGCCACTTCAGCTTGAGCTACCATATGTCCCCAGAGCTGCCTTGTCACTTCATCTCTTCTCACCACCTGCAGAGACTCTGATCTACTCGTGGTTTCAGCAAGATCTCACCAGTGTTTCCCACCTTCAAGAGACACAGAAACAAAACCTGTTCAGAAAGCTATCCTCGCAGCTGGATGAAACCCCCTTTCCTACTGACATCTTTCTACAAACACAGGTTGCCATCTTCCCTCTGATGAAGGCAACCTCATTATCTGACATATGTACAATGTTTTCCCCTTAATTTATTATCAAGGAGAGACAATATAATGTAATGAAATCAAATTTAGGGATCAAAAAACAGAAGGAAAAGAAAAAAGTGGCTTGGACGTCCTGACATATGACTACTTCATGTGAAGAGGGAAAAATACAGAAATATTTTAAAGATATTTGCAGTAATCTGTAGTGTTGCATCCATAGAGCAGATATAAATAAGCCCAGATTTCAGAAAAAGTTTGCTATTTTCTCATATAGCTTGACTCCTTTCACTTGTTCAGTACTTATGACTAAAAATTTTTTCCTCAGTCCTTTCTCCAATTATTTCCCACTCTCCAGAACTGAAAATAGTGCTGCAAGTCATAAGATTTAGAGTTTGTCCATCATATTTCATCAACACATTTCTGGCTGAAATTTCAATTAAACTTCTTTTTTATCATGGGAAATGCCTGGTGCCCAGAGAAAGTGCTGATATTTCACAGAACAAAAAGCCTGGAACTGAAGATACTTTGATTTAGGAGAACTACTGTGTTGTCACAGACTTTCGTCATACTCCCTCTTCTCCCCTAGAAGCCAGATAGTTTAGCTAAATACAAATTTCCCTGTGCAGCAGTTTTTTGCTTTGAAGGTACAACACATGCCTCCACAGCTGAGGGATCCATCGTACCCTCTGGGACATGGGAAGATGATCTCACATGAAAGCCCTATCAGTGGGGCAGACGAGGAGAATGAAGCAAGTCAGATACAATGCAAAACCAATACCACACTGCAAAGTCACAGTAATTATTAAGCTTTTTTTTTTTTTTAAGGTAAAGATCTTACTTTTCTCAAAAAAAAAAAATGTTAACAGTAATAATGATGTAAAAAAGACCTTTCACATTCTGATGAGACTAATGGTGATTATGACAGCTGCCTGTATACCATGGAAGCCCTAAACAAAGGAAATTGTTTCCCTCCTCACTCTTGAGTTGTTTTAGACAAATAACCACACACCTCTGCAAGTAACGATGGTGGAGTAGAAATTACACCAGTTAAAAGTAGGTTCATATGCCACCACCACCCATGTTATTCTACCTTTTGTTGGTAAAGACGTCCTTGATTTCTCTCAATGTTACTCTATGATAAAGAATATACAGAAGTCAGCAGCAGGACGGTCTTTGGTGTTTATTGTACCACCAGCATAACATCTATGAATAGATACATTAAATACCTTCTTTTTTCCCATGCCCAGGGAAATATAGCTGAAAACAACTTTTCATATATCAGCTGTTGACTCTTGTGGGAATATGGCAAGCACTGGTAGATTTTAGCATTCAGTGTGCTGAGCTGAGAAGTGAATTTATACTGGTGGATTTATGCTGTGAAGATTCAAAGAAGTGAGACATTACTCACTCTTAGTTTGGTAATATTAGACTATTATTCAAAAAAGGGAAAAACGTATGTCTAAACTGGTATATCATGATGAATTAGAAGGCAGGGAGTGTGTTTGGGAGTGCTTGTTATTTTTCCTTCTAGCCATTTTCAAAGTCTTTGTACTTTATTCTAAGAATCACAATCAAACTTTACTCCTCTCAATTCTTTCCCAAATGATTCTTCTCTGCAGAAACCCAAGATACATTTTTCAGTTTTGTTTTGGGCTGACAAGTTCCTTTTGCTCTTGACAACTGATGGCACATATAACAACAACAAATCTCTAAAACAATTCTCCCACGCTTACTGTTTTGCTGACCAGCCCTTGAGGAATACAGGAGAAGAGTCAAGAATACAAAGTGCTTTGGTGACATAGCAGCAATCCTGGATCCATTCGCTTCTGAGCCTGTTTCAATAGGGGGTTTACAAGAGGCCCCTTGGGGGGTTTACAAGAGGCCTAGTGATACCAGAACAGAGTCAATCCAGATCTAACATTTAATTTACACAGGGTGTCCAGTCTGCATGGACCTTGGAAAACAGAGGTGTCACAGAAAGGGAGACTTTGATGATGGTGTCCGTCTGTGGGAACAAACGGAATATGAAGAATTCCAGCTATGATCTGGAGAATCCTACCAAGAGGATATAGTGAAAAATAATTAATAAGTCTTCTCGTGCCCAGAGTTCCTTTTCATACATATTCAAAGGGTTATTTATGGCTCCGTCCTCTCCGAGTGCTGTATTTATTTGCACTGGGTCTTTCAGCTGGCACTGTTTGCTGTCTTGCTTCAGATTATATCAACAGTCTGAAAGAGAAATGCATGCCAGCAACATATTCAGGTTTCCTTAGGATCCAGTCATCCCCAAAAATGTAGTTGCTCTTATTTCAGGCAAAGTTTAAAGTGATCTGCCATTGCACTGAAAAAGGCTCTAACATAGAACTAAATGACATTGCCAGAAATGTTGTTGAAAGCAGAAAATTAAAGATTTTGCTCTGGGATACATCTTCCTTGTTAAAGATGAAGAACATATGAAGTGAGGATTTTTATTTGGGGTGAAAAAGACCATAGACTTTTCAGTTAAAATTTCAGCACACCTTACCTTCTCAGCCTACAGCCTGTTAAGTTCTGGGAAGTGTCATCCAAAGGGCCAATGCCTGGAATTACTTTAGAACTCCTTTCAGAGACCATTGGAAACATTACTGACAAAAAACTTCCCTATGAAGGGCGTGAAAGTGAAGGTGCATCCTGTGTAACAGCTGTTGAGTACTGCAAAAAACTCTGCTGGCCTGTTCAGACAAAAGTAGTACAAGACCCCATGTAGAATAAAACAGGTATAAAAACCCATTTAAGTTTACCCAGGATGCAAAAAAAAATAAAATTGATATTTGCAATCACTTTCAAAAAATCAGCAATGTAGATAAATAATAACAAATGGAATTGTAAAGAAAGGTAGAGTTAAGAAAAACATCTCTTCCTGACATCTGTTACTTCCCACATTAAAGATGTTTTTGAGTGGTTTTTGAAGATTTGAATGGTTTTCACAGTTCCTTTTACATGAGCCAAGACAAACATTATTATGTAACCTCGGTTAAAATCCTCTGCTTCCCAGGTAACTTCAGATTGCTCATGAACCTAAATCACAAAGGTTTGTGACAAAGATATCATTACCAAGTTTTACTGTAAGTTTTGTTTCATGATGGGTCAGTGGCCTCAGATTTTTTTAAGTGCCAACGAGGTAGTTTAAAGAATGGTGGCTCTGTCATTTTATGTTAAATATCTGCAACAGGTTTAACAGCTGAAACTCAAGGGATTATCCAGCTTTACGAACCCTGCTGAGTAAGCTGAACTGGAAGAAAGCTTTGTTTCTGATGGAAAAGGTGCCACCGTGGCCTGGCAAATCAAACACATTAGGATTTACGTTCCTGCCTCTAAGCTAAATGGTCACTTGCTGCACTACATAAACAGCAAGGAAAATAGTCTTTTGGCAGATGCCCTGACCTGCATGAGTGGAAGCCTACATAAAAGCTTCTGAGAAAGGCCCGATTAAAGTTGATCACAGAGAAATTTTCCCTTGGAGACTGTCGGTGTCAGCAGTTTTGGATAACCTCTGTCATATTAGTGGCATTTGTATTGTATTAGTGATTTACATAGTTTAATACAACATTAAAAATGCTAGCACAATGTGAGAGGCTAACATTTTACATTTGATATCTCTATCCCGCAACAGACTTTTAAAAACCACTAATAGAAGTGGTTAATCTTAAAAAAAAAATAAACATTCTGAAAAACAAAGCAGGAGTAAAAATCTTAGGAGTTTCAAAAAGAGCAGCAAGACCAAGGAAGCCTGAGATATATTTAGAAAAAACAAAGGAAACTTCCACAGTTGTGCAGCACATAGGAGCACAGGCTTTTGTCAAATTGCTGATTTCTTTCACTCTTCCCAGAGCTCATAAAAGTCTATGCAATATGACCTGAGTTATGGAATGGAACATACACTTATTAAATTTGTAGCTGACATGAAGCTAGGAAGGACTGCGAGTAAATTGGAGGGTAGGATTCAAATTCAAAAATCATCTTGACAAGTTGGAAGAATGGGCTGAAAAGAACAAGATGAAATTCAATAGAGACAAATGCAACTCTCAGTCAAGGAATTATCAGCCGTGGGAACAGAAGATAAGGAACAACTCGTGAGGCAGCAGTTCTGCAGCCAAACAGCCGGGTTTATTGGGAACTGCAGCTGGTGGTCAGGTCTCCGCCAGGTATGCTCCAGGTTTGATTACAGGCAATAACCTTCTATAAAGTTGCAGACCAGCCGGAGAGCTATTGCAGAGACACGATAACAATCAGAAGTCAAGGAAATGTGACCCTGAGATCAAAGGGATGTAAAGAAGAAGAAGCTGAGGAGCATGGTAACAGTTTTCAAGTGTGTGAAAGGTTATTATGAAGGGATGAGGAGGAACATCTGGTGCTCATGGCCACAGAGCCACAGAGATGGGTGAAGCCATCTTATGATGTGAAGCAACAGTTTTTAATTACAAGAAGAAACATGTGGTTCAGTCTTTATGAAAAGTACTGAAAATGTTAGGGATAGAAAAGCAATAAAAAGGTTTTACGGATGGAGGCCAGGGGATCTCTAATATTAGAGATCTTTAAGGACATCATACTGTTGAAAAACAGCCTGTCCTAACAGATATCTCTCAGGAATGACTAATTGGGGTAAATGAACCAAAAGTCTTCTTGATGCCCTTCACAGTCATATCCTTCCATGGTTCTATGAATTACAAGAGACAATACAACTATTGAGTGGGTAACGTTGCGTTACTTTAAGGGAAGGGCAATGTGTCTCAGGGTTCGGGAAGGAAAATATTTATCAGTGACTTTTGAATGATGCACAATGGTTTAGAAGTGCATTATACCAGAATTTCTGGCATCTTTTCATCCCTGGCTCTGCAGTCACTCCCTCTGTGAAAATAACCCAGTTGCTTAGTCTCTTGGTATCAATCCTCTATCTGTTAAAGAGCTATAATTCAGTGCTATCACGAGGCTATGAGTTAATGAATGCTTATGCTGCATCCGGAAAATTCTGGATGAAAGGGATCTAAAACTGTAAGTAATGATCCTTTATTTATTATTGCCATGGTTCAATAAATGCTAAGTTGGTTCCACTTTTCATAGGTAGCACCGGTTCCTTTACATTAAGAATCTGAATTTTGGAGGAAGTTGCAAGCAAATCCAACCCTTTTTGAACTATAGGAAAAAAAGAAAAAATTTCATCAGCATTATGATTCCCAAGCTGCTGCATGAAACACTTTATTTGCAAGGATTAGCAGCATGTAGACCAGAGAGCTGGAGATCCCTGACCTCTGCAGCGATGGAGCCATAACTCCTTACTTGTCAGCTGCCTCGTCTCCTGTAACAACCTTCCAACTACAGCAAACATGAGCCACAGTGCACATTTGAGCAGCTGTGACCTGTGCTGGAGGTCAGCTGCATTCCCAGGAGCTCCCATCAACCCATGAGAATTAACAGGCAATGTGATCAGGTCCTCACCACCCCACAAAATTGGTCTTGTGAGCCCCAGCACCATCCTGTCATTCTGCTGACCTGCAGATCTCCACATTGTGCACCTGTTCTCAGCACTAGTGTTTTGTCACCTCCGAGAGTTGTGTTCACTCCACACAGCCATGACCATGACACAGATAAAGCTGTTTATTTTCTTTAGCTGTCAGTCTTAAGGCTGTAAAAGTACTTGTAATTTGTATTATATATGATGCACAGCTCTTGGTTACTTCTGTGATATTTATAGCTTGAAAGCCGTGATCTTTAAAGGAAACAAAACCAGATAGAAATCTGAGATAGCATCCAAGTTGACACCCATGTGCTTAGAGAAATTGATGCTTTGGCCTTCCTGAAGCTGAAATCCAGAGCACTGAGGCAGGTTCCTCAGCTCCTTACACAGTGTTTAAGAAGAATAAGGTACATCATAGAAGTCCTAAAAACAATCTGCACTTTCTGCAAGGGAAATGCCTACAGCTGACACACTGAACAGGGAATTGCCTGTTACTACTCACCATGAAAGCTCTGCGAGTAGAGTAATCTCCTAAATAAAGCCCTTTTCAGGTGCCTCCATCTATTCAGAATTCATTAAAGCAAAAATCCTGTGACCTTTCCTAAAAGGAGCTGAATGTAAATGACTTACTATTTGTGTGTGTGTGGGCATGAGAAGGGACAATATTCCCTTCTTCTTTGGTTTCCTCAGGGCAGCCCAGTGCCAATGCGCATGTAAGGCAATGACACGAAGGTAGCAATGGGTAGCCTCCTCTCCCATCATGCAACACGAAGCATGACTTTTCCCAGTCCTTCTTTGACCTAAAGTTATACCTCTTTGTTACTCTAGCAATCTAAGAGGACCCTCTCTGAGCAGAGAACCTGCCTAATGATGGCTTGGCTCAACCATACTTCTAGATTGCTAATGCAAAGAATACGAAATATGGTCAGATGGTTAAAAGCAGGATGGTTGCTTTCTAATGGAGGATGGAGGACCTGAGGCCACTCTTCTCCTAGCCAACCTTTCCCATTGCATTCTTGCAGATAATGTAAGTCTTGAACCTACTGAGAGCAGTCAAAGGGTAAGTAGCTTAGATTCCCTCTCCATGACCACCACCTCACTACATATCAGGTTAAAACATTAAAACATACCGTGGAGATGTCTTAGCATTTTTTGCTCAAGTGTGCAAAAAAAAGTAATATTCAGAACTGAGTCAAAATATCAGATGTATTTTTAGTGGAATCCAATTTGATATGCCTCTAGTCAGAGCCTTAGTAGAGAAATACATAAATCTTGTTTCTTGACCATGATGAATTTAGTTATGATGGATATTCTGTGTCACAGGCTGAGGTGCTTCTGGGCATGGGCTCAAGGGATCTCTCGATGTCTGGCAGACAACAAGTGGGTGTCCATGGCATCTGATCTCCTTCAGGGATAAGTAGTAACTGAAGGGAGGACTCAAGGTCACAATTTTATAACATAGACAGTTGTCTTAGGTCTATACTTGATTTTATGCAGCCAGATCTTTACTGAACCTGCTCCTACTCGCATTCATTTAATTATCTTTATTTGTCAGACTGGGAAATCAAGGCAAGGGTGGGTAAGCAGATTTCCCAAGCTGAAGTATTCAGACAACCAGCTGCCCAAGTCAGTCTGAGCCAAGAAAGAGTCACTGGATTTAGGCTTCTCATATAAGGATTTAGGCCTCAGGAACCTGATGAACAAAGCTCAGAATAATCAAGAAGCTCCTGACCCCTGGCCCAGCATCCTGCTACCCTGCTGGTACCACTATTCACATCCTTATGAGGGAGGAACATCACTCCAGTGGACCATTTGTGGGAATTTGAGCTATTAGAACACTTTCACTACTTAATTTCCAGGAGCAGGTGCTGAAATTAAAGCAGAAAGAAACCCCTACTCTTACTCATGTGATTCCCATGAGAAAATAATTGGTCCCCCGTGGTCTTCTTTACATGGATTGCACATGACAATACCAACACACACAAATTAAGTAGATGCTTGGTATTTCCTCTTTCAGGAAATTAATTTTTCATAAGTTATTATAAAGTATTTTATTGAATCAACCCTTAAATATCTTTCCTGTAGTGCCCCAGCCCTCGTCACTTTCTTTCGCCTGAGCACTTTGCTCTCAGCCCATGAATAATGAAACTGAGCAATTACGTACAAGCAATGCCTCCTGCCGCAAAGCCCGGAAACTAATCTGATGGGGCTTTTCTTTTTTACTTTTGAAAGCCTGGGCACCCCTGAAGGGAAGAAGGTGGTACTTGCCCTTAGTAATCTGGGTAAAAGGCACAGTGGACATTTCACAGTGCTCAGATTGCTCACTTTGCTTAACCTTGTAAATATTTTATAATAGCCTAATGGGGGTGAAACCCCCTTGAATTTCCAAATTTTTTTACCCACTTCTGTTGTAGTTACTAATGAGGAAATGTCAGCATTTATTTATGGTACCACAACACTATATGGTTCCTTCATGAGCTGTATAATTCTGATGCTTTTCACCTCATTTAGAAACTTGTTTCAAAGAGACCTTGGATAAATTTTGCAGAGCTGCATTTGTGAACATGGAGGTGAATCTACTGACACAGCTTCAGCAGATGCTTTTATGACTGTTCATTAACTTTAGCTCTGCTGCCATCAGAATTATATAAGGAACATAAAGGAAATTAAAAAAAAAATGACTCACGCAATTTGATTTCTGCTGTGTCATTTCCCACTGTTTTGCTCGTTGTACCTCAACAGGCTGGCAGTCAGACAGACTATTGAGGTCACAGTACAGAAATGAATGGCAAGGGTTCAAAGTTGAAGATGCAATTATCTTTCCCACTTCCAAATAGAATTACAAGAGTAACATCACTGAAGCTATAACAGAAAACACCTTCCAGCTTTTATTCTGCTTTGATTTGGCAAAGATGTTCTCTAATTCCCTTTCCCTGTCCCTTCCCCCTTCCCACACTCTTCCCTTTCCTTTTTCACTACTCTTTTCAATTTTGTGGTGAGGTTTAGAAACATTTATGTCAGAAAAGAGGTATATTTAATGTGCTCTGTTTGAAACCCATTAATCCTTCATTTTATGTTCATGTCACATAGGTTACTTGAGTCTTCAGATATTTCTTTTCTTCCATTTTATGGGTATTTGCTTAATCTAAAGCCACGGTTAAACTTTCTGTTCTTCTACAGGATATAAGATCCAACATGGTAAAATCAGCAATTAAGAAAGCCATTTTTTTTTCCTTTTTCTTTCTGCTGCAATTTATGAGCTCGGGGAGGGGAGGAAATGGTGAAATAGGGGAATGAAAATATAAATCCTTATTCACTCAACATTCATCTATATGCAACAGCGCTACCCAGCAAATGCTTGGTTTTATCTGAACAACAAAATAGGCATTTTCCATATACCTATTCGATTGCAGCTTGCAGGTGCTTCGATAAGTGAGATTTGAGTACAGGAAGCCTGCAGTTGTTCAGGATGATCCAAATAAGCAGATAATACAAGACATAAGAGGAAAAGCTTTTTTTTGGAACTTCCCAGAAAATACATTTCAGAAAAAAGATACTGTTCTTGAATATAAAATGGCCTTCTTTGTGACTGTCTTTATGTTGATGAATTTTTCATTCTTTTCCTCCCCTAATTTATGTTTTCCCATTTGTTTTTGAGTTAATCTCTTTCCAGTGCATCTACATTCCTGCAGCAAGTCTCTCAAATATTCATTAGTTATTAAATTGCATTTCCTAGATCAATCAGGTGCTATTTGCACATATTTTGAAAGATCCAATCCAGCACTATCAACTAGGCTATCCTACCACCGTTCAACTCCATTGAACTTAGTGGAATAATTTCTAGTTTGTTCCAGTGAATTTGCAAGGACGAGGAGCTGTATGACCTCTTTTGGCCCAGGTTCATTAAGGAATGTGGGTGTTAACAGGGTAGATGCTACAAAACATAAATCCTAGGCGTAACTGTCTATATGAACACATGGAAACCTGCTTGAGAAGAATGAGTCTGCATCCTCCCCCCCCCCAAAAAAAAGTTGTTACTGGATCGGAAGCAGTTTTAATTGGAAACATGAAGCACAGAAGTATCAAAAATCTCGCCTTTTCTTTGAAGATTAAATTTCTCGATTAAATTGGGATGCAGAACATGGTGTCCTTTTTTTTTGGAAAAAATCACTTGGAGATAATCTCGAAAGTCTTTAAATGCAGGTATTAGAGGAGGATTCTTTACAGAATAGACCTTTTAAGAACAGCCCAGGAGTAAAAGTATGAGTCTTCACAAGACTTCTTTCTTCAGTTCCATTCTCTATGGGAAAATTAAAATCAAAATTTACATAGCAGAAAACTGCGAGAACCACAAACCAATAGTTTGTTTATTTTTCAATGAAGAATATTCAACACATTAAAGGAATCGTAAATGTGTATTTCAACATAGATTTCATTGAACTATGAACAAATACTTATGTTCACATTTAGAACAATGGTCTTTAACAATCTTATTGGCAACAAGAAAAGATCCTTAGAAATCCTGAACACGAAAGGATGCAGATCACCTCTCAGGCATAGACTGACACAGTTCGGTAAGATTAACAATGCTATTTAAAAATCTGTGCATTTCCAGGTATTTCTATCTGCTGCAAACTCAGTGCCACTGAATTTCAAAACTTTATGTTCAGTTTAACCATTAGCAATCACCTTGTTTTTAACTGTATTGCTCCCTGTGTGGCAGAATAGAGATGTATCAAATAAATCACCGTCTCTTTCCTTTCAATCATTACTCTCAGGTTCTTAGGGGACACACAGATGGAAAATGAACAAGTAAAAGGAAAGAAGAAGAAATAAAAAATTCAGGTCTGTTAACACTCATAAATCCCCAGGCTTTTCTACAGATTAAAGGCTCAAGCTAAGGGGATAAAGTTAATCTTAAATTTAAGACGAGTCACTTTTCTTTTCCACATCACAGTATTTTTTCTAGCAATAAATAAACATTCTCTTATTTGTTCTTCTAAAAATTTTCTATGTTGGGTGATCTTTGCAGAGTATTTGTCAATAATCTTTTAAAGCTATACTTATTCTTAAACTCCTAGTAAAAGGCCATGCTCCAGAATATTCATAAACACACAAAATGTTATGATAGGTAGAAGACAGACAGAAACATAAATTAATTATTTAAAAGGAACAAGCATTTACTGTTGCTGCTCAAACTTCAGCAAAGCCAGATACGAAGTAACTGTAATATAGATTGCACGGTTCATCAAGATTCTGATGGCTGAGCAAAACTTAAACAGAGAAAGCTGCTTATAACCTTGAAAGCATTTGGTATAGAAATCTTTAATGAATCAAAATATGAATAACTGAGTTAATTTGTGGACATGGAAGATACTTAAGAGAACATTTAATTTCTTGGTACTGCTTTCCTTTTTTTCATTTTAAAGTTATCTCACCCATAATGCAATGCACTTTACTCATTATATTTAAATTTACCTCCCCTAGAACAGTTTTAAATTGGATATTAGTTTGGACTGAAAAATGCATATATAAGTTTCGAACCACCATACAGATCTAATTTTACGTTTGAATTGCATTTCCCCAAAGCCCGGGAGTGTTAAATTCTGAGATATTAGTGTTAGGTATCTGCAGCCTTTTCACACTAGGGAATTTCAGGAAAAAATTCCCAGCTGTGTTAGCATTGGTTCAGCTGTGTCAGTGGGAGCTTGATGATTTGATCATCTTTCCACTTTTAATACAGAAGTGAACTATGTGGATCCATATTCATTAAAATGTTATTTTTCCAGTTCAAGCACTGAATGCTTTGATGATTAGCAGGTATTCAAATGCATTCTTTAAAATTACCTAAAGCTCCCAAATATGCTCTTAGGTAACCCAGACACTTTCATAAGAAAATACGGCTGTTTTCCTTATGATGCTGTCATTTTTGTGACCACATCACATTTTGCCATTGAGTTCCGTCTCCCTCTATGAAGCATCATGATTTCGTTTTCAAGGAAGAGGTTCATCATAGGAGTTCTTGGAAAAAGAGAATTATCATAGATAAGGTAGATAATGGAAAATGCAGACTTATTCCCAAGCCCTCCAGACCATATTTGAAGTGCAAGTATTCAGAAGAGCAGACATTTGACTTTTTGAAACCCTTTCCTCCATGGAGATCAGAAAATGAGGAAATACCCTCATCGAAAACATTTTTGATGGGTAATTTCCAGCCACTCTTTAAGTCTCCACTCTGTATACTAGCACAGCTGAAAAGGTGATATTATGGGGGGATCTTCTTCTTACAATTTCCTCACGTACCCAAGGCCAGTGATGTAAACTGTATCTGAAAACACTTTACAGCATTAAATAATGTAGGCTCACGGCTGTTTTTTAACCCAGCCTCACTGTGTAGCTTCACAGCAAGAAAAGAAGAAAGAAGAGCCATGTTCTGAAATTATCTGCCAAACCATATTGAATGGACAGACTGAAGGAATCAAGAAAGGTGATCAAGGATTTCAGGCACTGGAAGGGGAAAGGCTCCATTCTGCTTTTGCTCTGCAATCATTTGAAGCCAAGAAGTCCTGATGTGGGTCTGCTTTATTCAGTGCTGGAAATCTCTTTGTTCATCATTGCATAATGTGAACCGTGGCCAAACTGCTGCTGGTGGGAGCCTTGTAAAGATGCCACTCTGCGCGATGGGGAGGCAGACCAGAGCCTGGGAGGCTGATGCTGGAAAGCCAGAAGCCTCTGCCTTGCATATCCTATTTTACCCTCAGTCTGATGTTTGTCCCCTGGCCTTGAGCACACACAGGTGCCTTGACTGACAAAACAAAACAAACCTAAATTAAATGCCGAGTAAGCAAGTCGTGTCACAGTCCGGGAAAACATTTTCTTTCAGGACAGCCCTTCTCCAGATCTTTAATTCCCAGTCTGTGCTCATTGGTGTTGGCTACAGCGGAACATCACAGTACGGACAGACAATCCTAAATTATATAAATAATATAAATTAAATAAATCCTACAAAGGCCTGCAGTGACAAGATGAGGGGCAATGGGTTTAAACTGAAGAAAAGCAGATTTAGATTGGAAGCAGATTTAGATTGGATATTAGGAATAAGTTCTTTAAAATGAGGGTGGTGGAGCACTGGAACAGGTTGCCCAGGGAGGTGGTTGAGGCCCCTTCCCTGGAGACTTTCAAGGTGAGGCTCGAAGAGGCCCTGGGCAACCTGGTCTAGTTGGGGGTGTCCCTGCTGACTGCGGGGGGGTTGGAGTAGATGGCCTTTGGAGGTCCCTTCCGGCCCAGATGATTCTATGATTCTAAATAATGTGGTGGATGAGGATTAATCAAATTAGAACAACTCCATACTGGGAGTCCCTAGTTATTTCCTTGCACTGAGGTTCTCTGTAAAAGATGTCTCAAGATTAATCTTTTTCTTTCTGTTCCTCCATGTATCTCCTAATGTAGGGAATCCAGACCTAATTGAGACCAAAACCCATCGGCCAAGGGAGACAACTGGATGAGAGAACAGCACATGAACAGGAGACTGGTGCCTGGTAGCCTTTTTGCTGGTAGTTTTCTTTGTGACTTTGAGAAAGACCCTACTTACACACTTTGTTCCTTTGTCCGTCTTCCAAACAGTTGTCCAAATAAATGTTTCCTGTAAGAGCAAGTAGTTCCCTGAAAGGCAACTGAACAACTTGAAGATCAATATGTTTTTGCTGGAGGGGTGGGTCTTGCACTGTGATCTGATTGCAAAATGTACATATTGCTGCTTTTTTCTTCATGCAGGTAGTACACTTTGCTGTACTCCACATAAGGCAACAAATAACAAATAAAAAAACCTATGGTTAAGAATCTACAAAGTTGCGAATTCTTACTTTTATGGCCATCCCATTTCATGCCAGCAGAGTGACATTGGTAGGGCCTTTTTTTTATGTCTAATGGCATATCCAGGCTTCTGACAAACATGCTGCGTGCCAGATGAGCTGCTGCCAGGTTATAAACTTCAAAGACTTATTATCCAGAGGAATAAAAGAGTTTGCTCTCAGGCTACATTTTGCAATTTTATTAACAGATTCATTGCTACCTTATAGAGCAGCTTCATCAGTCAAAGAGCACCTTCAGTGCTGTCCCAACCTCGGAGATGGATCCAAACCAAACGTCCCTGATTACATAAAGTTTCCATTTTGACCTCAGATGGCTCTGGACAGCCTCAGTATTCTCTTTTGGATCCAAAAAACCCACCAAGTTTTCTCTTGGAAGATGCCACATTCATGAGTACGGGGAACAAGCCGCGATATAATTTGACAAAACAAAAGGGGGAAAATGCAATTTTCTGTGACTACGTGAATTAGAATTTAATAGGAAGTATAAAATATAATGTAAAAAGACAATACCTTGCTTGGATTTGGAGCAGCTCTGAAAAGGTTTTTAGAACACGTACCCTGCTCAAAACACATGCTTACATTCTCTCCTTAGTAGAGAGATCTTTATTAACCAAGACAGTAAAGTACTCAGACAACCATTAACATTCATTGAATGTGAGACTCAAAACGTCTGCCTGAAAATATTAAGTGTAATTCTGCAAGGAATATCCTATAAACTACAAATAGTTCAAAATGCAATATATTTTGGGTCAGTATCAAATATTTCTAGGAAAGAAAAAATTTGGAAAAAGTTTATATCAAAGGAAAATTAAGAAGTTTGATTTACAGACTGACCTGGCCAAATATTTAGATTGTTCAGCAATTTTTTCTAATTCATTTTTCCAGTGTGTGCCTTTTGGCAAAACATTCATGAATTTACAAAACACTTTCATCATAGCTTCAGTTTTCAGTGAAAAATGTTTTAAGTAATATCACCCTACTTCATTCACAAGCGGTGTATATAACTGACAAGAAAACCACATCATCAGTTTCACCTCAAATCAGCAGTATCCACTGCTGTCTTATATCTGCTTTAAGTGATATTTTTGCCTATATCTGTTCTCTGGACAACTGTTTTCTAACCCTGCTGATCTTCTCAGGGCTATCATAAATATTCTTTCATAAAGTACACACCGTTCTTTAGTATATACTGTTATATATATATATATGTAAATGTTGCATCAACTGTGTTATTTCAGCAGTCACAAAATTAGGTGAGAGATACTGCTTGAATACTACTCCCCTGTGGGATCTGGAGGAAATCACCTCGTAGTGCTGCTTTTCTGCTTACAACATCAGGTCTCTGAGAAGAAATTGTCTTTCACATTGTATTTGTATATTGCCTCTCAGCTGAGACCTCCAGATGCTACTATAATACACAGATTAAATAGCGGTACTGTCTGTTAAATATTGAATACTGCGAACACGCCGATGAGATACCCGTTTGGGAGGAGGAGGCTAAGAGGAGAGATTAAACAACTTTCCCAAGGTCATGTGATTCATTATTGCCAGAAAAAGGATGGTGCGTGCAAGAGCCTTGTGCCCAGAATAGGGGCACACAAGAGGACTCCCCACAGCCGTGCGAGCTCTCTGCTGTCCTTGACTGTTAATCAGAAAAAGTGGCCCTGAAGGTAGCGGCACTGCTCAGCCAAGGGGATAGTTTGTGGGATCTAACAGTCATCTGAACAGGACACATGGGGGCTTGGGGCTCTAACACTCTACAGGAGAAAAATTGGACTAGAAAAGCAGCATCATAGACTACTCCATACTCATAAATTAGTCTCGGGGAGCATTCCTGGGCACTGGATGTCAGTCGTGTGTATCACCTGAACAACCTTGGCCATGCACCTGGCCAGGGCTGACCAGCAGTCTCACAGAGGATCCCTGGCCAAGGTTCATGAGCTACCATGGGTCTGGAGCCACTCCCATTTGACCATTTGCCTCCTGGCAGGTACCCAGTTCTGGAGGGAAAAGCAGGTGCACGTGGCATCCCCTGCAAGTTGGGTTCAAAGGCAGACATCAGTCCTAGGTATGCTTAATGTTCTTATACATTCTTGCCACTAGGACTGGCAAAACCACCAAGCTCAGTCCTGCATTAATGACACTTTGAAGGTCACACCATATTTGACCACAAGGACATTTCCATTTTTGAGTTCATTGTGCTCAGAGGATTGCTACTGGTGGTCAGAGGATTGCTACTCCACCTCTCACCAGTTTACCCTCGTTGGCTCTCAGAGATGTCTCACAACCAGAAAGGAGGTACTTGCATCTCCAGGACAGAACTTGCCACCCTGCTAATTACATGCCATGGCGCTCAATGGTAAATCAAGCCGACCTTAGCTGTATGGTGCTCCTCTAACGGGGTCCTCACACCGCACTCTGACCGCTGTCATCCTCAGGCAGTTGCCTGGCAACACCAGCATCTTCGATATCCACTGGCCGGGTGTTAGGTAATAAACTCGCCAATGAGGCTACAGCTAGCTAATTTCCTCTGCCGTTTGCAGCAGAGGATAAAGTGAATCTGCGGTATCTTAGTGATATGTCTAACAACTGCCCCAAGACAGTCTTTTGTTACAAATTGAATTCCTCTGTTTCAACCGACAGGTCCTTTACCTGGAGTCGGCTGTCTCATCTTCGGGAATAAACAGGGAGAGAGAGCACCTGAGGAGCTGCTGCTGCTGCTGCTGCTGCCCCTGTTTGTGCATCAGCATCCCAAGCAGTGCCCTCTCTGGTAATCAGCGGCCACACGCCTGACACCGTGCGAGATGCAAACTGCAGCCGGCGCTTGCCGGGCACAGACAGGCGGTACAAACTGAACCGTGCAGGGGGATAAGTAACTACCACTTTTCCTGACTGGGATGACAATATTGGTGGAAAAGTTGAAACACTGAGATTTGCCAGACATCTCCATCTAATGAGCAAACGGGAGAGTCTGGGCTAGCATTCCCCCCCCCCCTTCCTCCTTTCTTAGAAAAAGAAAAAGTTTTTATAGGGAAAAGACAGGGTGGAATCAGCCCCAGGATCCGTCCCTTCTCCACTTGTTTTGGAGAACTTGTAAAGTGAAGTATTGATCATCCTCTATTTGCCAACAAATTGCTTAAAACCACCCAGAGTGCTCTGTTACTTCTCCTGATGGGTTTGAACAGAAAGCCTTCATGATGCCATAACTGGGATTTTGTGCTTGATGCCACTATGGGATAATCAAATATATTGGATTTCTCAACCCACCTGAGACCCACAGAGACAAAAAAAAGGTTCAAACTCTTCCAAAATAAAGAAACTGAATGAGCAATAGAGTGGAAGAAATTAATGTAACCTATTATTAACTCATCAAAAATAAGGCAACTGAGTTACTCTCTGGGCTTTTTCATGAGTCAGTGGAGAAGATGGATGATGTGCCGTAGAGAGGAGGACCCTGTCTGTCCTTCCTGACCACGGAGAGGGCCTAAGTGAGGACTTGAGACTGGACACGTAACCTGAAATATGTAACGTTACTCGAGTTGAATCCTATCCAAATTTTTGTAGATTTCTCACTCCAGTTGAGCCAAGCTAACTTTTTCTGAGAAAGGTCAGAGGAGAAAGAGAGAGAGAGTAAAGACTAGTTAGATAGCTGCTACACGTCACCGCCTCCACGCAGTCAGAGGAGCATCTGTTACCTGTCTCTGATTTTACGACTCCACTATTAACAGATGTCTGGAATTTTGAGGGGGGATACATTTAGATTGGGTTAAATGGATCGGTGCTGACTCCAGAGAGGCTGGAGTGGATCTTCAGGTGCACGCAGAGGCTTTCTGGCCACCCAGTTGAAGACTCGACTCTGTTCGGATTCTGGGTCTTATGTATTTAAATAATACATAAGAACCTAAGGACTGCTGTACTGGATCAGATTAAACATTTATCCCTGTTTCACTCTCCCGCAGTGGCCAAGAGCAGATGCCTAGGAAAATTCTGTAGCAATATGATACGGTTATAAAGCTTGACAGCCAGAAATGCAAGGACTTGTTTGGTCAGAGGCTGTGTTGATATGTTTGTGTTCAGGAATCCCTTATGGCCTTTTCTTCCAGAGTAAATTTTCTTCCTAATGGGACTGTGTGGGTTTTGTCGAAAAGCCATTTGGGATTTCCTCATTTTGAATGCTACCCAGAGGAATGAGAGAAAGAGTGACCATGGGTCCTGATAGAAAAGACTGTGAACTCCTGCCAGGAACCGTGTCCATCCTGCAGGGTAGAGCCAAGGTCAGCTCCACTCTGCTGGGTCTGCGAGTCTTTGGGTAGGCAGGGTTTCGTTTCATAGCCTGAGTTGGTAAGAGATGACGATTCCTCCCTGTCATATGGTTCTAGGAATATATTTGAGGATGCAGGTTGCAGTGTAAATGTCAGATATTATTTGCACTAACATCAACATATCGTTGTGACAGCTGTTTGATATTCAAACTAATCACAGGAAAATTGTACTGCCCAGGGTTTCCCTGAGTGTGCTTAGCAGTGATTCCCCGTTGCAGAAATGAGAGTTTGAATGCAGGGATGAAAAGCTGAGGTGATGAAAAGAAAGCTAACACCTTCAAATACTGATGCTGGGGCATGTGTTGCCAGCACAGCATTTCTCTCCTGACATTTCAAGGAGCGTATTTCCAAGTCCTGAGAGGTGGTGGACTTGAAAGGTGCAGCTGTTTCTGAATGAAGGGTACTTCAGAGCACTGGGATCTCCTTGCAACCCAGAGCAGGAAGAAAGTCTGCCCCTCCCAACGCAGTGTATATCCAGAGAGATTTGTAAAAGAAACAAGTTTCACAGACAGCCCCGGTGGTGGATGACTGAGCATCATAGCTTGTAGCAGATGAAGGGAAATGTCAAGCCCCGTCAGTGCTCTGCTTATGAGGATGGACAGAAACCTGTGTCTGTGCAGCCCAGCAGAAATGAAGTGTCATTTAAATCGCTCATGGACAGAAATGAGCAATGCTGTTGGCAGCGACTTCCTACCTTTCAAGTACACACCGGTTTTGGAAACCAAGAATCGGCTTCGACAATGGATTTATAACCACAGTTTCTAATTGCTTGCCAAGCATCTGCGGTTACACTCAAATTTTTCTCACGCAAAACCTTCCTTGGGGAGTCTATGGGCCCCAATGAGTGCAGTGAGGTTCACTGGGTTGGCAAGAGGAATCTCTAAGATTTTTAAATTATTAGACTCAATTTCCATCAGCAAAAAAAAAATTCTTTCTAGGCAGGACTTGAGTCTGTCTAGAGCAGGAAATAATTTTTTTTCCTTACAGAAGCCAAAGAAAGGCAGAAGAACGAGAAGGAGACATTTAGGATGTTCTTGGTGGTGGAACACCACCATCACAAGATTTGAGTCCAGGCTGGAAATGAAGGCAAGGACAGACTCATTCAAAATCTGAAAGATGGGGACGAAAATACTATACTAGTGCATGAGAGGCAGTGCCAGTAGTGAAACTTTATGCCTTGATTGACGCAGAAGAGACCCCATTGTACTATTTGCAGTCTGAATGGGAGGGAGTGGCTGAAATTACTCACGGCAGAGTTGTTTTCTATTGCTGCTTCTGCATTTGCCACGCTTTCCTTTCACTTCTAATTGACTCCGCACTTTTTCGTAGTGACATCATGAATGGCATTTTTTTCCACAGTGAGATCAATAATAGACAATATTAAGTGACACAAGCCATAACCATCCCTAGATACTACAAATAAGTGAAAACCTATTTTAATTTACATTATACTATTTGATAATTTATTTCCTCTGTCCTTTCATTGATAATAGGACAAAACTTAACCCAGCGTAACATAGCATGTGACAGAAGAATGAGAAGCACATACTGTAACGTCAATTTCTGAAGGCAGCATAGTCTCTATTCTGGGTACAATCCTGTTAATCTTGATCTTGGATTTGAGAGAAGACCAGGTCTGCAAAGATAATCATATGGTCCCCTTTTTATTTAGCACTTGAAAATAACTAGTTTGCACACACACACAAGTTGCTCTCATAGTTTAGATGATAATAAAATAAGAAAAATGGACAGGTATCTCTTCCTTCTTCTCTCGTGGGAATGTGAGTCGATTTAAAGAGCTGACGTAGGGGTTTGACCTTTAGAAGTTGCCGGGCATGTCCCCTTGAAATCACACTCTCCAGAGGTTCTCCCCTGGGGCAACCAAAACCTTGTAGCCTAAGACTCCTACTAACATCTGCAAATGTCAATCTGTTGAAGTCCTTTCAGCTTTTGATTTCATACAAGGAGGCAAGTGTCACAGCTGCTCTGTACTAACTCCGTAGTCCCTTCATCACCCTAGGATCTTCCTGAGTTAATTAACAGGAGGCAGATTGTATTGAGTAACACCGCAGCGGGACTGTTGGGCGAGAGTGTGGACATTTACTCTGCTGCTCTTCCAGGATCTTGGGGTGCTATTTGGCATTTTGTTTTCATGCTCCAGGAGGAGCCTTCTCCCACTCCCACAGACTGTGCCTCGCTGTTTGATACCAAGAGCTGAAATTATGACTTGAGGCTGGATGCCACCAAGGGTTTTATACCCTCACACTGTCTTGGGATTTCTGTAGCCATTGTAATGTGCCACAGCCTTTATGTGCTATCTCAAATATATCTAACAAATGTACTTATCGTGCAGAAAATCACTAATACATGAGTTCAAGCAGAGTGTGAAACATGGAACAGTAATGATTAGGTAATGGCTCCATTATCCGTACAAATGCAATGCCACTACAGTCGTTCATCATAAGATAACATATTTGAAATCTGCAGCTGATTGAGGTACATATCCACCATTAATGTTAATGTGTCTGTGTCCCCTCCATTGCCTAAAAAATTTCAACCTACGTTTCAAGAGAAAATAATAAGCTAAGTACAAGATAATTTCAAGTCTGAAGGTCACACGTATCACAAGGGATTCATGCTGGCCTTTACCACAGTAAAATATCAAGCACAGATGCTTTCATGGGAAATTTGTTCCAACTCAAATGCAAAATTAAATCAGTATCTTCAAAATTCCTTATGAAAGGAACTTTGGGAAACATTAGATTATTAACAACTTCATTGCAGAATTCTTACTTATTTTCTGAGTTTTGTTTTATGAGAAGCCTCTTTTACATTATTTTTTAGCATTGTAATGTTAGAACGGAATAATACTATTACTAACTAATTACAGCTGAAACATGTTCTTTTGGAAAATTTTTACATTAATTTGCTAGCATTAAAGCTAGCTAATAAAAATTAGAAAGCTAGAAAGGGCTTTTTTTCTGGATTAAGAAGTCACCTACTTCCAGTGCAATTAAATAATATATCCCTTTTAAAGATCTAAAATAACTAAATGTGAAACACAAATGAATAAATGGAACTGATTTTTTTAATGTGAGAAAGGTTTTTGGTTTTTTCTTTTAATAAGGTAGAAACAAACATAATTTTTTCCCTGAGTGATCTTTTTTTTTCTTTACCAAGTGAAATGATTTTATAAAAAAACTAGGCTTGGAACAACTACTTCTCTGCAGATAAAACCTTTATGAGGTGGGTTTGAAACTGGCAATTTTATTTAATATTAAAATGTGATATAAAATTAAAATATGACATAAATGAAAATGAACCATTAATTTCATTTATACAGGAGCAAATTAAGTACATTCACACATACAGTGTTGTTTAAAAAAATACAGCATATCTTTCAGAAATCAAGTGGGAGTTGATTTAGATAAAATGTGATAGCCTATTTGAATGGCAGTTGTGTATTCAGCTCTACTGCCCTCTATTAAAGACTTACAAATAGATGTGTAAAATGATTTTGTATATCAGTCACTACAAAAGGAATCTCTCCATATTCTTATGATGGGAGAAGCTTTTACTGCAGACATATTACAGGTGAGCATACCCATTCAGTAATGGGAAACACATAAACTAATAGAAAGAAAACAGATGTTTTTTCCAAGTATGCTGAATTGTTAGCATTGTTTTAACATTGTTTTAACTGCATGTCTAGAAAGACACGCATAACTTCATGACTTCTGCTTCTATTATTTAGCTTGTTAATTTAATGACTTGGTAAATTCAAGTAAATTAAATAGCTGATGAAGGATGGGTTATAGACAGCATTCCTCTGCCTTCAGAAAAATGATATTGGCAAACTGCTGATGAAGATTAAGTTGATGGGTGCCAAAGTTTAAAAAAAAAAAAAAAGTTTGTGAGCTGCATGGTAAAGTACTTTGGAGACCTGGAACGCACTTATATGCACGAACAATAAAATGTTTCTTGATGATAATCTGCCTCACAGTTCATTTGCCTGAAAATCTCTTGGCAGCCATCTGGATCAGGTTTAAATAAAATGTAATACTAAGCCCCTAATCTGACAGTGATAAGCTGGTGACAATGATTATTCATGAGTTTACAGGGAGAGTAGACCTTGAGAGGCAGATGCGAGTCCTTTCTTTCAGGCCCAATTTCAGTGCTTTGAATGCATTGGAACCACTTCAGAACATAAGGTTTGTTTTATATAAAGAAAAAAAATGCTACTTTAATTAGCTTGACATCTAATTGCTTCCTAATTGTCAGAAGTTGCCCTAAAGTAAAAGAAAGAAAGGAATTAATTTCCCAAGGCTTGTTGCACATGCACCCTCGCAAGAAAAAAAAAAAAAAGTAAAAAAAGAAGTTTTTGTTAAACTCATGGTCCAAAGTTAATGAAATGGCTTGGCCTTGTTTCAGAGGGCAACTGTTCTGAAGTAGGGGGATACCACTTTACTGTTTTATTGAAATAGAAAACTTTGGGAGTGTGTTTCAAAAGCACTTAACTTTGACTGAACTTTGCTCTGATGAATTAATCTTGAATGTCTGGCCAATGTAGAAAGCCCTTGACTCCTCATGGGCCCAATCCAATGTCTTTTTAAGTGAACAGTCAGTTTTCCACTGACTTCCCTGTACTTTGGATCAACCCTTAAATTTACTGAAGTGAAAATGGGAACTTGGGGAATGGGTTTCATAGAAAGCTCTCTGTTTTAATTTTGTCAATGCTACAGAGCCTTCCCAAGTTTTGTATCTGGTTAGTCTTTGCCTTTCTCTCTTTGTGTGATGCTTAATAAGGAAATGTGGTGTAGATAGGAAGGAGTTGTTTAGTGTCATCACTCATGCAGGAGAAAACAGCTCATTCACCCTTGCAAATATATCATCTGTGTCTAGGACTTCCCCTCCTGAAGTCCACATTTCTGCCGCAAGCCGTGCCATACTGCAAATGTCTTTTAGAAGCTCATGCTTGATGCAAGTGAGGCACGTGCTTTTCTGCCTGCTCCCAAAGGAGAACTTCAGTTGCTTCTGAAAAGGGAAAGGCATGGAAAGCTCTGGCCCAGGAGAAGTTGCAGCATTTGCAGACTTTCCTGTTTGACCCCGTTGCATTCTAATGCACAAACTTTATTCCCCGTGGCACCACCTACATGACAAACAGTCAGACCCCTCATGGATAATTCAAGTGCCAGCAGTTCATAGGAGCTATTTGGAGTAAACTAGGAGAAGAAGCATTCATACTGGTTAGAGAAACCCTCATAGGAAAACCTGTCCTCTCAGAATAGAGGCCATGCACATCGTTATCTGGTTACGGTTATTTATTTATTTGTAGTACCATGGCATCTAGATGTTCCAGCTAAGAGTGGGAGCTTGCAGAAAGAAACTCATTACCCAAAGCTCTGCTCCAAGAAACTCCAAGCCAAATTGATGTCGTCTGGAAATGTAAGGCAATCAGCTGACTTTCATCCAGCTGAGGACGGATAGTCTCCAATAGAAATGAAATGACCCTGGTTTCCATCTACTGCCCCACCCACAGTCCTACGCTGCTTTTCAGCTATCCTCAACTTTCCTTCAGTTTCTTAAGCTTCCTTTCTCCCCTCCTTCTGCTTGTTTTTCTTCTGTACCCAAGGGCAACAGGCAAGAGCTAAGCTAAAAGTTCAGCGTCATTGAACATACATCCAAAGATATTTTCTCAACTGTTTGCAGATGTGAGGATAAGGGGTTACAGAGTCCCAGGCACTAAATGCTCTCCTGGGATCCAGGAAAATATGGGAACATGGCTGTATCCAGACTGGATATTTTCCTCTAGCAGAGGAAATAATGGTCACACCATGTGGCTGGAAGTAAATACTCTACCCACTGCAGCTAGGGAAAGACAACAGCCCTTTTGGCCTGACTACGTAACGGAGAACTGCTGCTTCCTCTCTGACACCGCAGAATGTGGCTTGAGATGCTCTGTTTTAATCTTACCCTGATGCATGAGGTTGGTACAAGTTCTGCCCTCAGCCCTTTTTGAGTATTAGTAACACTAATGAAATTATTCTGGAGCTGTCATTTTTCATCTTAGTATTTCCCTTGACCATCTTCTTATGTTGCTGAGCTGCATTGCAGCACTTTCCTTTGCTCCCGAGGACTCAAACTTTGCCTTTGTAGTTATAAGACTATTCAGGGATGGCCTGAAGGCTCAGTCAAACCAGAATCAGCAGGGGACTGACCTTTAACGCCCTGGGAAAGGGAGAAACCAAAATTAATCTTCAAACCAAGTTTCCTTCTTTAACACAGGGAGCCAGTGGGGAAATCATACACGGTTGCTAAGGGAGCTTAGTTAAGTCTAACCAGAGCTCTCTTCTGAGCACATCCTCAGCCCAGCTAGCCGTGAACTTGGAAGTCAGTTTGAAAGAAGTTCAGCTGGAACCAGTGCTCTCAGAAAGCTGGTTTCAAGGCTACTGATGCACATACAAAATCAATTCAAGTAGGATAAAGCAAGACTGATAAAAATGGCTCAGGAGCGTGAAACTGTTATTCTAGGTAGGCAATGGAAACTTTCCTAGTCTTGCGTGACATCTCCCAGTTTCACAGACCCCCCATTTCCAAGAGTTCAACAGTGATGATGGTTTAGTGTCATCTCTGTTATCTGGACAGGGAAGCAGTAGCTGCTCTCCTTGGGAAAAGAGTGCAAGTTTTGACTTCAGTATCACTTCAGTCGTGTAGCCCCCTTCTCAGATCTACTCCTCAGGATTCTGGAAGGATCCATGCCACAGGCAGACCTAGGAAAGCTAGCAGCTGAGGCAGAAATTGTCCATTAAGCCTCAGAACAGTTGTATCACGCTCTTTAGATGCGGCACATAAATTGCAGAATAAAAAATAAGTAAAGAACACAGTGGGATGACAGTGAGAACAGGAAAAACATAAAAAAAGGGAAAAAGACTACAATGATCAGAGGCTGTAGAAAAAAATATAACTAAATCCATGGCAGGAGATTACGTGCTGGTACATTTCAGCTTTCCCAGAATTTCTATGCAAATAATTAGAAAAATTCCCCAAAGCAGAAATAGAGAAACTACTCAGTGAAGAAGAGACCCTTTTTTCCTAAATAGAGTACATGCCACAGTGCACAGAAGTATTCCCCTTGTTTAGCCCTAGGCATATTGTGTGCCCTGCAGTGCTTTAAGCCAGAGCAAACCCACCTGACTTAATGTTGTAGGTGAAGAAAATATTCCTCTCTCTCCCACAGCTACTCGTCCAATGTTTGGCACTAACATACTCTGCCTTGATTTTATCACAAGTCCTCTTTTGAGTTTTGGTTCTGCCCAGGTACTTGTCAGCAGCCCTACCTACCAGCTCATAGACACATCTCTGAACCCTCAACAAGATGTGGTGGCACTTGGGGAACATCCCGGAGTACTCACGGACAGATCATATGAAGTCCAAGTAGATCTTGCTGGAGGTAGTTAAGCAGATCTGAGACCTTCTTTTCTGATGGAGCCACAGTTAGAAATGAGCACTTTGCAATTGGTTTTACAGGATGGAAAATGGAAAACTAATTTTGGCCCTGCTTTTTAACAAAGCATGATGAGAGCAGTGGCCAAAGACAGCTGCCATTCCAGGGATGGCCAGCTCGGCTAATTATTGAGGATGGGTAACAGAACTCAAAGGGTTGGTGCAGATAGAAATAGTTGTTTCATTGGGCTTTCCTTAAAATGACAGGTGACTACTAATCCTTTCTATATTATAATACATGCATAGAAGGTCTTTGGTTGCAGGCTTTTGATTCTAACCAACTTCTAATGGCTACAAGTCAGTCACATAAAATAGCATGGAGTATCTATTTATGTGGCACGGTTATGGGGCTCTGAGAAGGATCCCGATACTTACAAAAATCCTTGCAAAAAAGAGAAGAAAAGAGAAGGTCTAATTTTCTAAGTCCTCTGCCTACTTTTATGCTGGCACACTTCCAAGGATCACTTGGAACCAACGGAGCTGGCTACGATTAAAGAGCCCCTACACACACACACACACAAACAAAAAACGGATTACACAGCAGAGCAACAAGACCAAAGACCATTTGAAATGGATTGCTTACTCAAAAAGAGCTTCTGCTGCTTGGAAGGGACACGGCTCTGCTAGTTAATCAGTACTGTCGAAATAGATGTCTCTATCACAGCCTGTTATTTATTTTGCACTGAGAGAGCAACAGCACTTGGTGAAGTTTGGGAAGAAAACATAACATTGCAAATTGCTTTTCTAGAACTGAAGAGAGCAGATTTATGGAAGAGATTGGTCCAAAAATGCACTGCAATATAACATTTGGGGTGAAGGGAAAAAAAAAGTATGTATAATATTGCTGACTACACTGCTGACAGGGCAGTTGTTCTGGAGGAAATAATTTTTACAGTGCATCTGAAAAAAAACCAACCATCTCCTGAGATCACATTGGTTAGAATACAAGATCTTGAACACATAAATACAAAAGAAACTTTCCTCTGGCTACAGAGAAAAAAACCAAAGGGAAGCCTCTGATTAAAAATTAAATAACGCACCCCCAATATTGAGCCTCGGGTCGTCTGCATGTCAGTGCATCATTAAGGAAGAGCTCTAGGTTCCTCACAGCTACAGGTCTTCCAGAAGAGCAGTCTGTAGATCACAGGGGTTCACTTCCATGGCAGAAATTCATGTGTGAAGTTACTCTTTCTTACTGGGATGTGAAGCACGAAGGAAAGGTGGTAGATAGACATCAGCTGGGAGCGGTAGATGGCCATGCTTAAACTCCATCATGTGGGTTACAAGTATGACTTAGGAGCAATTATTTTTGGAAACTAGAATTTTAAATTATCACAGGTAAGATATTATCAATTCCATATATGCATTGAATGCATATTTTGCTAGCTTTTTTTTTCTCAACTGAAATAGCTGTATAAAAATTGATTAGTATGTTCTGATTAACAATGTTCTGAACTTAAATTTTCCATTTTCCCACTTCAAAACTTGAGTTCATCCATAAATTAAGCATATTTCAAACAAAATTAGAGCTCAGAAAAGAGAAAGATGAAGTATATTTTCCAGGAAAATGAAAAGATGAAGTATTAGGAGGGAATTTCTGGACCACTTGTTAGAATCAGCAATGAAAGTCCTGCACCCTTTGTATGCTGATGAGCAAGATGTTGCTGTCAAGACTTGTGTAGAAAAAGTAGAAAAATATTTGGTTAGCTTGAAAGTATTGACAGTTCCAAGCTTGGTAGTAGTCCAGTGAGATTCTCCCTCCTATTAGAGGGAAAAAATACAGCTTTTGCCCCTACAAAGTAGTGGTCTTTGGTGAAATATGAAAGATCAAAGTCCAGATCCTAGCACTGAGTCAGATAGAGTAGAGATTTAAAGGGAATTTCTTAAACTCTTCTTGTAACTACTGTCTTTTGAAGAAATACACACTCATTGAAATGGAGCTTGAATGGGGACCTCAGTCTTTCGAATCTCAGGTGAACACCCCTAAAGGAATCAATAAAATCTCTGCCATGGTTTGGACACTAAATTTGTTTTCATCCTGGAAAACCTAAAATAAAATACCTGTTTATACAAATGCATATAAACAGCAGGATAATCTCAAAGAAGAACTTTTCAAAAACAACATTCAATTAATCTCTATATTTCAAACAGTAATATTCCAGGCATGAATATTCTGGATATTCCACATCCTCTACGAGTTGTTGCTTATGAAGTTCCAGATGTCACTTACTCATCAGCCAGGTTTTGAACTAATGAATCATCTAAACTTGAGCACACATCCTTTTTCTCCCAAAAAATTGTCTATTGGTGAAAAATTAGTTTCTCAGAATGACAAAAAATATTGCTTAATGGTTACAAGTGAGATAAACAGGGATTATTTTTCTGAGGTTTGTTTTTTTTTTTTTTTTCTTTTTAAATATAAATGTTAAAATTAGACACTGGAAAGAGTCAATTTCTCATTGAGAGATGAGCTCTTCTTGAAAATGTCTGTGTAATATAAACATAAATTTATCCATAAAAAGTTGGTTTTCAGTTCTGTAAGAACACTAAGACAATAAATTTCTCACATTTGTTTCAATAAGGACATCAACTAGCTATGTACTGAGGCTATCTTCTCTGTGATTCACAATATCCATATTCCTCTTTGGTTTCAAAACTGAAAATTAGTCATGGAAATACCAAGACCAATACTCTCTCTTCATATCATAATGAAAAGAAGCAGAAGGTCCTCATTCAATATAAGCCTAGTTTCAACAGAAACAAAAAGAAGCAGAAGATTACTCAGGAAGTGTTTTGTTCTTCACCTTTCTCCCACCTTTCAACGAGAACCATGACCTTGAACATGCACCGCTTTCACATTGCTGAATAGCTCAAGGAACATGTGTCACCTAGACATCTCCTAGTACTGTAGAGTGAAAACAAAATCCAAGGTTAAACACTCAAATATTAATAATATAAGCTGAGAGGAAGACAAGAGGAGAAGCATTTATGAAATAAAATTTGAAAATACTCTTTAGTTCCTCATTAAGAGGCCACAATCAAGACCTCAATTAGAAGCATGATTCAATTCCTGACATGTTTGAAATTTGGCTAGAAAGCTGTATTTCAAGAGTTCTTAAATTCGTTATAGGCAGAAATAAAACCTACAGTTTGTATATTCTCATACTTAGCTGGACACATCCTTTGTTTCAAACAATTCCGTCATTTATTAACCCTTCCCTTCGGTTTCTAAACCTCACGAGGCTGTGGTACTCTCGTGAGTTTGCCTGTAGGTCATGCCTTTCTGCCGGTGGAGCGTAGGTGCAAACCCCAGATGACCACAGTGGAGGGACCAGGCAGTGGCAGCAGAGGATGAAAAGCAATTGCGGGACTCCTGATACCGGGTCATCCAAGCATCTCACAGCACCCCAGCACCTGCCGATGGCTCCCACCCAGGTGCTTTCTTATCGAGGAGTTAGGGTGCTTTAGGCAAAGAGGTCTGGCCTGGGTGTTTTTTTGTTATTTGTTTTTTTTTTTTCCTAGAAAAAAAAGGGTGAGAAAACACGAATATAAAATTGTCAGATAAGAAAACCCGATATAGTTGAAAAGGCATTCTACAGTGCTTCTGGGAAAAGGCGTTGGGAAATGAAATGAGAAGGTACTATTTGAAAGAGATTTGCTGCTTTTAGCTGGGTTGTTTGAATCTTCATGTTTTCAGGGATGGAGGTCTTTTCTAAACATCTAACATTTCTGACCATGGGAAATGCTGTAAGTTTCACTTTCTATAGCTTACTCCTCTCCTTGGTGCCACTAGACCCCAGTACTGATAATTCCCTTGCCCGTGTCCCAGCCGCACCACTAGGCTACCCTTCCAGCACAAGGTCCTCACCCACCATTTCCTGGGGGACCCCTCACCCAGCCTTCCTCCAGCCTCTCAGCTTGGTGAAAGTTTTTGCTTAGAATATCTCTTGGATAAAATTATTCAGTCAACAGCAAATTATGTCAACTAGTCATGTTGAATTTACTGAATAATTTGAATCAAAAAAGGCTTAAAGTAGTCCCTTTCCAAAAAAAGTATTGATATTTAAAGAGAATTGGGTGTTTATACATTTTCATTCAAAATAATATTTCATTTTAAAAATTTCGAAAAGAAAAAAGAAAAAAGAAAAGAAAAAAGAAAAGAAAAAAGAAAAGAAAAAAGAAAAGAAAAAAGAAAAGAAAAAAGAAAAGAAAAAAGAAAAG
>JAOTQQ010000032.1:54832133-54869350 GCA_026546715.1 Gallinago undulata
AAAAAAGAAAAAAAGAAAAGAAAAATACAATTTAAGCAATGCATTTTGCTTTAGGTCAAATGATGCAGGTAATCTGACCAAAAAAAATTTCATTTATCTTAAAAAATGTTTCCTTTACACTCAACCCCAAATTATTTTTTCTTTAGTTTCAGAAATACCAGCAAAACAAAAGATTCACTATTTACACAGCTGCTTTTCTGACACATATGCCCCCAATCTCAGGGCTACATTTCTTATTCCTGGCCAGGCTTCCCAAGAACATTCCACTGGTTAATAGCAATAACATGGGTCAACTCAGGCTTGAGGAAGGTAGGTGTTTAGGGGATTTTTGGTCACTTTTATTTGGTCTGAATAGATTCCATTTTATTATTTTATCAGTTTCTCAAAACTGGGATAACATTTTATGCTGCAAGCTGTTCTTTGATCTGGATGGAAGGGAGGTCAGGATTCTAATAAAGCAAAGTACTAATACAAGCACTAATACAAGTTTCCTACTTCAGAAAGTTTTATTACTTCCTTACCATTCTCATTATTTTTTTATAGTGGCATTCTTGTAGAGGTCTTGTTCCTGGCCTAGTCTATCTTACTGGCACTGCATATCCTCATTCTTGGAAAGCCGCTGTGTCTCGCTCCTGTGCTGCTCGAAGGTTGGCCCACAAATTTTTCTTACTGTGCTCTGGTAAGATACTTCACGTTAAGTTTCACAGCTTTGGAATTTACTTCTGCTGAAGCTGTGGAGTTGGCGTGCTTCACTAGGATATAGTCTTGCATTAAAAAGACACCCAACATTTAGCATTTAATCAATTTCACACCAAAAAGCTCTTCTTCTTTACAGCCTTACACCTTGTCCAAAATTTATGGCTTTTGCCTTTCTGCACCTTCCCATTTTAAGTTCTCTGGACACTAACTTATACTCCAGTGATTCTAACTTTTCACTGTTCTCCTTGCCTTCTCTCCCTTTATTTCACCATTTTCATTTCATTCATCCACTAGACATTTTTCTGACACCATTTTCCTTTCCTGCCTCACTGAATGCTTTTCCTGGTTTGAATTTTTGTACTAGCTTCCCATAGAAAGAAGGAATGAACTACTGTCCCCCACCCCCTCTGCATCCTCTATGGAGCTTTCTTGGGCTCTATTATTTCTACATTTCTAATCTTTAATGCCTTTTTTTTAAAAACTCTGAATCCTTCGTGCAGAAGCTGTTCAGTGCCTCCCTCTTTCCCCTCATTAATATCTTTCTTACGTTTGTAACACTCTCCAGATGCACATACACTAACAACATCCTCACTTCATCCAAAAGCTAGAACCACCCCCTACATGACCAATTTGAGTAACCACAGCAACTAGATTCCTGTCTGCCTTTGTTCACTCAGTTGTGATACTTGTCCTCTAACCCTTTTATTTCCTAACGCTTATTTTATTGAGCTCGATGTGATCAGAAAGGTGGGTTCCAAAGCACTGAAAAAAGTATTTTGGGCAATATTTACAGTTAAGCTTTAAGATGTCCTTTCTGCCTCTTATCAGAGGCTTAGCCAAAGGATCCCAGCTCCCAGTTAAGAGTACATCCTTCCCATGCTTAGACACACCGATTCTGTCCGGAGGATTTTTACATGCTGTGTGGAACAAGGGCCATTAAGTAGTCTTAGAGCCCACAACAAAAGGACGTGAGTAGTGGAGCTTAACTATAACTTAATCGTTGCTAACAATGAATTGTTATTTACAGCGAAATCAGACAAAGGAGGAACTTGCTGTATCACATATAAAAAGAGAGAGAAAAAAAAAAAAAGAGGAAGATATCACCATGCTATAGCTTCCATCTGTTCAGACATGGAAGGAGATCTTTGCATGACATTAAGAACAAATATGATATTTGTTTATCCAAAACAGAGACTATCGAATTCTGTAGCCTCTTCCTCTGGCGCATCTTGCTGAGAGTGCCTGAGCTGCAGGATACCGCTCCGAAGGTGACCTCATTCTGAAAGCTGAATCCAAATGAACACAAAAAATATTTGTTTATTGAAATGTGTTGTAGCAGTTTTCAAAAAGTGATCTAGTGAGACTTACAGCAGAGGCAAAAAGGTCTATTTTAGTTACTGCTCAGCTCAGTATATTATTCATCAACCTAGGGCTCCTTCTACTAAGGCTCTCAAATCGTTTTAAGGAAAAACAGAATGAATAAAAAACATGTTACCTCTACAGAACTGGTTTTTGTTCTCAGTTATAAATTCAGAGTAAATGGTTTTCTAATGGTGTAAAAGGGAACAAATTGAGCTCTGAAGCTTCTCATGTTTTATTTGCCAAGTGTTTTCATGTTATGCTGGCAATTGGACAGTGACAGGATGTACAGGTTTTGGGAGCCCTTTGGCAGCCACCAAAGAAGCCCTATTATACCCCATAACAATGCAGCCATTTGCAAATACTACCAGAACCAGTCTTCCTAGCCAGAAGCATAGTGGTTCCTCTCACTAATTTGTTGTCCTCACATGCTTACTTGCTAAATTGTAAGGCAAAAAGGCATCCTAGATATTTCCTTGAAGAGGCAATTGGGGTTGAATGAGAATTTTTTCACTAAACCCCAAACATGAAGGAAGAACATTTAATAGAAACTCCAAACAACCATAATCTACTCTTTCCCTCCTCCCCTCAAACATGGGCTCAAGCTCTCTCCTAAGTCCCACAATAGCCATGATCATGGTCCTTTTATTCAGTCAGAACAGATCATTTCCTTTTGGAGATAAGCTTTCAACCTTGCATTAAATTACTCACATTATTTATTAACAACTTCTACGTTTGCTGGAAGAATACAGAGTCATTTGTCATATTTAATTTCTTTTCTGCTTAATGAATAGAGGGCCAGATCCAAAAAAAAAAGACCTTGAGAACCTTAAATGCATTCTCAGGAAAAGCTGGGCTCCTAAATCTGTTTTCAGTCTTGGAAGCGTCCTCTGAGTCGTCATTCCACATGAGGGTGCTGACACTTCTCAGCCACCTCTCTCCAGAGATCAGAAAGCCTTGGCTTCCAGGCTGCCCCTCTAGCCCCAGTGGGAAGCCACGAGATCAGCAGAGTTATCTGGAGGCTTCAGTGGAAGAGTAGTAGCTCGTTTCTCAAGAGGATCTGATGTAGACATAGGACTATGATCCTGGCTAAAGTCAGCAGTGACTGCCACCTTCTTCTAAGACAGCTGCAGGAGGTGGAAGCATCCACTTTGAGTGAAGCCTATCAGCTGGAGACAACTCATTGCAACTCTTCCTCTTTTAGTGCCCTAAATGATCCAGGCATGGGCATGTTCACTGCTCTTTTTTGCAGGAGGGCAGAGGGCAAGAAATAATTGTGTGTATGATTGAGAGCAAATGGTTGCAACTGGTATGGACAGGGAAGCGCTGATCCCGGGTTTCACTTTCAAGAATTCAAAAGCTGAAACATATCCAAATGCTGTCCCTGTAGGTTTCCTCCAACATCCCCATTGTAATAACTTTGTTTTCCCCTGCCCCGTGTGATTTCAGGTGACCTGTACTCCTATAGCATCTCCATCCCTCAAGAGCCAGGTGAGAGGCAGTTCATTGCAACCTACATACTGGCCAACTTGCTGCCCAGGAAACCTACCAGCTACTACTGGCAAAGCAAACTGAAAATTATGGTTGATCAAGGCTGATTGGGAGGAAGAGGGAGTCAAACTAGAAGTCTCATACCAGGGGAAGAGACTTCTTCAGTGCTGCCTCGGCTATCTTCAAGGCTCGTCTCCTCTGTCAGTGTTGATTAAAGTTAGTCAAGAAGAAGTTATTGCAAGGTAAGCAGTTTGCCTGCTTACAGTTGTATAAAACCTCACTCTACCTAAACAATGCCAAACCATTTACAGTCAGCATGACCTTTTCTATGTTATTTCTGAGACAATAAAGCACAATGTTTTTTTTTCCATCACTACAAAGAAAGTCTCTAGCTCTATGGTCCACCCCTGTCTGTACACCTTGGACATGGTCCTTCCACACTCAGCCCTCCCTCTCTTTCTCCAAGTGAAGTTACAATAGGGACTCAAGAGAAAGGCTAAAAGGGAGGGTATTATCAGCATTAACTCTTGTTAGCATATCTGGGCATCAGCCTATCACCTGCTGATAGTGTACTGAAACACAGAATAAAGCTGCATTTCTGTAAAAGACATTGGGTGCAAAATTGGACAGAAGAGTGTCAGATTGCAGTTATTCCATTCTTTCACACAAAATGTGAAATAACATGTTAACTGCCTTCTGGGCATACAGTAAGCATCCATTAAAATAATCACCATATGGCTCTTTTTGGGACATGGTAACTTTCATGTTATTTCACAATCCATTCAGAAGAACAATTTCACAATGGACCCTACAGGACCTTGAAAGGACTTTATCAGGTTACTGGATTAAGGCTTTGATAGAGATTCTGAGGAAAAAGCAGGTGGAAATAACAGCTCACACAGTGCCTCTGCAAAGTGATTACTGGGCTATATTCTCTGTTCAAATGGGAAAAGGAAATCCCTTGAAATAAAAAGTCTGGCTGCTGCTGATTAGCTGACAAGAACGAAATTGAACACTACGTGCATAAAACTCTATATGCACTACCAACAGATCCATCATGTCAGAAATTCATTTTCTTATGGTAGCATGGGCTTGGAGAGGAATCCATTAAGGCCCAAATAAATTAATAACAGAGAAGAGAAGCATCCCCTGTCTTGCATGATTTTCTATACACACGGCTTACGAGTCTAGTTTTGGGATATTATTTTTTTATATCTATCCCTTCCTCACTACTTAACTTTACTGCTTTATGTAGTCAGGGCCCAAAATATTCCGCTTTTTGCTGTTATCAGCATATAACTTACATCAGGTTCTCCAGCTGCAGGAATACTGTAGTGAGAATATTCTACATGGAGCAGATGATACCTCTAAATCTTTGTGTGGTTGCAGTTGTACCTCGAGCTTTTAACAAGGACTAAGGTCACAACAGATTGAGGATGACCTCTAGTTAAGATTCATCTCAAACATCATTTTGGTATTTCTTTTTAAACAGTTTATATTACTGTATCTTTTTCCCCCGTTTTACTCCTTGCAGAGTTGTTGAAATGCATTGTCTGTTGGAGGACTCCAGTTGTGGCGGTGATGGTACGTTAGGTGGCAAGTCCCATGAAGCATGGTAATATGCACTAATCTTTTAATAATGATGAATATTTGACTCTTTGTAATGGGGGTATTTTTTTTAAAGAGGCTTTCCACAAAAAAATCATCACAATGGTTGTCACAAGTAAGCTTCCCTCCCCTTTGAAAGAACTGACTGTAGTGGAAAAGATAATTACTTAGTTCCTTTATCTCCGAATTATTTGTAATAAAACCTGAAATCGCACCACAAGGTCTTTCATGAGGATGTCATAAATTAAGATGCATCGATGTATTTGGTGCATCTGTTCAGCTCTGCGCTCCTTTGTCTTCTGCAAATAGCGCAGCAGCTTCAATACCCAGCAGACAGCATTTACGCAAATGATGTCGTGGTCTGTATCATTAATATTCAGCGATTGTCTGTCATAGACACCTTACTGTACATCTGTTATGCAAATTTATGTTAATTTTTGCTCACTGACAGCTGCCTTGGTTCCCTCCCTAAAATGATCTTTTCCATTTTGAAGTTTGCAATCTGTTCCCAAAAATGTTAATCTAACAATTAACTGAAATTGCTAAACAGAAATTTTACATGTTATGTCCAAAATAGAAACCAGTGTTTTTAAATAGATGGTGAATCTTCTCTTCACATCATTTGTTTTATATGTGATTCAGAGAAGGGTAAACATTGATCTTTGCACAGCCTGTGTTGGGATAAGTGACAATCTCCCTATACAGTAATAGGTTTTGGAGGAAATGATGCCATCTTGTTTTCACATAGGCTACGGGCATAAAACTGACTTCCCCATTAAAAGTTGCTCTTTGTACAATTGTCCTCTATTCAGACTTTTGGAAATGGACAAGCCACTCTTTGTTAACTCTATATTTATTTAAAACTTTGACATTAAACAACATGACTGTATTCCAAATAAAGACAGAAAGCATTTAAAAAATGTTTCAGAGCAGTTACAACATCACGATAGCACAACATATCAAGTGAGATACTGAGGTTCAGGCTGATGGGGCAAACGCTTTGACCCAGTGTGCCCCCAACTTTTTGCTTCCAGAGTCAGGAACCAGACAAGTTACACCAGGTATCCCACAAGGAACCAGAAGAGATCTGGGCAGGTGGTGTACAGAAGCAGGGTTTAAGTCTGTTAGACATTAGGGGGGGGTACATGAGGAGAGCCTAGACAGAAAGACGGTCTCTACCTTAAAGCAAAGCACAACCAGATTTCTGGCACAGAGTGTTTGCAAGTTCTGGGGTATTGCTTAGATCTGTAGCAAGAGAAACATTGACAGGAGCCAGGGAGAGCTTGGGTCAAGCAGACACCTGCAAGAGACATCAGAAAAGGGAGGGTAGCTCTGTGTCTCGGAGAGGACAGCTCTGACACTAGGGATGAAATGGAGAGGGACAGCTTGCAGTCACAGATCAGGTTACTGGGAAAGGGAATTGAATAAGACTAGGCATATTGTCCATACTGGGAAAGAAGCCTCAAGCCTCCATAAACCGAGGCCAACAGCTTCAGAGCAGAAACCACTTAACTGCATTGCCTGGCAGTGCAATAGGGCCATGATGTAATAGACTTTTCAGAAGCCTATGGCCAAATTAGAATTTGACAGAATCACGCAGAACCTGACTATAAACCATACAGAAAGACAGGCTGAAAGAACTGAAGCTGTAGACATCAGAAACAGCATTACGGCACACCACAGATGCAATATCAGTCTTCACCATGGAAAATAGAGCCAAGATACCTATCCAAGACCTACCCTTATGAGGAAATGAAGATCAGGCTATGTCAGGCTGAGCTGTCAAAATAAGAAGAGTAGGAAAATTAAACTGATAAATTAAAGAGCAGCATGTCACCTGACTGATGGCATCCCTCCAGGAGATCTCTTAGAAGCATAGCCACTGTTTCTAACAAAGAATACAGGATAGCTCGTTAAAAAAGACAGAATGGCAGGGTAGCAAATATTGCCCTTTCCTCCCAAAAAGGGAAACGGGAATTCTCAGGTTCGCAAACTCTGAATCCTCAGAAAAGTTTTTGGAACAATAATTAAGACAAAAGTATAAAGTCAAAATGAGAATGCGATGGGATCAAGCTGGCAGAGCTTCTATTAAGAAAATTTGTTCTTCTCTAGTCTATTGTAACGTATCAAGAATGTTAAACAATGGATGTGAAGCCCATTTCATAAATAAGTTCACCTGAAAAACGATGTATTTAATTGAAAAAGTATTTCCTGAGGAACCAATTAGGAAAACAAAATAATCATGTAAGAAGAGTGAATATTCTGCTTTCAGAAAGTGATTGACAAACCCACAGCAAATAAAAGTATAAAACTTACTCCCAAATTAGAAACTCATACTGAAAAATTGCTGAGCTATTTTAGAAATCACAATTAATAAGATTGTTTGGAAAAGGGCTAAACAGACATGTCATATTTGCAGGTGACAACACTTTGTCTAGATGTCTAGACAGAGAAAAGTGCTTGACAGACTTAGGAAGGCCTTTAAAATAGATTACAAGGAAACAGTTGAACAGCAAATTCAATGTCAAGTGCAAGATAAATGTAGGGACATCGGATACTGCACTTCAAGGAACCTCCTGAGGCATCAATTTCTACCATTTACTATTACAAGCAAACATATCATATAACTTTTCTTCATAAGTTTATCAAGTTCCAGTTTTTGCTCTGATCAGAATTATCTTCCCCATTTTTGGTAAACAATCCCCTTAGAGAGGAGAGAATTTTATAGCAACACCCAAGCCTACAACAAAGACTACAGCTAAACAGAATGACTCCTAAATAAATCCCTAAAAATTAAAACTGAGCAACGCCTTGTGTTTTAGTGAAATACCTTTACTGGAAGTTTTCTAGTCAATGTAGAACTTACCGTATCATTGCAGTCGTATTATAATATCCTAATGTAGGGACACACCCCTCTCCCCCCCAGAAAAGATGGTGGAGTTTTTTATTAACTAACATTGTGGGGAATGAGCCATTTTACAGTCAGTCTTTTTAGTGGTTTTTTAGGCCCTAACAGACAAGCAAAGGGCCTTCTTGTGGTTGTCCTATACTGTCCCCTGTGAATATATTTCAGCACTTCAGCTTTTTTATATATAGTTTTCCTAACCCTCCTATGGAAGCTTTGGGTTGCTTTTTTTTTTTTTCAATTACAGGAATTTGGCAGGGGACACAGGAGAGCACACCAAAGGTTGCCTGTCTGGCATCACCTGCGATGTTGGAGTGAAGTAGTGGGATGACAGTAGGAGAGTGGTGCAGGCAGAAAGCTATTAAGAGCAGTGGACCAGCCCAAGGTTATGGCATCCATCTGGCACCCTAGCGAGCATATCCCTGCCTGCTGGATGCTGTTCATCAGTCCCAAAGCTCAGGACTCTGCCTCCGCTGTGTTAGCTTAGTTTTCAACTTATTTCAAACATCCTAAGTCCAGATAGATTGTTATTAAACCGAGGTCCACAGAGAGGTATAGCTTTCATTATTTGAAATAGTTCAGCCACAGTAGTTGGAAGAACAAAATGCCAAAGAGCAGCTACAACATAACTAATCTCAGAACTTAGATCTAGTATCTCTTTGTTGACCAGATCTTCTAAAACCAATTTTACTCCCTTGATGACATTAAGATAGGGTGACGCCTATTATGAATTTTTTTAATACACTTGCATTTTACTGTCATATTGATGAATCATTTGTGAGGAAAAACAATGTAGTGAAATAATTTTTTTTAATATCATTAAAACCTTGACAATATTTTTGTACCATGCAAGCCTTAGAGTTGCTGACTGCAGCCTAAGCAGGAGCTCAGGGTCTATGCCAGGAATTTCCACCTATAGAAATGAGCTGAGACAAAGACAATTTTGTCATTTCAATTTTCTCCTTCTTCCCATTTTGGAATGAAAACATACTTTAGAGTTTCCTGATTAAAAAAAAAAAGCTGTTATAAAGTTGTGACAGACAGATTAGGGTATTTTCCTTCCAGAAAACAAATACTGTAGACTAGTTTCTGAATATGTTTATTATATAGACAAAAAGAAATTCATCAGAAACAGCCCCCTAAAAAGAAAAAAATCAAAACACTGTTCTAAAAGTGGTGAAGCACTTTAATGTCATTGTTTTACAATGGTGTTTCTTCCATACTGATTAAAAAAGTCTTAATGAACTCTATTGCATTGGAAGTGATGGAAGAGCATTTCAGAGGCACCTTTGATGGAAGTTTCCTGAACAGCTCTTTCCTGAGCTTTGATGTATGAGAAATTGGGTTTCAAACTGTCTGTAACGAAAATGCTGAGTCTGACTTAATGGCAACAACTCACACCCCACTCCCACTCCTTTGCACATGTTATATACAAATACCGATGTATTTCTATAAAAAAAAAAGATGGAACAACCCAACCCAACAGCACAGTAGCTTTCTAAGCCCTACACCTTCGAGAAATGCAGCAAAAGACCAAAGGTGCAGAGATGGACAGCAGTTCTCAGAAAGACCCTACAGGTCTGATGACTGTTTCACAACTCACTCCTTCTGTGGCCGGTGGTGAGCAATTCCTGCTCCCCGTGTCCCCCAGCACCCCCCACAGCTGCAGGGACAGTGTCCTCCTGCTGCCACCCTGCCATTGCACAGCAGCTTTTGGAGATGGTATCTGCAGCCACAAGGACAACGGGGTTCTGTGCATTTTAGGAATGCTGCTGAACCAGACAAAACCACTGTTATTTTCACTTTCACTTTTCTTTATCTTAACATCTGCCTCCCCACAACAGAATAACATGCACCTAGAAAGAGGTTCCTTATTTCTGACAGCCACTGGTGCAATAATATTCTCTTCCTCCTACCCACATAGGTCACAGAAAGCAAGATTGGAGGGATCTGCAAAGATCAGAAATCCGCTAAATTATTCACAACAGCAGTGCTGAGGTCCACCTGTGAAGAGTTGCATTTCTTTATGGGACTAAGTGACTTTCATCACTCACTTTATTGACTAGTGTAGAAAAATTACTGCACATGGGGAAACCCCACGTTAAACACACACAAAACCTGCTCCACCACCACTCCTCTCACTGTTGTTAATTAATAATGGGATATTGGGGTTATAGGAGGTAATTCCATGCATCTATGACCTCACTGATTAATAGTAATCAAACAGGCCAGCTAAATACTAGGAATTATTAGGAGAGATGTAGAGAACAAGACAGAGGATATCATGGTCCTGCTGAATAAATCCATAGTTTGCCTGTGTCTCAGGTATTACATTTTAAACTTGCCCCCAGGTCTCAAAAAAAAAAAAAAAAAAAAAAGAAGAGCGTAAAACCGGGAAACGTTCTGAGAAGAATACCATGAAAAATCACTTCTGTGTAAGGAATGGCTAAACAAACTAGATGTCGCCAGTATGAAAAATATGATACAGTCATTGTCAGTAGGGGTGTTTGGGAAATGGCTGTTCATTTTTTATTCCACTGCAAGGGTTCAGGAGCGAAGAGGAGCTGGACTGAACACAAAGGAGGTGCTGCCTCTCTGTTCCCTGGGTAGGAAATTTTGGAGCCCTCAGAGGAGCCACATCTGGTTCAGAAAGCCTCCACGCTAACAACTGTTGGAAACTAAGAGAGTGGGTAAGGAGGGAAGGAACATATATGTGTTTCTTACTGTTCTCTAGGTCATTTATTTCTCTCAAATGCAGACACAAGATGCTAAGCAAGAGAAACCTTCCCTAGAAGCTTAGGGACTCACATCAGTTGAATAAAAGATCCCCATGCCATTCACAAGGGAAATGAGCAAGTGTTCAAACTAGAAAAAAAAAAAAAAAGGCAACAAAACAACAACCAGAAAACAAACCATTTTGCATTTTTCAGCCCTAAATAGACCACAAAACATTCCTAAAAATAATCAACTAAAACTTACCTTCAATATAGGACTAATTTTCCCACCCATATGAGAACAAAGCCCCTCCTTGCCCTCCGTTCAGCAAGTCTCAGCACTGAAGGAGGCCCCTGCTTTCCCTCCCCACTTTTATATGCTGCAGCCACGAGCTGTGACCAATCAAAAGCTGAAAAGCACTTTCCCAAAGAAGTTCTCTGTCATCAGGTGTCTGTCTCCCCTTGTTCACAAATGTAAAACTTTTAGCCTGCTGTGTCATCACAGAAACCACTTCACCCGAGAAAAGCACTCCCTTTGGTCATGGTACTGGTGGGAACTCCTCTTGGCTCCTGCGGTGCCTCTACCTCATCCACCACCTCCATTGTTTTCAAAGATAAGTGTTTATCAGAACATGACTTCAGCTACAGGAAATTTAAAGTCACGGGTTTCAAAACAGATTTAGCAATGCAGCAGCTAGAATTAACAGAGAAAAAAGTCTATGGAAATTGCTAATAAATTATGAACTAAGAGAGGTTTTTGATCACTAGATTGCACTAACCTGTTCCTTCCAGTCCCATAAAACTGCTAGTTTATTAAGCATCAATCAAGTGAACCTCTGCTACTTGAATTTAATTGTTCTGCTTCTTTAAAAATGCCATAGTGATAAAGAAGAACAGAAACAAAATAAAATTTGAGTAATGAATAAATATGTAGCTGGGAAGCAGAACAGTTTAAATTTGTGAGTGTGCATATGCTGATATTTCATGAGATGTTACTGAAAATTATACTATACCAGAAATAATATCAAGATAAAAATGATGCAAGATGACTTAATAGTAAGGAGCAAGTTATGAGTATCTGGTGAGGACACATCACAAATGCTGAACCTGTGGCTGTAACTGCAAATAATTGAGATGATCCATGGAAAAGGACTCCTTTGATATAAGAGCGACACAGCTTTAGAAGGTCATTTGGAATAGGTTTCCTTGTTTTTTTGTTTTGGTTTGGTTTGGTTTGTTTTTTTTGAGGGGGCATGGGGATGGTGAGGAGCTTAAGACAACATAACACCTCCCCAGACTCATCGGAAAAACTTTCATTAGGCTGTATAGAAGAAAAAGTCAAGCTCACAGTTGAGTAGGATTAGGAGACATTTTGATCTAGGTAATATGAGAATATACAAAGCATAAATTGAGCTAATTTAGATGTGCAGCAGTGTATATAAATTCAGAATTCTGCCCAGCAACTTTGATTAAAATGAAGTCCTTCTCAAATGCCAAATATTCTTTGGGAATAAGTAGAGGTAGCAATGAGAAGAACAAATAAACCTAGATAAACTTTAAGATTAATTACTTAATCAGATGTGCAGGTTAGAGAAACTCACAAAAAACCTCCCCCTGTTAAAAGGCATATATTCACCTCATTAACTGCCTGGGTTTCTACATTCACACCTCTTTTGTCTTTGTTTTCTATTAATTCTAGTAAATGAGGTTATTCATAGCAATGCCAAAGAAAAATACGAATTTAAGCAAGAAGAATACCCCTGAAAAGCAAATTTGCAGCATTTCAAGCTCATCTGGGGATTTATACCAAGATGTGAATCCTATGAGCTGTGCTCGGAGCTTGGGAGAGGGAGAAGATTGGCAAGCTGTGCCTGCGGGAAGAGCACAGCACTCTCCAGCCACATGCATCCTCCTCACAAAACTCATCAAACCTCCAGCCAGAAGTAAAATGACCGAATCCAAGGTTTAATGTAGACAAATGGTGCATTTCCATCCCATCATATTTACCTTGAAGAGGCCAGGAGATGAACTTTGTAAAACATAGTAGATAGAGCATTGTGAATCATCATGCTGTTGGCTAATTACTTCTACATATGAATATACTGTGCTTTCCTCAATTATATAATAATATAAGCCTTGGGATTATATCTAGGTGGCACCATGTCTGCTGACCCAAAATCAACTGCAATATAGAGAGGTATACCCATTTATTGCAGGAAGCTTTGGTTAAGTCATCATTCTATACGGGGCAAATAAGCATTGTCACAAGGATATCTGCAATCTACTCCATTCTGCAAATTTTTAGGCTTCATTCTCCTTAGTCCTGGCAGTTACAGTCTTCCAAATAGAATGGTTCAGGCAGGTCTACAGCAAGTAATAAGGAATGGGATCACTGAAAAGAGGTTATTGAGAGTTTTTTTTTTCCCACACTGTATTTGCACTGCAAGTTATTATGAATTTTCAGCGTTTTCCTGGCACTTACCAGTGACCAAACACCTGGATACAGGTAACGTGCTTTAACCTGGCTGGCTATTTCAAAGTATGTATTGCTGTAAAATTAGACTGTTAAGATGAGCAGCCTCTCCCATATGATTATTATTATTATTATTTTACCACCCAATATCAGTATTATTATCAATATTATTTTATAAATAATTATCAATATTATCATTTTACCGCCCAGTATCAGGACTTCTGTATTGTCTGTAACTGACTTATTTGTTTGGTTTGCAGCTGCTGCTAATGAAACTTCTGCAACCATCGTGGATTACTATTGCAAAACAAATTTGAAGTCAAAAGACCCACATAATCAGGAAATTCTTCAGAGGACTGTAATAAGCATCCCTTTTGCACAATCGTGATTCTGCGTAGGCTAAACCCGCAAGGCAAAATCCAGCTACCCACAGTCCACCTGACCCTTTGGTTGTAGCATGAAGACAATTACAACCTGGAGCCAGCTCTGGAGAGGCATCCAAGAGATGAGCCATGCACTTAAGCCTTGTTTTCCAGGAGGAGTCTTTCTACTGCCGACTCTATTTACTGTCACTCTAACATTATCCATCATGCCGTGGAAAGTGTCAGACATAAAAATAAAGTGGAAATCTATAAAACTGGTTTTGAGCCAGTAAAAAAATGTCAATTTCGTGACAGTCTTTATTAATCCTATTAACTGCAGTACTTTGGAATCCATAGGATTTCATAAGACTCATAATGCCAGCAGAGTTTGGATAAAAGAAGACACATAGAAATCCCACATATGCATACTCAGAGAAACTTAAAGGAACTTTTCAGTGGCTGACACCCATTTATGTCAGTAATGTCAAAGGTGATGTGGTTGAGCAGGGTACACGGTTGTGTTAGGCTGGTTATCTGCTCCATGGTGCCACCATGGGAAATTTTAATGTTGCAGTTAGAGATGTAGCTTCACACAGTTGACTTGAACAGTATCCTCTCCCTCACTGGTGGGCTGAGCTGTCGTGTTGAATGAACTGTGTCTCCCTTTATGTGTCATGCCACAGCTCTCTTAAAGAAATACTTGGGTTTTCATCGGAGGAGATCTAACCCAGCTAATCACATGTCATTACAAGAGTATTGTACAAAGGGCACGAGACACTTTTTGAAATATTTTTCCTGCTATCAGAATCACTCTTTGATCTTTTATCTTTTATCATATTCAGATTTACTGTTTCTCAAAAATATTTGTGTTAGATGCATAACTGGCCCAGAGGGCACAGAATTAAATATTTTACAATTAGAAATTCTGAAGGAAAAGAAAAAGATTCTCTCTTCAGCAATGTACTTAGCTCTAAGCATATACAATGAACTAAAAGTCTGACTGTGAACCTTTTCTTCCCTCTGTGGGATACTTTTTCATATAAGTAACCCCATTTATTTACACAGGGAGAAGTACACGAAAGATTCTAAAGGCAAGTGTTGGAGGAGAGCAGTTCAGATGGAACTGCACACGAGATGATGGGCTGTGGTTTATTAATTCACTTTGGCAATGTGACCCAGTAAGTGCAAAATAACAGTAATGTGAAATATGGTACAGAAAATGTGACCAACAGCAATTATGCTGACTGTGAATCTAATCTTGGAGAAAGCAGCAATGAGGGATGCTCAGCATCCCAGGACATGTGTGGTTGACCTCACGTAATTGGGTCAATCTCCCAATGCTCTGTTATGTTGATGGGGAAGGATAAGCTCATTCAGACCATTATTCTAGAGCAAAACCCCAACTTTACTTATTTTTACTTATTCCTGAGGACTCTCTGTCTGTCTCTCTCTCTTTCCACACACTGCAGGAGGACACCTAGATTGTCTTAGAAAAGTGGCTCTTGTAGATACCCATCTTAGAACTGTGGCTGAAAGTAAATTCCAGTACATAAATTAATCTAAGTTATATATGAATTTACGTGTTGAGTGTCAAGACATAACATACAGACTGCCACCAATGGTGCAAAGGACGGTGCAAATGAAGCACATGTTCAGTGGCTTTGCTTGTTGGCAAATAGCAAACAAATGCAGAAATCAATATCCATGACATTGGGAAGTTCAAAATAGTTATATCGGCACGGGGAAGAGGTCCAAGGGCCCAGGTGGGAGGTTGTCATGGGCTGTCCATGGCCATCCAGTGCTGGCACTGCTCTGACCTGGGATTTGGTCTGGACCAGCCACTGCTGCCCCACACTGTGCACAGGCAACACTGGGGGGGAACCTGATGCCCAGGAAAGGTACTCAGAGGCCACCCTGTTCTGTGATGGTCAAAGGGCCAACCAAGCAGAGAAGTTACATCAGGCTGTTTGCCCTAAGGGACAGAGGATAAGCTGTGCCCCAATTTATTTAACACTATAAAATTAGCCTCTTTTGACAAGACTGCAGCATAGCTGTGTAATGGGATATTCATTTCTATCGCCATGCCCGTTTCCATGTCTATCTTCACAGGCAGTGTGGACTCCTGTTTCAATATTGCTGTAAACAGGTTCACAACCAATATGAAATAAAAACCCCTAATACCTCAGTCCTGCCCTTGGCACAGGCATGTTTTGTTAGTATAGTGACTGAATTATTCCCTTATCCATGATATATTCCTATTAATAACATTCTGCTCTGACTAACAAACAGCTTTATTTTATTGCCATGATTTTTAGCTTTCTCACAGTCTTTAAAATTATGAACTGAAACACTCACTCCAGGAGTGGTCAAAAAATATTGCTACTTCAATACAATATTGCAGGTAGTAAATCTTTTCACGTATGAAAATTAATCCTTCTGCTTGTTTGGAGAGACACATATTGCAAAATAAAATCACAACTGTAAGAGATAAGAAAATCTCCACAACTGATATCCCTGCCTGCTTTCAGCTGATAGCAGAGATACCTGGCACAAGGACATCTGCTGCTTTCATAGAAATATCAGCCACAGCAGAGATGACATTGCTGGGATGCAGCACATCAGCAGAGAGAAGAGAGAGACTCTTCATTAACAGCAGCTCAATTAAACGGGATGTGCAGGGTCGAACTTGGCCATATTGACTTCATTTGTGGTGTTTGCTCTGTACGGACTTGAGAGAGAAAGGAAAATCCAGTCTGAGTTCTCAGCCCCTGACAACAGCTCTGCCCTCCTAATGGAGAAGAACTTTCTCTGAGGAGGCAAAGCTTTCCTGGGCAAGGACTTCCTTAAAGTTTATTCTGAGACAGTCAAGACACCTAAAGTCTCTAAGGTCTGCAATAAACGTCAACACATTCAGCTTCAAGTGCAAGGCATAAATCTTTCCATCTGCCTTCTCTAACAGGAACACAAAATAACATGCACATTTAAAGAAGGGGGCGAAAAAAAGCCTCACATACTTTACAGCACACGTATATCTAACTGAAGTGCTCACACTCTGGCAGTAATGGTAATAGAAAGTCAGTGAGGCCAGAGTGACTGCGGCTCAGGGTCAGGCAGTGCTCTATGGGTCCATGGCCACACAACCAGCATCCTGAGACACCTTCCCAGGTGGCTGGGGATACCTCCTGCCCTGAGGAGCATTCCTTCCCTGAGCCAGGACAGTATCTAAATTTGCTAGTCCAGCTCAAAAAAATATGCCTTTGGAGAAACCAGTCATCCTGAGGCTTATGCTGGCTTAGAATGGGATTTGCACTGAGTGAGCTCATACAGCTCCAAAGAGAAGATAACCCGTGCGAGCAAAAAGCATGACCCCCCACCCCAATTTTACACTACTTTAACCAAGAACTGATGGAACGCAGGGCCCCTTATAGCAAATAAACCAACCACATTTTGTAGCTTTCAGGAAAGGGGATGCACAGTGTGCTAATTGGGGGGTGGACACTGGCAGCCTCAGGGTCCCACCTCCTTCCTGAGTCACCAGCATGATCTTGGCTTTGCTGCTCTGATGCACACGTATCACCCCAGTTCAGACGTCTTACAGGAATAGGCCAGATATGTTAGACCTAATCAGTTCTCCTACCCCCTTGAGAAGGGCGATTGATAAAATCGCGTGCCGTGCAATCTAAATAGAAATAATCACATTTTTTTATTAAGTTGAAACTCGCCATCAGCAAAGGAAATAACAGCGAAGCGAGCAAAGCAAGCGATCACAGGAAAAGTATTTCACTGCCATGGCCAGTTGAGCTTAAGGCCACGCATGCTTTCACTGGTTTGGTATGTTCTGAAGGAGGGAAGGAGTTGACAAGTTTGTCCCGCTCGCCGTGTGACCCGGCGCGGGCTGCTCCACCCTGCCTGGCAGCGGCCGGGAGCCTGCCGAGTCCGCTGCTGAGATTGCCGCCTCCGGCACCCGCGGCACAGCACAGCTACCCTCCTTCTCTCCTCGGCGGGCTGTCAGCACCACGATAAAAGTGGGGGTTTTTTTTTGGGGGGGGGGGTTGGTTTATTTATTTTTTTTTTTTTTCTTCTTTTTCTCCCTATTCTGAGTTGCTTCCCGTTCTTCCTTAGGGGATATATGAATCCAGCCTTCACAGTTTATTCCTCCAGCACGAGGGACTACCAGATAAAATAACACAAACTGAGGAACGTGGGCCAAGTATCTGTCCCAATAGTCAAAGTGAGTTTCACCGTGGACTGCAAAGGGACTCAGGCTTGGCCCTGTTTCTGCAGATATGGAAAACATTAGTGAAGCTTTAGAACATGCCTGGGGCTCTGTCCTAACCTCCGTTGAGCAGCTATAGGAAAAATGTAGGAAACATAAATTTCTCCTCTGCTTATGAGCCAGGGTGGGAGACTTGTCCAATGAACCATCTGTGAGAGCACATTCTGAAGGTGCCATACATTTTCCAACCTATCAGAAGATGTAAAATGCGTGCAGCCCCCAGCTGGAGTTATAGCCAGTAGGGAAAGGTGGTCTCCTCCTGGAAGAGCACAACACATCCTACAAGGGTCTGCAGCCAAGAGGCACAGTCGTGGTGGGAGCTGACAGTATCTCCAAGGCAGAGGAAACATTAGTCTGTGCTCATGTTCTGCACTGCTGGACGAGCTAGGCAGGTTTAGCTCGTACTTCATAATTACCAGAGGTGATTTATTCCCTCGTTATCATCACAGAAGCTTAATCAAGAGAAAGGTCACACAAAAGGTCCAGAGTTTTACACAGTGGAAAAGTCTGGCTTGGATATTTTGCTACGTATTAGGAGTAGAGCTTCTTTGGTCCATAATCTCAGCACAAATGGACTTGGCAAAGGAGACGATCTAATCAACTTCATTTGTACTTCGCCTTCTCTCTCAGAAACTGGGAACATATGTCAAATCAAGCAATCACAGAAGTGTCCAGGATCATAGTTTTCATTTTTCTGGAAAAATAGAACAGATGGAAGGCCAAGTAACCACATTTATTCATTGTACGTGACTTTCTGTCATGGGCGTGTAAGAGGTTAAACGTTATCTTCCTCCTGTTGTTTGCTAGTTTAAGTTTAAGCAGTTTGAAGTGGAATTATTCTTAAAGAATTGTGCATGAGACTGACAAAAAAAGCTAAGCAAGAGGAAAAAAACACTGCAGAGTGTTTCGGCACGTAACTGCAATAACTGCAAGATTTAAAGAAGGTGTAAATTACTATGGCGTAATGTAATTTTGTTATGGGAGGGAGGTTAAAATCTCTCCGTATGGTTTGTTCTTATTTTAGAGACTGATGCACATAGACCCTGTCATTTCATACAGAACAAGTGAAAAAGGTGATTTCTGCATAACAATATGTCACTTCCTTCTATCCCAGGCTGTTCTGTATTCTGACCATTTCTGGCATAACCTTTCTGGTGCTGAAATCAAGCAGCTCCCCGATAGCATGTGTGAAGGGTTTAGCTATGTTTGGTGTTGAATATAAAGATCCAGGCGTGTCATTTTGCCACGGCAAATTTAGAGCGAAAGAATGGATTAGTCATGGCAAAAATGCTAAGTATAGATGAAACTCAGCAAAAGCTATAGGCTTGTTTTCGAGTGGCTCAGTGAGGGTTGTGTCATTCTATTTATCAGCAAAGGTTTTGCTGGTGGCTGGTTTTCTATTGGTTTTGGTTTTAAACATGGGGGTACCTAAGAGTGTGATGGATGAGATAATGCTGGACCTGTAGGGGAGCAAAGACCAGCATAAGATTAGTGTCTTTCTGTAAAGATAAAAGATATTTATTATTTACAACCATATTGCCTCAGAATTCTAGCCAGGGACCAGCAGTTTATTACACTTAGTGACTGACATGGCAAAGACCCTCAAACACTTAGAATGAGGTATGAAATGAGAGGGAGCACATGGCTTTAGGCAGATAGCCACAGGAGTATGAAGAAGAGGTGGCACAGACCCTGTTCCTCAGAAGCATTTCCAGCAGACCAGCAGTCTGCTCTTCAAAAAAGTTGGGTGGCACAGAAAGGGAAAATGAGAAGGAGGATTTTGAAGGAGAATAACAAAGTAAGATGTTGTGAATGTTTCTAGTTTAGAGCATAAATTAATCAGAAATACCTCCAAAAATATGCAGACCACAGGTAGTGATTTCCAGCACAGGACCCAGGACATGGCATGGCCTGAGCCCTGAGCTGCCACAATTGCCTTCAGCTGGTATGAGGGAAGACTTATTTTCATCTTCCTTGGTGTAGGTCAAGACTCTCCAAGGCAAATGATGTTTGAATCAGCAAACCCATCGAGTTTAGTGTTGGGAATAAGTGTGAGAATCCCATTTTCCTGTTATGAAGTTTGCTTTCTATTTGGGTCATTCATACCCAAAGCAAACTCTGTGAAGTTCATGGAGTTCCACTGTTTAATTTTGTTCTGGGAGTGTCAAGCAAAATGTTCAATATTTGTGACATTTCTATGCTCAACATTTTTTTTTTTGTTTTCTTTTGGTTTTGGTTTTTCTAAAAAGAACTTTGATTTTCAGGTTGAGATTTTAAAAGTCTGAAAATTCCAAGTTACTGTTACCACAGCAACTGGAATTATATACACCAATTAAAGACTGCATGTGTAACAACCACAAAGATTAAAACCAATTCCTACAGGAGGAGTCTCCATTCTGGCTAATAAGAATCTTTCCTTGAGTTCTTGTGGCTTTATGTGAGTAGAAACAGAGATGCAAATAATGACACTTCTCCAAACCAAAACCAATTCAATTACTCTATGAACTTTTTATTGTAGAATTTTCTACTTTTCCTGGTACGTTATCCTTCATTTTGGACTTATAGTCCCTTTCCCCAAAAGCTGGAAATCTAAACATAAGAAAAAAGAACAATTCATGTTGAATATTAACAATGAGATAATTTAGATTCTAATTATCTGTGGTTTAGTTCTGCAAATCTGATTGAAGAGCTTGTGTAGCTTGTGTAGTACTGAAACTTTGGAAACTTTGGCTTCTCCTTAGAACAAAGTCGTATACATAAGAGCATGCTAACATGCTAACATAATTTGTTTCATAGTGGTTGTCATCAATTTATCATCCTACACCTAGAACTGGTAGACAGCTATGATTAATAAAAATTACTTCTATCTCAAGAATTGGAATACAATATTTTTTTTTTGACAAAGAAACTGCACGCACAGGACTTGTCTTACTAAATCAGTCTCTGGAAGAGCGTGTCCCTCTCCATGGGCCACAAAAGAGTTTGGCTGACAGGATGGGATGAAAAGCCTGATTTTGCCCACCAAATTTAAGGTAAGTGTTATTCCTTTTTTTTTTTATGGATGATGCACTACTTTTTACTATCTTTGGAAGCACGTTTTGCTTGAAACTGACCTCTTGAGATTGGCCTCTTCGTGCAACCCTGGGGGAGCTTATGGGCTTTAAAGAAAGATGGAGCCACTGGGACATTATGAGAACCCCTAACAAGTGGGCATTTGATATTCCCATTACCAGCCCTATAAAATGAGAAGGGAAAAAAAAAAGTAATTTTGATTTTCAAGACCTTTAAGCTAACAACATGTTCAAGATGGGCATGGATTCAACATGGGTTCAAGAAGGGGTGTGCACAGGAAGAGGTAATGCACTGGGGACCTCCTGGTTTTCTCCAGGTAGTGTGACATCCCCACGCAGTACCTCGCAGGTCACTCAGGCCACACAGTGCATTAGCAGGTTATACTGCTTCATTTTGTCTGGGTACGTACACTTCACTGCATGTCTACATACATGCCACCACTGAGCAATTAAAGCTGCTGAAGATGACAGTCCTCACTGTAACAGTTTTAAGCTTTGCTCTGTCATAACTGAAGGAGAAAAAGTGGTTTTTAAATGGGGAGCAGCGATAAATAATAAATGTTAACATTTCAAAGAAAATTATTAATCAGTCAGAGGAAGCAGTGTCTCTAGGTTTCAAGCACAAAATATTAATAGATTTCAAGGCTAGGAATGTACTTCTGAAAATGACGGGGTTTGGCATCCACCAAAATTTCACCCAATTTAAAATCTCAAGGTGTTTTGTCTTTCTTTACCATGAACTGATATGAGAAATCAAAACTTTGTAAAATAACTGCGGTTATGTAACATTTCCTAACATTCAGCCACTGCTTCCTGGCTTTATGGGTCTACCATCACATCTGCATCACATCTACCCTGTTTCTAGTAACATGATTATTTATACTCCTTGGGGAATCACTTGTGCCTCTTAATCGAATAAATCCAATAAAATCAATTTCACATGCAAATCAGAGGAATGATGGAAAATATTTTGCTTCCAAAACCTTTGAACCTCTAAGGCCCTGTGCACCAAGATGAGGGTCTGTGCTTTGAAGTATTGCTGCTGAAGCTCCCAAGGTGGTGGTGATCCTCTAGGTGGATGTTTAGCAGCATTCAACTGCTGGCAGTTTCACCTGTTGCTGATCAGAAATGTCTGCTCTCAATGCCCTTTTTGTGGTTATCCTGGAGTAAAGGAAAATCACACGAACAAACCCACATACAGACACACCAGACATGCAAACACATACAGGGAGGCTGGTGAGATAACCCTCACACTGTTTTTAGACTCTGCCTATGTCCTATCTCTCCCATCACATATACTTTTTCTCACACGGATGCACACCTGAGGATAGGAGTCATCTCACTTATCTGTATTCATCTAACAATTGTCTAGTCTAAACCGGTTATCTAGGTTCCCTCTAGAGTCTCTGCAGTGAGGAAAAGAGAGAGGCAGGCACATCCAGCGGGTGATTTGCTCACCTGCATTAGACACCCAGGATGGGATGAATCAGCCTTTAGAAATGCTCCCCTCTCTCCTTTGGCTGCAGACGGAATATACAGACAACCTGCCTGGAGAAGATAATTAACTGATAAAGTTAGGTAAGGTGATTCCCGTTCCATATGTAGCTGTACCCTACTTTCGGAGACTGTTGTCCTTTGATGGGATTTATCATGCTACCAGAAGAGGCAAATCTTTCACTAAGACAAACGAGCAGAGTGGTCAGAAGCTAATCTGAGCACAGTCTGCACCTTTTTGCTGGTGAGAATGCGTTTGGAAGGCATCCTCAAATTTTCATGCACCAACACGTTTCCTGCTTCAGGTTAGAACTGGAAGTGGTGAAATAGGACAAAAAAAAAAAAATCAAACTTGGCTCTGCTGCAAAGCAACTCCCATGAGGTTTCATCCCAGGCTGAAAAAGTAAAGGATGTCGGAAAAATTCAGTCAAATTCTGGGCAACTCTCCACACTTTGGGGTGCAGCAAACAGGGCAGAGCACTTGTGAGATTCTTCATGGTCTTCTTCAAAGACTGCCTAAACATTCGAAACTGCAGGCTAGCAGTGGTATGTAGTTGAGCAGCTACAACGCAAGGCAGGGCATACAGAGAACACAAGGCTCAGTGAATTAAGTCTCTGTGTAATTCCTGGACTTAGTCATTATTTACTACAGCTCTAAAGAGGCTACCAATGGGCCCCTCAGGAATTAGCACTCGCTCTGCGCTCGTAGCAGCACCATTCATCCAGTTAAAGCCCAATACACCTCTCTCAGAAGATGAAGCAGCGCGTTAGGGAGATGTAAAGTCATTTAATACGTGGCCCCATGCTGCTCAGACACTTTCTGGGGAGACGACTGCTCTTTTCCTCCAGCCGTTCCAGACAGGTCTCTGTACCGGGAAACTGAACACACCACGGCAGCAGCCACACAGAGGGACCAAGGTTGAGATCTCCATTAGCCTTGAGTGCCCGTTCTAAGGCACCAAACACCTGGTATTTCCAGAAGACACAGCACTATGTTGCGTTTGCCATGCAAAAGGAACAGTTTATGTCAACTTGTGACAAGTGAATCCACAGAACTTCTAAAAAAGCAGACCTCAGATGCATTATCCCAGCTAAATGTTTAGAAAAAGGGACAAAAGAAAAAGAAGAAAAAAATTCTTTCTTTAATTCATGAGCTATTGTTAAAAGTTTGGTTTGAATGTGTTGCGTAGCATGAAAAGGGACATATTAAGACTTGCCTTAATTGCAAGTCTTTCCTCCTGCTGCAGTTTATGCTCAGTTTCCTGCACTTCTCATTTCTGCAAAGGCTCAGCAGAAAATATTTCATTAAACAACCTTTTAGCTTTCACTCCTTAAACTATTTACTATATTTTAAATGGGAAACTGAAGAAGGGTTCAAGACCTCACTTATAATCTTCTGAAATTCTGCTCTGTAAAGCTTCATGAAAATACAGCCCTCCAGTTGTTTGGGATTTGTTTTGGTTTGGCTTTTTTTTTTTTTTATTATTTTATTTTTTTGTACATCTCCCCTTCCAGCCAGCGAAGAAGCTCTCAATGGGACTATCTAGCTTCCCAAAATTCTTTCACTGCCCCTGTCTTCTTTTACTATTCAAAATCCTTCATCTTGTGCTTCTCCTAGATTCTCTATCATCTAGACTTTGCCTCATTAGGCTAGGAAAAATCCTTTTTCATATAAGAGTGAAAGTAAAGTTTCTTGAGTTTCTTGAGACAATTAGTTAGGAAGTGTCACAGCCATAAGTGTTGCAATTTAATATCAGCGCTCCCTTTAAATAAATATTTATTACAGCTTTTGGATTAAGAGGTTCAGGGATTGAGCAGTACAGTTCACATTGTCCCATTACCTTAATTTAGCACTAAATAAAATCCTCACATTTTATAAAACTGAGCAAATTTGCAAGGTGCAAAGGCTGCCTTGGGAAAGCTCTTGGGCTGATGGTCATTTCTGTTTTTCAGGAGAAGAGGACTACAGACTGCTTAATGAGAAGTGAGGTGTCCATGGCATCCATTGGTCACCTCTCTATTCACAAAGCCAGCCCATGCCCTTAGTGGTTGTCATCGCTACCAATGACCCAATTGCAAGAAAAGCTGGAAATTGATTTCTAACCTCAGTTCTATTTTCTAAAGAAAGGACATTTCTAGTCTCTTTCTTTGTGATTAGAGCCTTCGACGTGCAAGCTGCTAGAAAACTGATGTAACCAGATTGTCAGGATGGAAAGAAACAAGCAGCTGGGATCCCCATCTGCTGCAATAAGGAGCTAAGCTAAAAATCCTCCCAACATACTCATCTGAGGTAAAACGAGTCAATAAAACTGTATAAACCCCAGAAATCCCTTTCTTTCCCTTTACTTCCCTTTGCCCTACCCCTTTACAACAGACTTAAACCAATACCGTCTCATATGGTCGGGTTTTTCAGCCAATTCCATGGTCTGCTATATGAGCAAAATCTGTAGCATGGAATTTATATTTAATGTCAAGGGCATAATTTCCCTCATTGTCTTCAACAATGCTACACAAATGTGTCAATTGTGGTGCTTCCCACAGTGCCCACAATTGGCTCTCCAGTATGATGGAGTCACTGGTGTCGCTGAAGCAGCATCAGGCACTTGGGGCGGTCTCTTTCTCTCGTCAGCAGTGTAGATAAATGGCAACACACTGGTTCCGCTGCCTGTGGCTCCGGAAACCGAGAAACAGGGAACACTGTTTTAAACAATAGTTTAAAATATGATAAAATAAAAAATTGATTCAGATGAGAGATGTAATTTCATTTTAGGGTGGGAAAAAAAAACAAAAAAGAAAATCAGAAGGGAATTGAGAGTTTTAGCTATGTATAATTTAAAAAAGCTAACTTTTAATATTTAATATCAATAAAGTTGAAACTGAAGTCATGTGGCCTTTCTGCCTTTGTTATTTTTAATTACTTTCCTTTTTTATATAAATAATGCATTTAATTTCTCTTCCTGGTCTTTTAATATATAATTATTATTCTATTCCCTCTATGTTAGTGTTTATCTTATTTTTTCCTAATTAAAATGTTTTATCCTGTAAATATGAGCTATTTCTGTTTTTCTACTTCTTGATCTTGTTTTGTTTTCTACTTCTTAATCTTGTTTTAAGCAGGTCTTATTTTTCAATATTTGAAATGTCAATACAACTCTGTGGATGCCCTCTTATTTAGAGTATTCAACTCTAATATTATTTTTTTTCAAAATGGAAGCTTAGAATGGAAGATATTTCCTTTCATAGAACTTTTAAGTTAATTAAGAATTTTAAGATATTAACCATAGCAATCATTTGATTACTCTACATGCTTATGTAAGGTTAAAATGTTGCATCAAATACATGACAGAGACTGCATTTTTTTCTTCGGGTAAAATATTTTATAATGCAAAGCATTATTATTTTAACCCAGAAAACATTTGAATTGTACTAACTGTAATCTACAAAGACCCTCCCCTGGTTCTTAGCTCTCAAAATTATTTTTCTATTTGTTTTGTAAACAGAGAAAACCAGAGAAAGAACACAAGATAGAAACAAGGTAGGAAAGTGGGAACAGTGAGGAGCTTCAGGGTACGTACACCTTTCTACAAGCAAATAGAGAAGCAAGATGCCTGAACCATTCTGTTTTGGGGAGTCTTGGATACAATGACATTCTGCTTTGTTTAACAAAAGAATGGTAACTATTTACATGTATTCTCTCATCAATGTACTCAATGATGTTGACACCCCACAACAGACACAGACCAAGTCCAAAAGATCACGGCATTGCATCTCTATAAGTTCATAAGCATCAGACTAACACAGCTCCACAGAAGATGTGTAGTCCTTGATGCTATGATTTCAAAATACTGTTCAAAGTACAGCTACCATTCTGCCCTTTTGTTTATTCCTCATGATGATCTTCCCATGGGGCTCGGTTTCCCTTGATTTTTCCCGTATCCAACAGATCCAGCTACACACCTTCTTCCAGTACTTTATCTTTTGAAGGAGTGTTTAAGGATCGGCACATTGTACATAGGCATCAGTTCTGAGGAAAAGCACCAGTAGGTGTAAAGCCCCTGTGTAAAGCCTTGGTCCTACACAGCCTGTATTTTGCCAGGCACCATCAGCAACATCCTCTGGCCAAAAGCTCTGTGGTTGGGTGGTAGACATGAGCCACCACGCACTGTGGCAGGATGCCTGTGTCTCCACTGTGGCGCCACTCATGGCATCACACAGCCCACCAACCACCAGCCCCTTGACAAGACCACAGGACAAAATGTCCAAAAAGAAAAAAAAATAATCCCAAAGAGGCACCATTACACCATGACTTGCTGGCTATGGTAAAAACAAGTTTAAGGGGTATAAATAGCAAGTAGAACTCTTCTTTCTAGCATTGATGGCACACTGAGGGTTGTTTTTTTATTTTTTTTTTAAGTGCTCTTCAGATTTGGTGCATGAATTATCACCTCTAATAGCTGATAATTAAACCACTTCAGCAAAGCTGTGAAATAGAGAGGACTAGCAATAAAATCTCAATCTCACCTGGCAATTATTTTGAAACTATGCTCCAAATAACCAGATAAATAAATCTGTCTACGTCACAGGCAATTCTCTGCAGACTGACAATTCCATAAATAAACACACACACAGATGCACATATCCATAGCCACATCTATATGTATAAGCTGCAGTGAAATATGGAATAGGTCTTAAAATCAATTGCACAATCAAGGAGAAGAATATGATAAAACTAGAGACGTACTTGATGACCTCTCTTGAACACTGTGTAACTGGCTCAAGAACAGAATACAAAAGGATAGATAAAAAAAAGAGCTAATAAGGAGATATTTTTCAGTTATGGAATCTGAAAAGCTATCTGGCAATCCTGCTCATTGTTCTGTTTTAGAAGTGAAACAAACTGTTCTAGGGACAAGTATCGATTTCACCATTAAAAGAAAACTACCCATTCATAAATATTAAGTGATGATATTATCTCTTTCCATGACTGCTTTCTTATAGGCAACAAAAGAAACATAATCCACATCCAGGAAAACAATAAATAGCTTTAGCAGCTACAGAATCGACTTGTCCAACACATCTCTTAAATGGAAAACTGGAAGGACATTTTGGGAAGCTATCCCACTATGGAAAAAAGTAACAGCGCCCTATAAAAGGCTGCAGTGCCACAGACAAATTTCTACAGACATAGAAGGGATGGTATTAAGTATTTCAAGCCTTTTGATCTGATGAAAAAAGCTCTCTGTGTTTCTTATCTTCTAAAAAAGAAATTTTTGTTCTCTACAGTTGAAGGATAAAACAAAAAAAGCGCCTCATACTGTAGTGTGAGAACCTTTGTGTTCATTAGGAAGCTTAGCAGTTAGAATCTTGTAATAAAATTATGGGTTAGAGCTCAGAATTTCCCTGCCAACTAGAAATGCACTCATTGTTAGAATTCAGGAGGTCTGGAGTTAGAAACCCTTTGGGTAAGGGAGTAAAACATTACAAAATTCTTGATGGTTGAGAATGAAGTTGTAATAATTAATTTGTAACCAGGTCCAAGAAAGACATATACCTTTTGGAGAGGGTCCAGAGGAGGGCCACAAAAAAAATCAGAGGGCTGGAGCACCTCTCCTATAAGGACAGGCTGAGGGAGTTGTGGTTGTTCAACCTGGAGAAGAGAAGGCTCCAGGGAGACCTTAGAGGGGCCTTTCAATGCTTAAAGGGCACTTGTAAAAAAGATGGGGACAGACTTTTCAGCAGGGCCTGTTGCAATAGGTAATGGTTTTAAACTAAAAGAGGGAAGATTCAGAATAGATAGAAATGCTTTAGGCTGAGGGTGGTGAAACACTGCCACAGGTTGCCCACAGAGGTGGCAGATACCCCATTCCTGGAAACATTCAGGGTCAGGTTGGACAGAGCTCTGAGCAACCTGACCTCATTGAAAATGTCCCTGTTCATTGCAGGGGGAGTTGGATTAGATGAACTTTAAAGATCCCTTCCAACACAAACCATTCTATAATTCTACAACCTCTTTCAATATCTTTACCCTCCTCTCAGAATTATGAAATTTGCTTTATAATTATAGTATTAATAATCTGCTGGCTTTGAAAAACAGTTGTGAGTCTTGACATTTTAAGAGGTACCTGAATTATGTTTCCATCTCTAATTTCATGTATTATTGATAAAAAATTTTGCTTACTTTTGTTTGCATAGAAGATGATATCTTCTTATAGCCACATAATCCAGGAACTGGAGCTACAAGAAAAGCACAAAAGTGTGGAATAACAAAAAGGGTCAGTGAAAGAGAAGAGGATGCTAGGACCACACGCTGGAGTAAATTAAGAAGAGAGAGGTGCACTCTGTTGAAAACAGGTTATTAATAATGCAGAAACATTTGAAAACACTTTCTAGCGGCAAAACTTTATCATCAACCCTGAAAAAACTAGTCACTACTGAACAGGGAAGGTAGAATCAAGGGAGGTAGAATCAATCCTATGCAAAAGCTCAATGCCAACTGGATGATGCCAGTTATAGAGGAAGATCATTTGGACCAGAACGAAACATTGATCTACTATGCTTCCACGTGAGACTGCCCTCTCTCCTTGATGTTGCGCTACATATTTTTTCTCTAGAAATACTTGAGAGTATTTATTTTTTCTAGTCATAGGCATACAAAAATTGTCCCAAGGCCAACTGTAGTGGGGAGTAGAATTGAGAAAGGAAGCAAAAAAAACAGGAATGGGAATATGCGTGGACAGACAGAGAGATAAACTAGGATTATATCAGTTTCCCTCATTTGTCTTGAGTTATTCCTAATTTGCCCAGCAAGAAGAATATCAAACCCAACAATTCGTAGCTATTATTTGATTCAGAAATGTCAGTGCAGAAGGGAACAGTGCCAGTGAATAAAGTGTTTTCCCTAATGAATACATACATATCATTAGGATTGAACTCTTTATTTTATAATCAGTACAGTCACTAAAATTTAATACAAAACTAAATGCTTCAGATAAAGCCATCATCACTTATGATAGTCATGTTTCACACAGCAGCTTTCATTATAGTGTAGGCAAGCAATGACTTTGTTTTTGCAGTACCAAAACCTCCCACTCTATAATCTACATCAGAATCAAGGAGATAGAAGTTTTCAAAAATTCTCTAGAGCTGACAGGGAGAGAACAGCAGCAGGAACAGCAAACAAAGAACATTTCAGTTTTGAAAAGCTCCTGGAAATTTTGATTTGTTATGAAAGGCATATTTCAGATAAGTCCTAGTGCATCTGGAAGATTTTGACTGGAAAAATCATATACTTATAGAATTTGGATATATTTACACATTTTAAATCAAATCATAAATCAAGCATCTTCTCATAGTGTAAAGAATGAAGCAAATGCAAGTTGTAAAGTTAAGCAGCTTCTGAGGAATTCTGTGTGCCTGTGTGTGTAGGTTCTCTCTGGAGGGTAGGCTGCAGCCTGTTTTCATGATATAACTTTTTCAAGATTGGTGCAAGAAGGAGTTTATGGAAGACCCTTCAGTGTCATCATTTAGTTGCTTTCTGACAAGCAGCCTATTGTTATTTAACTCACTTTCCTCTTTATCAAATGCTCTATCCATTTCACGGTTTAATGGGTTTTATAGCCATATTATTATTTTATATTTCATGGTACTAACCCATAAAATAGCAACTTAAAATTTAAAATAAAAAGAAGGTGAGACCAAAAAAAAAAAAAAAAAGGGGGAGACAGTACTGAAAGAAAAAAAAATGTTCTAAACGGTACAGATCTACTGTTTTCTGTCCTGGTCTCAAAAGACCAAGCACACACAACAATGACAAAGTAACTCCATAAAACAAGGTACATTAAAGGAATCCTTGAAGCAATTTATGCCAAGAAAATATGACCTCAGATAAGCTGTGCTAGTACAAAAATTAACTGCACTGGTAAATTAGGCAAAGATTGATAGGTTTTACAGATGGAGCAGTGAAAAGTAAGGTGGATAGTGAGATGGCAAAGTCAGTCCTAAGTGGAGTGTGAGAAGTTGCAGATGGATCACAACATTGACCATCCAAGTGGTTAACTATAAGATTAAAATCAGTTCTGCTAAGTTCAGTGCACATGAGAAAAACAATTTTAACGGCGTGTATACTTCAAGAGCCTTTAAATTACCTAATAACCCTCGGGAAAGAGATTTTAGAATCATTCTGAACGCTCTTGGAAAATATCAGCTCAGTGCCCGATGGTCAAAAGAGCAAACAGCATCATCTGAATTGTCAGAATAAGAACAGAGAGAAAAGCAGAACAGAAATTATACCTCTGTAGAAATCAATGGTGCACTCATTTCTTGAATCCTATGTGCAGTTTTGGTCCCACTATTCAAAAATGATAGAGTAGAGCTAGAAAATGTACAGAAAAGGGGAATAAATATAAGATTATTGAATGACTTTTTTGGGAAGAGAGACTAAATAAGGTCTGGCTCTTCAAGCAGTGAGTAAGGGGAAATGCAATGGAGGTCAATAAAATCAGGTTTGCCAGAGAGAAGTTGCAGGGACAACGTATATTGACAACATGTGCCACGGGTCATACAAAAATATTATTAGACAGCAGACTTAAACCCAACAAAAGGAAGTACTTTTTCAAATAACACATAAATTGTAAAACTCCTGGCCACAGGAAATTCAGAAAGCCGAAAATATGAACTGGTGAGGGATTAGCCTGTCTTTTAAATGCAGCAGTATGGGTGTGAGCTCCAGCTAAGACAGTCCCCAGGCTGCTGATTGCTGGGAGGCAGGAAGGCAAGGCTGGAGAGCACAGTTTCCAATACGCCTTTTAAGATCAGAATATTCAGAGGGTGATATTTTCCTTTCTGGCTTGTGAACAATAAAAAGCATTACTGTGCATTTTCATTCTCTCTCTGGAAATACCGCCTATGAAAATATTCCTGTTCCCTTTAAGGCAGAAAAACTAAAGATCCGGTTCTTTAGTTCCTTTTCAGGCTGAAACTGCCTTATGCTACTGCCTCTCCCAGAAACAGGGGTACTGGAGTAAATGGACTTTTTGGTTCTTAATTTCTTGCTAAATATCTAGTAAAACAAAGCTCAAAGAATCACAGCTTCCTTAATTTTTTTTTTTCAAACTTCCTTTTTTTTCAAGCTTCCTCTTTTTTTTTCCAAACAAACACTGAAGGGAAAGTAACAACCTCAGTGCATCAAAGTGCAACCTTCTGAAAGCATCATGTAAGAGCTTTCTTCCTTGTCATGTCGGCTTCACCAGTTTTTTTATGGCTTACAGAAGCTTTGTATCAGTCACAGAAAACACATCTGAACTGTGTAACTCAAAATGTTCTGGCATTATACAGCAGATAAGTCTAAACTCAAGAGCTAGAGAAAAGGTCAGCAAAAAGCATAATATCTTCCTTAATGGTACCATCAGGTAGTTTCACTTCAAGGGCCCTGTGATGTCTTGGTTTTGTCTGACATAAAGTTGCGTAGCCAGAAATACCTTCAGAAATGGTGTCAGAAAACCATTTTTTTTAGCTTTCCTGTTACCAAAAGAAGACGAATTTTCTTATGATTTATGTTTCCATTTCTGGAAGTATATGGTACTGCCTATGCTGTTCATAACACCAGGTGAATAACAGATCGTCTGCCATTTCTTTAGTCTTCTCAATACAGTGGTCTTAATGGAGACCCTAATGGATCCTAACTCTAATTCTGCAATAAATACATCCTCCCAGCAATCTGCTGTAGGTTGAGTTTCCTTGTTTTAAGATCCTATTGTACTTTTTCAAGTCCAGCAGCTCTAGGGTCTGGACAACAACCCAGCCAAGTGTTCTGCCTGCAGCAAGTCTGGAGAGCTCATTAGGCAAAGCTTGCAGGGAAACCATTGGAAGGAGGCAGAGGTAACTGACTGGAAAAGCATTTCTTTCTGGGCTGCGGTTGGAAAGCAGCCTCCTTTATAGCAACTGAGGCAGTTGCTTACATAGGTCTACGTGTAAATAGATTGTGTTAATTTAGGAAAATGTGTATTGAAATGCCATTTTACTTATAAGCTCTCTTTATATTTTACAGTGTTTTATGGACTAACAATCAACAAGGAACCCCATTTTTTCTTTTGCTTTGTTTTCCTCTAAATATGGCTTTCAGAGGTGGTGGTACTGAAGAAGTGATGGCAAAGCTACACATTAAAGTTTCTGGGGAAGGGCTGGGTTAGTTACAGATTTCCTCTATATCTGCCAGCAGAGAGCCCAACGGGGAGAGCACTGCCCTCCTGGGTGCAGGGCAGTGCTGGGGTGGGTGGCTGGAGCACCTCGCTACTACTGCCCCACTGAAACCTTGTGGGATGATCCATACCTCCAAGTTTCTACATCTACAGTTTGCACAGCCGCATCGGAGCAACTCTGCAGGGTTAAAGCAGAGAGAGTCACTTGTGGGGCACAATTCATCTCACGCACTTCAGTTTTTTCTTGAGATTGAGACAAATTGCACTCTACAAGCAACTATTCCTACTGACTTTCAAGACCTACTGACTGGATGACTTGGGTAGAACCATCCGTAGCATAGTGCCTACAGTTAGGCGAGACGAATCACTCAGATTTCTCTTGCTTACTTTCTTGCTAAGGCTATACCCACCAACCCCCCACTTCAGTTTTCTTTGTCCATATTCTCTTTTGTGGGTGAAAATTAAGTGCCCCAGCCCTGTTTTTTTCCCGTGGACCTTGCTTGCGAGACACAAAACCTCGGTGCCTATGCCCCTGTTTTCACTCTCAGCTCTGCAAATGCTAAGCCATAATCTTCACCTGCTCGTCTAGACTGTTACATTAGATTTGATGCTAGCTGCATTGGTTCCTTCACATGTTTTCCAGGTGGCTGCCTATGCCCATAAAGGAGGAGAAAACAGCATGCCCTGTAATCAGTCCCGTTACCCAGGGGGGCTGGTTAGACAGGCTCTGCTTTTTGCTTTCCTTAGAGCATAATTCTTCTGTCCTTAGTCATGGTGACAGTCCCAGTAACGTCCAAGAGAATTACTCCCTTGAGTTAATACTGCTGAACCCCTGTTTCACTTCTCTTTAATCATGCTAATCTTCATCTTTTATTCACTAACTGATAACAATGGAATTGCAAGTTCTGCCTTACCTTCATCTAAATCTTAGGCAATGATATGTAATCCATATAGGAAATCTGGAGAAGATGGGAAATTTAACTCTTTGTTATTGATGCCATAGGTGAGTCAGTCATCTGATTCACAAATCAGTAAGGAAAAATCTGATAGGCAAAACATTTTATTTTTTTTTTCCCCTTGTGTCATATTTTTCTGGCTTGGAAGAAATTTCTTGTCCTGCTTTGTACAATACTGAAAGTAAAACTGATATCCAGGCATCACAGCGTTTCACTGGGTGGCAGAAACAAACAGGCTGATTTTTAAACTGCTGCTATGGCTGTTCTGATGGTCTGTCAGGACGCCAATACTATTCAACACCTATATGACTGATTATACCTCAATCCCTCACCAGACAACCAAACAGATGTCACCACCAAGGATGCCTAGTGGCTGCTGAATAACATTTCTGCTGCAGTGACATGGCCTCAATCAGGAAGAGAGGGGATTTTCTCAGGGAGGTAATTACCTCTTACTGATATGAAATCTGGATGCTGAAAACAGTGAGGCTCCCAAACAGTGTGGTAGAAGGAACAAATTTAAAAAGAATAGAGGCATCCAACCTTACCTAAAAATGGTGAATATGAGCCCAGCAACAAATACTTAGCAGAACTAGGCTGAACTCATTTTGAACAATATCTTCTCAAAGTGTCAGGGATGACAAATACTGTATTCTTGACTGCACTAACACATTATTCAGTCAACACAACACATTTGAGTGAAGAAATGCTCTTTGCTTTGAGCTGATACGCAGGAATGCTACCAAGATTCAGGCATGGCATTCAAATATATTTCTAGCATGTGTTTCATAAGCCATTTCTAAGGAAGAAAAAAGCGTCTGGAATATGAAATCTGCACTAAAAACAATGAGTATGTTGATGGTTTCATGACTTATTGCAGAATTCGAACAGTAACCTGTGTGTTTTGCCACCTCTTTGAAATGTACTGTGATAAACGTGCTGAGTTACTATTAATGATAGTGATATGTAGTCCGTTCACACAAGAAGAAATACATTCCAGATATGCATTCATCACAGCTTTAGTGAGCCCTGGAAATAAAACAGCATTCTTACCTCTACGTAGTCAGGTTTTGCGCTAGAGACAAGAGCAGCATTTTAACTATCTGCTGAGTCTCTACTTCATTTCACTGTGTTGCAACTTCGAAACCTCTTTTCCTCTGCCTGACCTAGCATAGATTTGTTTTCTGGGGGTATTTTTCTTCATTTTTGGCCTCTCTGTAAACTCAGTATGGTCAACAGTTAAGTGTGTAAGGTTTATTTATTTATTTAATACTTTGGCAAACTCCCAGGTAGCTCTTAAAATGTAAGCTTTACTACTCCATTTATACTCAAAACAGCTATTATTATTTACAAGGATTTGGGCTAGAGCTGTTTAATGTGAATGCCTAAAACATCATGCATAAATTCATACTGAGCCCCCCCACCATAAAGAGACTGACTCAGAGGAGGGAAGCTTCCTCCAAAGACAAAGGCTGTGATCAAATCCCGTCCATAGGAGTCAGCATATAGAGCCCCTTAAACTGCACCGGGGTGTCTTACCCAAATTTACACCGAATATCTGTGGCAGAGTATGAAACAAACTTTTCTAGCCTTAGAAATATCCTGGTTCCTGCACCATGCTTTGTAGAACAACAGATTTGTGGTGTTGCTGTTGTTAATATTTTTCATATGAATGGCAATACTTAAGGAGAAAAGAGTCCCTCTAGGTATTGGGTATATCTGCAGAGCACCCCAGGCAGTCTTGCATTGTTGAAGAAACCTGTCTCTCCATAGCTCATGGCATCTGTTGTTGCTTTGGCCCCCTCTGTTGCTTGTGCAGCACTTTGGGCTCCCCTGCAAGGTAGGGTGCTCCATCCAAGCCAGGGTGATGGGAGTTGGTAGCCACGCAAGGGGAAGGAGATGAAATGGACCTCTGGAGCACTGGCTTCTCTGTAGTACCACTAGATCCACTTGCTGTGGTCTTCCTAGGAGTGCTTGCATCGTGGAGAGGTTATACTATGGGTTGTTCTTTTTCCCTCCAGTCACTCCTGGGCTGTGGTGGTCATTTCTGTAGGAAACTACTCCATTTTATATTCTGGACACACCAACTGCAGCATTTTGTCTGCCTCTATCTCAGAAAAATAAGAGATAAAGTTGTCCTTGAAAATTAGGCTCCAGATACCAGCAGCCATCCTTTCAGCCAGACCTAAAAAAGGCTGAAGGATTAAGAAATTGAGACAAGGGAAAAGAAGGCCCAAACCAGACTATGTAAGGGCCTGGTTTATTTTAACATTGACTTAAACTGGCTTTGGACCAGGCCCAAATTGTACAGAGTTGTTCGATGAATCAGATGCTTAAACGAAGCCAACTGAGAGGACCTAAAGAGGCTGTGCACAGGAGACATTGCCAAATTCCACACATACAGCAATGTGCAAAGTGAAGAGGCCAAATGTTTCTTCACAAAAAAGCATAGAAAGTTTGTACAAATTATGCAGCTTAGTGCCGATCTGTGTTACACGCTAGGCATGAATATTTTGTTTGACTAGCACGGAGGAAACCTTCAGCTATCTAATTGCAGATCTCAGCTCATCCACACTGATTAAGAACCAGACAGTGATAAGACTGAGGCCAAAGACTGGTCTTTCAGCTAACACTTGAAAGACTGTATGCCCTGTTGTTAGCCTTGCATGATCCCTGATGGTGTGATGGAAAGGAGCAAGGAGCATCTGTCAGTTTAGACTGCATGTCCAGACACATAAATAGCACAAGTATTAAGCTACGAGAACTTTGAGACCCTCAGAGTCTTGAGGCCACAACTTTGTCTGCTTGTAGGTGTGCAGCAATCATTGTAGACTTGGGTATATTACCAACATATCATGCTGCCAGAGTTTATTTTTTACTGTCTTTTTACTGTCTTAAATTTTACTGTCTATGTGGACTTACGGTTATATATATACAGACTGTTTTACATATACATACTGTTTTAGACATATATATACTTCTGTAAATTTCTATTTACCTCTAATAAATATGTTTTGCTAAACATTTACAGCAGATTTCTACAGTGAATGCCATTAAGATAGTTGTGAATCAGTGAACCAGATCTTTTACTGTTTCTGCTACAAACCTGGTAATGAAATACGTTGCCTTTACTGACACCAGCACAGCAAGGCCGTTGAAGAGTTAATAATGAACTTTTAGTATTTATTCACCAATAAAGAAATTGTAACTTGACAGGAAGGAGAAGGTAGTCAGGAGCCATTACTTAAAATTAGAAGCTACATCTCCAGAAGACCTTTTCACTCTGTGAGCAGAACTATTTTAGGTTTTATGCAACACTATTTAAGAGTTGTAAGGGAGGTGCTTAGCCCAACACAGCCCTTTTTAAGACCAGGAAATCATTAATTGGCTTTAAGGGCTTTGCAACCTGGGTGAGAATCTCATAAAGCCTTTGAGATCCATTGGAAAAGCTCTCTTCTGAGCCTAACTTCATATCTCTGGTGTACAAAGAAAGACTGAAAAGGACATACCAACTCTCTGACAGTCCTGAGGCCAAAGAAACAGACAGAGACACCTCTTAAACATTTGTCTCAATTCCCTGTGGGCCCTCTGCAGCCCAACATGGGACCTAGGG
>JAOTQQ010000032.1:54869450-54893435 GCA_026546715.1 Gallinago undulata
TCCTCTGCAAGGAAAACCTGAAAACTTAAACAGCAGCAGAACTGTTACCCCTGCAGACAGCACTACACTAATGTATACAATGAAAATTGAAGTTGCCTAACTCATGGAGCTAAAACCTCACATGATGTTAGCTGGTTTGACTTAAATCCCAGCTTGGACAGTTTCCAGGAGAGAACATAAAAATTAGGGTTCAATGATTTCCATTCTTTGTGTTCTTCTGAAAAAAAGAATTCCTTCTGGTGTTTACAAAAAAATAAATAATTTAAAGCAGGTATTGCCAGTAGAGACAAAAGAATATGGATGTCAGTGTAAAAGGTGCTGGTAAAACCTTATCTGACTAAAAATAAGTCCATGTACAAACAGCTTCTAAATAAATTGTACAATAAACTGAAATAGGTGCTTGGATGTGCTCTAGGGTCAAGGCAGAGAGAGTTTCAAATTTCCTGATGGTTCTTCTTTTTAGGTGAAATGACAAAGATGATACACATCTACAGAACAAGAAATTCAGGGGGTTTCAAGTAATTAAAGAACATTTGTGGTACAGATCAAGATGACACCATCAATGAGAACTTTGCTCTGCCTAGGTTGTAGTTAAAATGTGACTCCATGAAGGGAAGAGGTTTCTGCCTGTTGTTACTATTCTTTGTTATTTGCTCTGTGCTTTCAGGGCATTTTGGGCTGCACGGTACAAATGGGTGACCCCCTTTCCTACAGAGTAGAAGGGGCTTGTAAGATTTACATCTGTAATGTATAATTGATACTCATACACTGTTATTAACTTTGTTCTTATGGGCTTTGCATACAATGGGGAGTTATTAGGAAGGCTTTGAAAGAGAAGTCGTGGGTAATTTGGAAAACTCTGAATGGGAATTTGGCTTCCTGCATATTTTCCGTGCATATATTCCATGTCAATGTCTAGCCTTCTTTCCTCATTAATCTAATTTCTTTCTGATTGTTCTTTGTCCCAGAGTTAAAAAAAAATAAAAATAAAATTTTAAATTAGTTCCATCTCATCACACAGTAACTAGAAAAATGTTCCACGGTACCCATAAAATAACAAGTTCTGTTTTTTTAAAAAATAGTCTTAAAAAGCTGCTGAAACTTCCCAGCTTTGGGTTTTTTTTTTGTTTTGTTTTGGGTTTTTTTTTCCTTCATGGAGCCACTGTTTCATTTACAGTAAGTTGGGAGGCAGGAGGGATGATAAAGTTAAGCTCATGCTGTTGAGAACAATTATCCTGGCCCAGAGACATATGTAGCCCCAGAAGGTTGAACAGACCACCATAGCTTAAAGGCACTAAGATAAAAGGGCACGTGCTGCGTGGGCCCAGTGGGAGCAGGGCCACAGCCTGCAAACAGAGCCCACGCGGCTTTCATTTGATTTGTGCCCCTCTCTCCCCTTCTCTCCCTCTTTTTTTAAAATCTTGATTTATTTAATAAGACCCTGGTGCATTCGTTGGAAAGAGAAAGAGAATGGTAGCTGGGACAGCGTGACAACATCCATCTAACATTTGCTACAGACAAAAATATCTGGGCCAAGAATCATGGCAGCCTCTCTTTCTGAAAGACTGAAGACACTCAAGCAAGATGTAAAGTAAAATAGGTGAAGTCAGGGGACATTTAGATTCTGCACCAACAGAATAGCAGCAACTACTCTTTCTTTTTCCCCCTGTCTCATTAATCATGCTGGTTAATTGTTGGGATAATGATTTCACAAGTTCATGTAGTACACAAAAGGATTATCCTCGAACTGTGCATGGTGCTTGGCATTTACTTCCACATATGCCAGTATGTCTGCATTAAAATGTGAGGATGCTTGTAATTTTCTTTTTCCTATCATCCAGTTTTGCTGACAAATGAATTGGATCTTCTCAGAGATGGAAATAAATAAAGAGAGAAAACTTCAGTAGCAATTAATAAAGGAGATTACATCTTTTTATAGTAAAGAAGATAAAGATAGATTAACAATTAAAATAGTTACGTAGTTTAAGATGCTGTAATACCTCTAAAAAAGATTTTATCTTTTGTTAGGGGTCTAGGTACTTTTTTTGTTTTTTAAAGAAAAAACAATGGAATTATTAATATTTTTTGTCAGCCAAGTTCAGATTTCTAAAAATAACAGGGTATCAAGACTCTTGTTTCTGTGATTTCAATCCTTGCTGTCTAGAAAAATGTGATACCTATCTGTCACTGAGGCTAAAGAGAGATTGCTTCCTGATGCCTGGAAGAAATGGTGTGCCTGCCTGAATTCTTAAGTGCTTAGTGCTTAATGATTAAAAACTTATATTTTTTTGCAAGCTGAGAGATCAATTAAATTATTGTTATCCCTCTCATTGCTTTTTGGGTTGATAACATTTTATTACTGTTTTATTCTAGTGTTTTTTCCTGTTTCCATGTAGGATTTAAATCTTTTTTTTTTTTTTCTATTTGCTTTCTTCTGAAGAACACTGCCAAAACCATCCTAAATACTATTGATTCCCATCTCCAAGCTGTAAGAAAGACACATCTGGTTTCTGAGCACTCTTCTGATCTTCCAAAACTTTGTAATCTTACAGCAAAATGACTTTCAGGCATTATTCTTTCTAATGTAATCACCAGAGAAAGACTGATTCCATAATTTGGCAGTTCTAAACCTTCCCTTTTTAATTCTGAAAACTTCTAGGTTTATTTGATACAAACCCCTCCCACTGAAGGAAGAGCAGATAAATATAGGAGAATCTGGTTTCTTATATATTCCCCCCCCCCTACAAATTGATGCTTAAGCAGATAAACAGCATGTTGTTGCCATAGCAGTGTTTTATGATGTTGAGCATGTACAACTTGCACGTCGCTCGCTCTCTTCGTGGTGGAAAAGCAGCTGGGCAGAAATCCTCTCAGCTCACTCCCGTGTGCTCCGAGCTGCAGTGGGAGAAGCTCTTTGGGGGCATTTTCTTAGCTGGATGCCTGCGACTCCTTCCGACAAAACCATGGCCCTGTCTGAGGCCAAGGAACAATCCCTCGGGGGAAGATCGTAGTCACACATTTTACCACCCCGAGGAACGAAAGGCTGATAAAAACACAGCTCAGAGTGACCTGGTTTTGTCCTCTGTTTTATAGTGGAAGCGTCAGGAAATCCTTTACTTTCCTCATAAAGGGCCGTTTCACTACTCAACGCAAAAGGCGTAATTTATTTTGTTCCTGTCTCAAGCAGTGTCCCCTTTAGAGGCAACCCTGGATTAAATATCTAGAATTAATGATTCAGACAGGAATAGTCTTGTCTGTTCCAATAGTGACTCCATTTTAACCTCACCCCACAGAAAATATCAAGATGTTAATCTTTTGGAAAGCAGAAATTCACGTTTCACCTCAAAATGACAGCTTTCACTTTGCCTCCTCACTTCTGTCCCACCACAGCCATCAGCAGAGCGGGGAGGACACGCAGTGCCTTGGGTGACCAGCTGGGAGTGTTGTATCCAGTTGGCACATCACGATAATAGATGCCTTCTCCTGCCTTTCACCCCTAAAAGTTGCATGAACTTGAATTACCAATAAGTGTGAAACCACCGCAATCAGCACAAGGGGAATCCATGAGCAGGAATGAAGGTTAAATTCAAAGGCTAAATTATTTATTGCGAACTATTTGCTTAGCCCTGGCACCAAAGAACAGCGGAACAAATGGAATTGTTAGAAGCAACACGTATTAAGAACAAAGGCTGCAATCCCATTTCTAGTACTCCATGCTTAAATTTCCCCTGTGCTTTAAAAACTGCAGCGTTAGCTTTTCTCTCTTGTTAAACTGCCTCTCTTCTATATTGAACCTAACTTGTATTTTTTTTTCCCATTTTCAGTTTACCTAAAATTTGCGGGTTCTGAAAAATTTGATGGGTCTAATGAATGAAAACAGAAAGAAGGCAGTGCATGCAGCTGTACAGCCACCGGACTGTTCAGGGAGGGCATCTCATCACTACTGTGGCTATGTGCTATAGAGGCTACAGCTCATCCACAAGGCCCACGCTGCAGGAAGACAGCAGTGATGAGGGACACAATGGGTGAGTGATGAGCTGGGACCACCCCACCAGCAGTCCTGCACCCACACTCATGGTCCATCCCACCCTTCTCCATCCAAGGCATCTGGGAAGCCTTGTTTAATCAACGAGGGCACTGCAATTAGCTGCTGAGCATGGCATCTCCCCAGCCTTACCCTTGTACCTCTGAGTCAGTCTGTGTCATCCTGCTAAGCAGGACCAGCTGAAGGTGCAGAGACCTTTCTGCAGGCCCCCTGGGAAGGAGGCATCACGCAAGGTTGGCTCAGCCCTCTCTTTCTGCTACTTTTCAAGCTTTCATGCTCTGTGTTATTTTTAGGCACTCCCTCATCATCTCACAGCTAAGGGGGCGTAGCATTTTAGTCATTTAGAGCCAAACTCTGCCCTCGCTTACACCCATGCAACTCACGGTCCTGGGAGACAAATAAATCTGCCAACAAACCATCGTTCAAAGTTCCATTTCTTAAAAAAAAACAACACACACACCACAAAAAAAACCCCTAACAAAACAAATAGAAGGATTCTGCAGCAAACAAAGTGTGGTCAGTCAAGGAACGCCGAGCCGAGCTTTGAGTGAGTTATGAGCTAATTTGTTGTGATACCTGCATTATGAACCTGGTAGACTACAGAGGCTTCGGCAAGCTGGGTGAGCTCAATAGTTACACCAAATTCATGAAAATAAACCAAGTTATTCCACTTTTACATACAAACAGATTTTTTCTCCCTCCCATTCTCTATAAGCATCAGTAGCCATAGTTACAATGCTAAATTTCTTGCAGTACAGCACATGAGTGTTACTACACATCAGATGCCTAGTTAAGGCATCTGAAGCCCTATCCTGAGGATTCTCAGTAACACCGATGCTTTTAACGTTCTCTCAAGTGTCCTACATCAACCATCCTTCTGACTTTCTACTTAGAAAAACATCAAGTTGACCTTGATAGACTACTTTAACACATTTGTCAAATGGTAAAGGTTGTAAGAAGAATTACAGGACACAATATAGCAGTATGATGTTCCACTAACAAATTTATTTCTCCATCATTTTTAGAATAACCTTCTTTGCTAAAGAAAAAAACTTAAACATTAATGTCACAGCTCTAGGTACTGTGTGAGAGTTTGTCACAGAGCAATGGTTTTGCTCATATAAAAGTAATCTTTGGAAATGTTCTGAGCTCTGTTTTCAGGATGTTCTTCCCTAGAAGAAATGTTGCGTATCCAAAGATTGGAATAAAGCCTCAAAGCACTGTTCTTTTAGCTCTTCCCAGCACTAAGATATTCACATCCATTTTCTAAACAATTGCTACAGGTTTATGCTGCAGAACAAAGGGGATGAGAAGGGTGGCCATTCCCTGCTGAAAGCTACCAGGAGATCACCCCAGCCTCCATAAGTGTGGAGCCAAATACCTCCTGCTTCAGACTAGCAGATGTGTGCATGGAAAGACTCTTTGATTCAGTTCACTGGTTATTGCAGGTCTCTTCAGTGTCGGCTCAATACTGACATGGCCAAAAAGCAGATCTGTCTGTCTCCTGCTAGAGTCACTGATGCAAAACCCTGAAAATCCTAAACTGACTTAATTATGCTGTGGTTTTGTTGCCATCATCCCACGTTTACTCACTTTATGTTGCAATCTGGCATAATACTGACATTCGTTTTAAATTATCACAGCATTTACTTTCCTTTTGGTCTAAAATTCCTAGTTTCAAAAAAATGGTTTGTAAATTTGGTAATTTTCCATAGAAAATGTCTTCTGTGAATCAGACATTTATTTTCAGGGTTTTCAAACACTTCAAAGCCCCAGAATAAATTAACAAGAAATGGAAAACATTCAAAATTCTGTGATTGGAATTATAATGTTTTAACAAATTTTGTATGGGTTTTTTTTCAGTACTTGGAGTGTTTATAGCACGAGTCAAACGTCTTTATAGACTCGTAGAAACTGTGCTTGCAAGGGACACCTCTGGATGTCTCGAGGACACCTTTCTGCTCGGAGCAGGTCTCTCACCAGCATGAGAGCAGGATGGCTATGCCCTTGTCCAACTGCTCCTTGCAAACCTTCATGGATGGAGACCCTGTAGCTTTTCTGGGTAACCAGCTCTGGTCTCAAGCTACAGAGTTTGTAGCTGAAGTCAGACATACATATGTATGCTATGATACAGAAGCGCTAATCATTTCCCAAACTTAGATGGCGACACAGTTCATGTCTTCGTGAGATTGCAACCAGAAAGCAAAAAAACAAATGAATAGAAAAAAAAAAATCCAACTAGCTGGATAGAGGGGGGTCATACCTGAGTGTGAAGAACTCCTAGCAGTTCCACTTGTTTTAGTTTGATTCAGAGTCCATCCAAGCCAAACTGGAAAAATCTGCAATACCGAGATAAAGTTTACTACTGCAGAATTATAAACTCTAATGAAACTGAGAAACAAAGACTGTGCCAGGATACTTGTGTTTACATTGACATTTCTCTAGTGCTTTGACCATCATAGTCTGTCTTTTTTTGGTATAACGTTCAGCCTTTTCCTTGACTGGATAGTGAATTCATCTTTATTTCTACATGCCTTTTGTGCAGCTACAATAGAAAATTAATTCCAGCGTAGAATTTAGTGATGAAAAAAGGCAATTCACATGTATTTACTCATTTTACATTCAGATGTATTTACTCATCTTAAGAATGTGCACATTTATATTCACATGTGTGCTTGTCTATACAGTACATAGAAACATAGATCTATAGATGAAATTGGTAATACATAGGTAGATATAAATAAACATAATTATAATTACCATGTAATTTTATATATGTAACAGAAAATATTCAGTCATTCATAAAAAGTCTGTAAATATTTATTCATTGAAGAATTTCCTTAATTTGTAGTTTAAAATACTCACTTCCATTAGCCACAGAGTTATTCTTTCTAATTGCTTGCTTTTTTTTGAGCTCCCGTTTCCTTCTCTCTTCTTCTTAGTCTTTTCAGATATAAGAGCTGTTCATGCCTTCCAAGTGCATTGAGCCACATTTTTTTAAATCACCTAGAAACTTATATTAGGTATCCATAGTCATTAGGTGCACCTGATGGAATTATAATGAGGTGGCACTAACTGATGGATTAGACCTTCTACACAAGATGGAATGAATACAGTAACCTTTGAGGTGAAATGTGCCACAAAATAACACAATGCAGCTGATATTTCAGGATTATATGTGTCTTTGTGCCCCACTAAGCAAAATATACTGATTTATTATTAATAAACCAGATCACTACCAAATGCATGGTATCAGCACAGAGATCATATTGTTTATATACAACATTCATATGTTTTAGAAGATATGCTTTTGAAGAGATTTTAGGTAGTTTATGCTATTTATGATGAAATTTCTCTTTGTACCTCAAAAAGCTGAAGGACTCTCCTGGCTGAACATTGTTGACACCTCCCATGCAGTTTCCCTAGCTCCCAGAAGAACTTGCAAGGACAAAAGCAATTCATTTTGGTTTTGCACAAAGATTATTTGGCAAAGATAATGACATATCCCAGAGTCACATCTTGTCTGGGGTGAGGTGCTTGCTTTGGGACTTCAAAAAGAAGCATGCTCACAAGCTGCATCTATACTGCTAAATGTGGCTGTGCCCTGATGATCAAGCAAAGGTTGGAGCCACACTGCTTGGAGCTACCAGCCTCTAGGGCAGACTGGCCATGTCGCAGTCATTTAGTACATTCACTGAGTCTCCTCCGGGCCCTTGTTATCCTAAAATATAAAAATTGGTGCTGAAGGATGTAAAGCTTTCTGGGATACTGTTGGAGAAACATATAGGCTACTTAGAGCCAAATCAAGTGCAATCTGTACAAGTGGTTCTTGAAGCGAACAATCCCCAAACCATTCTTAGGTATTCTATTTTTAGATAAAAACAGTTGGCTGACTCCAAAAATGACTAAAAACAAACTAACATTTATGTAAAATAGACTGCCAGACACCCTGTTTTATCCATGGACACCTTAAGGGAGAGGAGCTGGAGACAACATTCACCTGGCATCCTTTTCATCACATAACTGAATCTCAACAGTTAGGAAATCAGGTTACGAGAGGTGGGAACCATCAAATGGAAGATTCTGGATAGGCTTGTTAAGTTGTTGGGTTTTTTAATATCCCAAGTAGAACATGTTCACTGTTGCAACAATAAGGAGACCACTAGTATGCCTGTTCATTGTGATAAATAATAACCAAAGCATGTTCTTTCCCATAGGGTTGTAGTTTTCCTTCATATGAAAATCCCAGTTACTTCACACTCAGAAGACTATAAGTTCACACAATAAATGATAGGAGAAGTGACAGAGCTATGAGCATAGCTAGGTTCTTAATTTTCTCATACTGTATTTTCATTTCTTTCAAGACTTTTCTGCAAGCAATTTGAAACTTAATTTGACACAAAAACTAACAGCAACTACATTATCTCTTCAACACACTACAACACAGTTGTGCTTATTTCTATGGATATTGCTCATTAAGTCTGTCCTTTCAAGAGATAAATGTTGTTCTGCTAAACCTTACCTGATCCCTGAATGCACATTTTGACCTAAGTCCTACAGGTTTCACACTGAGAAAGTTCTCTTCTCTGAGAGTTTTTTCAAAGAGCTTTTGAGTCAGGTTTTATGCTTGTGACTCATGAATAAAAGCTCTAAGTCCTACCCATAATATTTCATTCAAGGTTAATCATTATATAATACAGAGGCACCTGAGAAAAAGACTCCCCTGCCTATACCCTCTCCAGAATACTTTAAATTCTAAAATCCTTGCCTTCCTCATCAAACTCCCTAATTACTTAATTAAAACTACAGTATGTGTCTAACAAGCTACTGCAGGCTCTCAGAAATTTAGCTTGCAGTAATTAAAACACAGTGAAGCCTTTATAACTTGATACACCTGAAGAGATCCTCTTTTTCATTCCCTTTTTTCTCTCAAAAATCTTCTTGTCTTTCATTTTGCTTCCCCTTCATATCTTAGTTTCCTCGATGATACCTGCTGCCTTGGCAGGTGCTGAATTTATATAGCTCTTGCCTCCATGACTTAAATCCCAGTGCAAAGTGCTACCCCAGGCTCGTTTCAGGCTGCCACCATCACCTGGTCAGCAGGACACTGCTAGGCATTTTCAAACCTAGCTAGAAAGAGGTAAGAAGACTATAAGCACGGGGCTCACACTCTACCTGTTTCCCTTCCCAGCATGACAATATAGGTCTTCCTCACAATTTGAGACTGCTCCTGCTCTTGACAAGCAACTCAGGAGAACCCTGCTCGGGCTTCACACCTGTGGCAGCCATCGACCACCAGGTAAATGAGACCATTTCCAATTCCTTAGCTCCCTGCTGAGGTTAGCACAAACCAGCACCCCAACATATACTGAGGTAATTACCAATCTACAGGAGCAAAGAGTTAATTGAAAATCATAGGCTCTTTCAGATGGTATCAAGCCTGTTATTCTCCAGAGGCTCCAGAAATGGTAATCACTCAGTGAGCAATTTTCCCTATGCTCTCACCCCCTGAGGGTGACCTTACTCTACAAAAAATCCATCCGTCTCTTGCGTGCCTTATGCATCTTCCCCATGGAGTATGCATTTTATGTAACAGGATGATTAATTCTTCATCTCCACATCAGGGAGAAAGAGTTCCTTGAAGAGGCAAAGCAAAAGGATCGGGGTGATGCAGTCCTTGCTGAAATAGACTTTCATGAGACTTTACTTTGCTTTTGTGCTTTGAGATGTTGTTATTTAAATGGACTTGATGCTGGTAAGTGAGAACAGAGGAGGGTTTTGCTATGCTGTTTGAAGATAATTGATTTTCAGCTAGTCCCCCTGAGTATTTAGTGCCTGCTGGGCATTACATGATAGAATGTACTCTACATCTGCTCTTCATACCAGTTTCACCTGTTTACAAAGCTGCAGTGTACCTAACTTTGGTATTAAAAGATAGTCAGCAGGACTGATCCATGGGAACTTCAGCCCCATGTGAGCTTTAGCTGTTGCATTGGAATTAATGCCAATGAAGAGATCGTATTCTTGTGTGCCATCAGCTCACCTTCCACTTTTCCCGCACTTGGCAAAGAGTTTCATTCATGTCTATTACTATTTACAGTCAGAGGGCTGTCTCAATATGCAGTAAGTATCTATAAACTTAGCCCATACATTTAAAGAAATGCCTAAAATTAGGCATCTAAAATTGCACATTCATAAGTATCCTAAATGTAAAAAATATGCACAGCTGGAGAAAAAAAATAGACAGTAACTACTGACTTCAGAGAAGTTCAATGTCCCTTGTAGTTTTTGAGCAGCAGAGAATTTGTAGGTTCCATCTTGGTATTGAAAATGCTGATCCTGTGCACAGAGCAACAGGTGAGCCAACCCAACTGGTTCTTTCTCTGCATGGTCCCAGAGATCCATCCTATCTTTCAAAGTGCTTGAAATAAAGCCAGTTGTGTATCCTGGGGTCAATTCCCGCTGCAATCAATAGGCCCTTCTTCTGTGGATCTTAGTGTACTCACAGTGCCTAGAAGCTTTCTGGCTCGGGACTGCCAAAATACTGATGAATGTTGCTTATAGGATCTCCTGCAGACAACCATTCATTGCAAAGACACCAAAGTTACTTGTTTCAAACAAGTACTTCTGCAGGTGCGGTCACAGCTAGACTCTTCCCTCTACCTTATCAAACTCACTGGCATTTCCAAACTTCAGCCCTTCATGTAGGGATGTCCAAAAATGAAAAGACTTCTTGAAGGCATGGGGGAAGTCTGTGGCAGAGCAAAAGCTTCACAGTTTAGATCTCCTGATCCTCATTGCAGCCCATTAACCCACCACTCCTATTAAAAGATTAGAAGAGACAGAGGGGTAAATGAATTCTCAGTGTATCATAAATTCATTGGAAATATGCTGTGCTATTTCAAATAACTTAGCTCATTAAACCCCCAGGTCTGTCTGCATACTTTTTCTTAGGTAACATTTTTTCTGCTATATTATGATGTGGTTTATTTTTTTATTTAATTCTAGCAAGAATTTCTAGCAGGTTGCTACTGCGTTTATATATGCATTGCAGGCAACAAAGGCACCACATCTGTTCTGTCTCATCACCACCACATTTGGGAAATCTCTGCATTCTTCACCTGGCACGACTTGCCGCATGGCACAGCTCAGTGCGGATGAACACACCAAAGTGAGAGAGAAGTTCTTGGTTTGTCATATCAGCTCAGTGTCAGCATTTCATACAGCCAGGACCTGCTCTGGGTAGATTCTTCCCATTACACAAGGATCAGGCATCTATGAGCAGTACTTACTTCAGTTATTTAAAGAGACCACGCTTTAAAAGCCAAGAACACTAATGCCACTCTGGGTAATGCTGGGTATGTGTCCATCATGCAATGTCAGCAAAGGCAAGCCCTGGTCACATATTACAGAGTAAACCTCATTGTATTTGAGCACAGATTCCTTTAACCTCAACTTGTTTAGACTAATTCCTTTTCCAGACTATTAAAAAATAACAATCAAATAAGTAAATAGCAAATTTTGAAATCAAATATCAAAATTTTGGATGGAAAGGTACTGATCCTGTCAGATTTTTCTTGCCAAATTATTGAAATAGATTATTTCCACTGTATCATTTTCACTTTTATAACATAAGAGAACCTAAAATAGATGAAAGTGACTCCTAAGAAAGCTACATTGGTGACTGAAATAATTTCTTGGGGGAATGAAAAAAACCTGGGAGATTTCAGATTTTATTAAAATCACAAACTCATGAGCTGTATTGAAATATTGTTATACTTGTGTGATGAAAATTCTGTTTTCTTCTTCCAATTACTGTATGGATACTAGACTGAAAGCTTAGAGAAAGTAAAATATGAAGCCAGATAGATGAAGTTGCAGTTTTAAGAAGGATAGTTTTGAAAGAAAAACATTGTTTTGAGATTATAATGGGGAAGAACAGCTGGTGTGGGGGCCAGTTTGAGGAAGCTCATGGTCATGGACATTGTGTTCTGGCCTGAAAGCTGCGATAACACCAGGTTGTGCTCCTAAGGTTGGTATTTCTGTGGGTACAGTAGAAGAGAGTCTCCTGAGAAGAAACAGGAGATGAATAGTAGCCTGAGCCACGTACATTAGTAGCTGTGAGCAGGGAGTGCATCAAATTGACTTGGATCCTGTTTTCAGAGAGAAATCAGGGGAACAGCCATAGTGCCCTTGGCAGCACAACTTGTTTGGTTAGGGACCCAAACCTGCAGACACCTAAGCACAGGCTTAACTTTTATAGAACAAGTAATTCAAAGGCAAGGAACCACTGGCAAGCCTCTAGGCAAGTTTATGCATTGTTTTTTGCAGATGTGTGTTTAAGATGCCTGTGTTGCTGTATTGTGGACCAGACACAGACCTTTTAAGAACAAACCAAGTTTTATGGTGGGATAGCACTTCAAGAAGTCAAAGCTATAGGAACATTATTAGCTGAAAGGAAGAGGCATAGTTTACCTTATTGCTGTGATAGCTCTCTAAATATAGTGACCTAAAAGAGCTTAGCAGTTTTGTAGCTCAGATCTAGTGTTAAGCCAGTATTTGTCCTCCAAGTGGGATTCTGTATTACAGAATGAAAACTAAACTAAATTTTCCCACCTAGAAGACTTTTACATGATGTAAATGTATGCAGGGTTATAAAACTTCATTTTGATTTTGCTGGGTGCAAACGTGGCTTTCAAACTGTCTTTCTTCCAAAAAACAACTGAAGACGTTGTCCTAGGAGTTTCTGGGACATCATTATTTTATCTGAAGAGGAGTCCTGAAAGTTCAAACTGAGGTCCTGTACATAATAAGTCTCATGGCTGTTGAATAATTCCCAGTAGACAGTCATGAGCTTTATTAATGAGGCCCCATTAATAGTTTAGAAAACCCTTAGTTGAACTCCACTTGCAGTTCCATTCATTAATTGCAGTAATTAACATTAAGGACTGCAAAATCTTAATAAACGGCTTTTCCATTAATACATATGATGCTTACAGTGAAGTCAGCTACTTACAGAGCCGTGACTGCAGAGTGTATTTGAAAAAAACAACAGTTTTCAAACAGCACACAGAACTTGACAATTATCCTTTGATATTTGCAGAAAGAGAAATCATAACTCTGAAACTAAGGAGGCTTCCCATCGCACAGCTAGCGTGCTGGAATTTATCTTTCCATCTGTTCCTATCTGCAGTACTACACCTTTTTTTGTTGTTGTTAATATAATGTGTAAGCTTCTGGGACAACTTGGTTGTCCTTCATTTCAGCAAACAATCACAATAATGATGATGATTATAATACAAATTGGATTCATCATCATTTGAACACAAAGCAAAGCCAGGGCAGAAAACAGCTCAGCAGAGGAGGAAAACAACCTTGCTTCATAGGTTAGGCAAAACTCTTTGAACAGATGTGGAAAGAATGAAAGGATGGAGAGTATCATATGAGTTATTTCATTAAAAAAAGGCAAAACCAAACACTGAAGGAACCACAAACCACATTAAATGAATAGACATAATCAGCTTAGTCTGTTTTCTCTCAAGAACATACAAAACTGGGAAACAGTCCACCATGGAAAATAAAGGTAACAGGCGGTATTACCAACAGAAAGACTGGGTAGGGTGTCATTTTGGCTGGCTCTTGCTTGAGAGGAAAGCATAAATACAGATGAGAATATGATTACAGAGCCCATAGGATGATATTAGTAAGATAAATTTAGAAATAAAGGTGTTAGGAGTGAATATTCAAGTTGTTGACCAACCAATCTTTCTTCCTAGTGAGAAAAGGATATGTGAAGTTGTCTTCTTTCAATGAAAACAAACCAAAGCCCTAATTGTAGCAAGCCTCTTTAAGGTATTTCTAGTTTATTCTGTAGCATGTAGATCTCACTATTTTCTTTAAGAAAAAAATAAATGTTAGTTATAAGGTCCTGCTCAAATTCCAAGTGGATAATTGCATTTTGTCTGCTTATGCCACAGCTGAGACAGGAAGTTTTATTCACCTGTTGTTTCAAGCTATTGTGTACTTTTATTATTAATTAGTTGCTACATTTCACCCCAGAAACAGCAGCATTTCACAAGTGGATTTAAAATACTCCTGGACGCTCTTTGTCCCTGTATATAGAGAAGTGCTTTGATCCTTTACATTATATGGCTCTAAGATGATTTTAATTAACTTATAATTCTGAAAAATATTTATCTGTCCCTTTAGAAGCTGGAATGGCTTAGGAAGTGGAATCTTTTCTTTCTTTAAAAATCTGGGTAAAGTACCATATGCAATAGGAATTTATAGGCAGATCCCAGCTACTGATAGAAAGATGAAGTACATACTCCTGCTTTTATGCAGTTGCTGTGAAAAAAAAATATGGGAACAAAAGTATTTTTACCTACTTTTAGTTCTTGAATTCATGTTCAATACAAAGACGTAGCACATTTTTACTCCATTTTAATGGCACCTTTTTTTTTTTTTCTCTTTTTTCCCTTCAAGCCTGGGGGGGTAAATATTTCCAGATTCAGCACAGCAAATGAAAGCAAGTATCTCTTCCATTAAAAGTGATTCACACAGTGTCAGAATATAATGTCATAAAATCATCTTTTCACTACTCTCTAGAGAACGTTGTGTTCTGGGCCTTCCAGGCTGCATTGTCATCTCTACCTTGATATCCAACAGCTACCTAGAAATCATGTTGCTTAAGTGGAGCACTTTTGTGCCATTCAGATATCTTATTGACTGTAAATTAGAGATGAAATGGACACAGAAACTAGCAGTCCATATTGATTCAGCCATTATTAGATTCTTATTAATACTTCAGCTAAATATTAATCATCTCTATTATTCGCACATATGGATTACTATCTATAAAGGGAACTTAGTTCCTTCTTAGGTTTCTGTGTAATAGAATTCTAAATACTGAAACTCATTGCAACAGAATTCTATTTCCTTGCCAATGAGTGAGACGTGAAGGCCTTTGGGTTGGGAAAATCATGGCCATGATCTGGTGACAGGGAAACATCTAGTTTTAGTGTATTCTTATGGGAGCCAAGATTCAAATGAAAGCACATGAAAGTAAAGTTCCTTTCATTACTGCCTTGGGTAATACCGTGATTTAGTATCAGTTGAATTTATTTATTTTTTTTCTGGTAATCCATGACAGTTTTGCCTTGGGCCAGCCTACAGACATGATGAATCCTGTGTGTTCTGCACAGTATGGGTATAACCAGGCACAAGCAGTTCCCCCGGTAGCTAACACCCACTGCCGACTAAGGCACTCGTCTCCTTTGTTGGTCTTGACCTGGCAAAAAAAAGCAAGGCATCACAATCTTTCTTCCCTGTTTCAATTATTTCAATGATTTTGGAATAACATGCTTTAAGAACTATGGGAGCCCTAAGCTTAGAGAAGATCTGGCCTCCAGGATGTCCAGAAGATCTATGGAATCAAGGTGGGTTGCAATGTGAATTGAAGCCATTCTTATACCCACGCACAAGACTTATAGTGGTGGGCACTGATTTAAAATTTTTAGGTTATGTCCAAAAAGAAGGTGTGCAAAAGCCAGTACCAATATGGTGCTAACCTAAACATATAACTGCTAAAAATATATCTGTGCCTATATTAGCAAGGAATGTGGTACAACAGAACCAAATCTGCAGAGCCAAAGCAGCACCCACAAACACTTGGACCGTGGTTTATGTTGCAGTACTTCTGCTCTAGCCCTGTGGACTGAGTATAGAATCATAGAATCATATGGGTTTGGAAGGGACCTCTGAAGATCATCTAGTCCAACCCCCCTGCCGGAGCGGGTCTACCTAGAGCAGGTTGCACAGGAACTTGTCCAGGCGGGTTTTGAATGTCTCCAGAGGAGACTCCACCACCTCTCTGGGCAGCCTGTTCCAGTGCTTTACCACTCACACTCATGTTTAGGTGGAACTTCTTATACTCCTGTTTGTATTCTTATATACAATATATAAGTATATACAATAATATATACTATATATATACAATACTATATATTCTTTTATAGATATATATGTATACTTCTTATACTCATGTTTGCCCATTTCTTCTTGTCCTGCCAATAGCATCTAAAAGTACTGGGAGTGCGTGCAGTGCCTTCCCAGAGCCCATCTTCTGGTTTTGTTTCATCCATAATATATCTAATTTGTGTGCTCCAAAACCACTCTACAATGTGATTACAAGTGTAGAAAATAAGGGGCAAAAGGAAGATTTGCTTCCAAATTTGCTTTTTCCACTCCAGAATGGAAATAAAATGGTCATACAGTTGCAGAGGAAGAATGTTTCTGTCCTTAATTTTTGTCCCAACTCTAAAAGTTAGCATCTTTAATGGCCCAGAAAAATGCTCCTTTGCTTTTGTTGCCATTGAAAAGCCATATCGTCAAAGCCATCTTTGCGTTGTTTCTTCTCCATCAGCCTGAGAGGTAAAATACTGTTGCTACCAAAGCTAAACAGAAGGTTTTCCACTGATATTCACGCATCTAGGATTTGCCCAAGATTTATGCACACCCAATAAAAAGTCTTTGGTGTGCAAAGAGCTAGAAAGGACAAGAGCATGAAAACCTGCTTGTCCTGTCTGCTGGGTGGCTGACTGGCTCAGGACCCCCGAAATGTCTCAGCAGGAAGATGTTGTGGGTCTAACAGAGGCTGTGCTCTTGGGATTTATCTTAGACTTTAGTGGTAATTCACATCCCAGTTCTCACGGTCGGGGAGAGAAAACAGCACCGTGATCAGAGTCCCAGGGCCTGAATTCAATCCTGCTCTTGGTGGACATTCAAGCAAGTCACCTCATTCTCTGCTTCATCCTCTGTCTACCTCTTGTCTGGGTTATTTCAGCTGTAAGATCAACTTAAGGTCCCTTTCCATGCCTACCTGCAAGAGCTTTGCACAGTAGGGAGATTTAAGCACGACTGGGGCTGGCCTGGAACAAGCACCAGCATCATTATACAACATTGTTCTCTGAGAGAATTGCCTCTCCTCCCTCTCCTCTGAGCTTCATCTGAAGTTTCTCATCTCATGAGAAATAAAGGATTAATGTCACGAAGGAAAATAACCTGTCATCCAGGAGAATTGTGTTTTGTGAGACTTATCTGTTCTTTATCAGTGTTGGCACTTAACTAACGTTAACCGAACGTTGATCAATGGTAGTGGAACTTCATGGCAACTGTGAGTTGCTTAGCACTATTTCACTCCAAAAGTTTTCTGGGGCTGTATTTACTTTATATCCTACTTTTCTTTCCTCTTATTTTTCCTTTAACAGCTTTTATTCACATGTGAATTTCTGGCAGTTTCAATATGTTAAAACCCATTTAGACAACATTAAAACTGAGAATTCTCCACTGTATAAATTTAATTCCAATTACTCTTATTCCCTTGTTATCTGCTGGTTATAATGTAAAGTACTTTCAAAATTGGCATATTAAAGAAGCTATAATTTGCTCAACAGCTGTAGAAACTGTGATAATTAAAGGAAAAATTAATTGGTTTTATTTTGATGTTTCTTTTATTGTATTGCAAATATGAACATTTTCTTTTTAAGGTAAGAAGTCATCAATTCTCATCTGTCTGTCCATCTATATACGTACCTCAGCATCACACTTCTCTGAACACCTTCCAAAAATGAAAATATGGAAATAATTTTTATCTCTTTTTTTCTCCCCTCAGCCATAGAAAAAATGGATTGCTAGATTTTAAAGTCAACAAGGGCCACTAGGTTATTTAGTATGAGATCCTTGATCAAGCATTACATCTAGACATGCCTTTATTGAGCACAAGGATGTGATTTCAACTCAGGCAATTCCAGACAGGCAGTCAGTTTTGATATGAAAGCTTCAAGAAATGAAAAATTCATCACTTCCTTCAGCAGTTTCTTCCAATGTGTGATGAGAACCTGTGTGCTCTCCTTCTAGTTGAATCTCTGCAGATTTAACTTCTAGCTGCTAGTTTTTACAGTGCCTTTCTCCAGTAGATTAGAAAACTCTTTAGCAGTGACTATTTTCTCTTTACAATAGCATGCTTATCTTCGTCTCCTCTGGATAAATTAATTAGATTTAAGTTTTTATATTTTCCATTGGAAGACAACTCTTGGACCACAGGTGAGATGCACTGAATTTCTTATGTCCTTTTTTGCCCTTAAATTAAGGGATCCAAAACCAAACATAGCAGCCTGATTTGGCACAACTTCTACCAGGTGAAGTTGCAAAAGCACTTTCCAGCTTTTAATCCCTATTCCTTTTTTTTTTTCTTTTGCAGATTCAAGGGCACTAGGCCTTTGCTGTGGATTTAGGCAGGTTGCTCTTGGGGAACTGCTGCATCAGCATGATTCCTAAAGCATTTGCAGTCTATTCACACAGTCCTATCTCCAAATTTAGCTGTGAAGGACAGATTTCTACCAGCCCAAACACTAATTTCTAGTAAATGTTCTAGCAAGTCGAGTTTCCATGAAAGATGTCTTATATATTGATTCTGACTATGCAGGGCCCTTTAATCTCTAGAAGAAAACTACAAAGAGAACTCAGTTCAGGCAAACTTAGCTCTGGAGATACTTACAAAGATGAGCATAGAGTGACCCTGTGAGATTCATGACTGGAGCAGCTCAGCTCACTTTTTAAAAATAAATGGTGTGGATCCTTCCAAAATGATAATTAAAGTATTATTGGCTCGTCTTGCAGCTATTGGCCTGAGCCTTTCCCTTCCTTAAACTTCCAATCGATACAATGAGTACACAAATATTTATCTTTATAAGTACTTTTCATTAAAAGCTAATTATAGTATACTTCTGCAATTAATTATTAACTGCTTTAAGTAGATATCTTATAAGATTATACTAAATAAAGAGAATAAGTCTTCTTAACACAGTGCAAGTTAGGGAATTGTTTTAAAGATAAGTTTAATTCCAGCTAAACAAAATGTACTGTAAATGTTGCCTTATACATTAATTTGACATCCAAGTCTCTGGAGAACTTTTTGCTCTTTTCCTACTTTGTTCTGCATCCATTTTATTTCCCCTCTGGACATCCATTACAAAGAGGAATTGGGTTGCCATACTCAGACACCATTGCTGCAGCACTACCCTGAGCTATCCGTTTCCTTAGCGTGAGGGTTCAATTCTGGTTGTTTATTGACTTTCTCCAGGTTTCTCAGAACACCTCCTCCCAGCTGATTGCAGGCTGACTGTGCTGCCAGACGGGGATCTGCATCTGGAAAGGGTGGGAGGCAGCCCGTCCCTGGGGGTGAGGAGCCCAGCAGCATTGCAAATACATTAGATTCCACTGCGAATTCCACAAATAGTTAATAACAGGGTCAATTCCCTTTCCCTAGTTGGACTATGAAAATGAACAGAACAGTATGTAGAAAGAAAGTCACATACAGGAATGAATGATTTTTGGTGACTTTGTTAGGAGAAAAAATGCGGAACGTACATCTCTTTCTGCAGGTTGTGAACTTTTGTACTGGAAGCTTTAACCCAGCAAAAAGCTCAGTACAAGCTTCTATGTTCTACCTAGGAGAAATACCAGTAGTGAGTGAAACCTAATGTAAATGGAGTTAGTGCCTCCTTACTACCTGGTAATCTATCCTTAAAGGGTAAGAAAAGAAAGTGGTAATAATGTTTGAGCATCCCTAAATTACAGCAAAGGAGACACAGGTTCCATTTTTTGCCACTGCAGATAAGATCCAAGAGAATTAATCTGTGGAGAGACACAAGAATATCCCACTTTCCAAAGGCAATTACTTCCACTGAGAAAAGTTGTTATAACAAAAGGTTTCTACTTTCAAAGTGTGAAATCTGCCTGAGACTGCAGATATCTGCAATGGGAAAAAAACAAAAAACCACCAAGTTACCAGAACGGTATTACTGATTTAATATAATAAAGACCTACATCTGATTTTGACCAGTTTAGAATCATTCTGCACTTAATCATGTCAGTCTTGTTGTTGAATCAACCGTTTGCCCATCGTAGAGCTTGATGAAAACAAGGCCCATAGTACTCGTTAGGTCTCACATTGACATCGAAGGGCCCTCCCGGTTATTTCACTGAGATTTCAGATGCAGCTTTATAAACGGTCTTTGAAATGAAGCATGTTCCCAAAGCAAATGCAGAAGTCATAAAGAAACCAAGATATTGTCCTGGTGAGTTTTCAGCCTTTCCTGGAGACTTGGAAACAAGTTCTGGAAGCTTTTCTTCCAGCAGTTTGATTCTTTGCTGCAAGGTAATGGCATTAAGGTATTAAGGGCAAAGGAACAAATGTAAAGAAAAAAATCCTGACAATAAAAATGATCCATTGGCAAGAGGACATCATATATCCTTTCTATTTTGTTCCTATCATTTTAGTTTTTTTTTACAGTAGCAAACTGTTTTCAAACTGTTTTAATTTTTCAAAATCTGACAGAGGAGATACAGTAGGGTAGGCTGCTCAGAGGACTGTGGGGACTTGGTCTACCAGGGTGTGCTGTGGTCATTGGCTTCTGCAAAACAAACTGCAAAGCAGCAGTAAAGCTGTTAAACTCTTGCTGGTAGTGTCATAGACTGAGCTTACATTCCTTTTACACTTTGACTATGCAAAGGGCAGGAAACATCATTAATCAGGTCCCAGTCTTTCTTCCACTGCATTGTACATCTTTAATAAAGCAGGAGAAAACTAGCCAAAATATGTTGTGGAAAGAGGAGTAGTTGTGGGATTGTGGGGCTTCTTTTGCATGAATTGCTCAAAAAGTATTCAAAAGTGGTTCGTCTGGTATTCTCTGAAAAAAACCCACAAAACACCACTTGATGGAAGTATTGATTTTAAGAATTTAAATCACCTAGATGTAAGTCCAGAGGTGGTATAAGAAAGTGAGATTTCTTTAGTGATTATCTAGACAGTTGAAAGAGAAATATTTTATTATTCCACATTTCTTGTTTAAAGGAAAGGATGACCTCTTCCATGTTAAAATTGTGCCACAAAGTTAACATTTTCTGGATTTTTTGTAACACTGTATGTGTTAAATGCTCATTGGCTTTTCTTTGCATGGGTCTGTTTACGAGTGATACACTATATATTAAAGTGCCTGATGTCATTTGAAGAGCATCAGTGGCCAGAAAGCATATTTATACCCTTTCACAGGGTGCCTTACCTTTCAGTCCACCATGCCTCATGAAAGAAATCAAATTCACATTAACAGACTTTGCAAAAAAAAGGTGAAAAAGTAGAGGGACTTTTTACTCATTAACACAAAAGAAACCACTTCTGACATACAAAAGTGCCATTTCCGTGTCTCTTGCTTAAGATGTGTAAACAACAAAGTAATCCTGAGTCGTACACTGTTTCTGGTAGAAATGAAAGCCAAGTGGCCAATTTGAGTCATTTTATGTCTTTCAGATGAATAGCTGTGAGGAACATACTTTGAGGCAGACAAATGATCTGAGACAGTTCCCAAAAGGTATGATTATATATAAGCACCTGCTTGCTGTTATGATGATTCAGTCAAGAACAATTGTGAATGCTTTTATGAGTTCTGCAAAGCTATTACCCTCAGCAGAGTGCAAAACAGTCTTTTCCTTAAGTGTCATAGTTCTGAAAACTCTCCAGCAACTCTCATGTATAATATGATGAGCAAGTCTTTGTGTAGTGGACCACATAGTCCAGAAGGACAAAACTTCAGACTGCTGGACTACAAGGACAGGGGTGAGCAGTGAACCTCTAAGTGGGTGAAACTGTTTGGAAACGGAAATGAGTCTAAATCCAATAACAATCAGACCTGTGAAAGGCCTTTTCCAGTACTCCAGGCTATCTATCTGACCTGGTGAAACGTGGTTTGGTGACAGCTCCTGGAAGTGGTTAAGTCACCTCAGCATGCAGATTCAGATTTCCTGGGCAGACAGGACAGTTGTGCGATAACCCCTTGTTAACTGAAGAGAAACATAATATTCGGGGCCATAAGCTTCTGTTCTACAATCAGTGATCTCCAGATTCATTATGAAACTTTGCAGAGCTTCAAATGTCAAACACTTGTACGGGAAGGATTTATTCAGCGACATTTTTCTGCTTTGTGGCAAGTCATGGCTATTAAGCTGCCAGACATCTTAACTCTAAATATTCCCCCATGTTACAAAAAATTTCTCATGTTATGCCTGTGTCATTGGTAGCTATGAATGTGATTGAACTTAAAAAATAATTTTCTTATAGACTTCATCAGAAAAAGCCCCTGTCTACAGAACAGTGTGACCTAACTGGGCACAGAATTAGAACAGGAGAACATTTCTGTCCATCTTACTAGGATGTTAGTACTTTGATAAAGCAGGTTTTGGTTCAGTGAAGAGGACCTGGTCTCCCAGTCACACTGAATGAGTGGAGAGTGACTAGTGGAAAGGCATGTTTGGAGTCCTCCTGTATCACTCCTTTGCCCCTCTGGCTTCATGGCAGAAGCCTGCACAGCCACGTCCTCTTCTCCCGCCTTCCCTTTTCTAACTGCTCTTTTCAGACTTGGTAGGACAAAGACTGATGCTGGCGTCACTCAGATCAATGATACTTTTAAAAGGGATTGAGTCGAGCGTGTAAAATTCCTCCCGTCAGCCTGCAGCTCATAGCTTACATAACCTTGATGGACATATGTGAAGTGGTTCGGTGAGCTGTGATCAACCAGGGATTAGTCTGATCCTGAGTTTCATGCACAGATGAAGGGGTTGGATAAGGGAAGTCAATTTTTTTTTTCCTGCTTATTTGTGCTTTTTATGAGTGGAAATATGTGTCTTGTTTGCAAAGACTGAGGGCAGAGAGCTGGATATTGACCATTTCTCCCCAGCTGCATAAGAGGCATGGAAGGAAAGGCTTCAATTGCCTGTGGTTTGCTGCTCTTCCAGTCCGAAGCTTTGCTCGACTGCTGTATTAACTCAGATGTTCTACCCTGAATTAGATCCCTCCAGCCAGCAACGGCTCACACACCAAACCCACGCGCTTAAAGCGATGTCTGTTCTGACTGTAACATGAATAAATATACCCAATCTAGTTTTAATCTTGGTAGTTTGTGTTCTGGTGCAGGAAAGATGTGTTTACACAGTTCAGCTCCTCAAGTAAGAGCTCTTGCTCTCTGGCAGGCTTGCTCAGTATTTCAGTGATGAAATTCATGCCACCATCTCCTCATTTATTGGCCAGTGCAGTTAGATTAAACCCAGTTTGGCATTGAGCCTAAAAGCAGTGTATTCATTACACCCATTGCCATGTAAGTTTACTCCTGCAGGGTGGAAACACTTTCAACCTGAGCAACTAGTTCATCCGAGCTGCATGTAACTGGCTACAGCTCACAATGAAATAATCCAGCAATTTGGCACAGCCTACACGTTTGTGCATTCATGCTTTCCTGGTGTCACAATTTCTCCTGGGGACTCAAAAGAGCAGTCACATTTTTCTGTACAGGAGAGTGAAAATGTCCTGGAAAGGTTCAATTTGCCAAGTGCCAAGAACGATTGGAGATGACTCTCTCACATGGATGACACACCACCACTTTGGATACAGCTGAGTTGATGGACTTGGTGGAGTTTGCAAAAACTTTGCCATAGACCCACCTACTTGCCAAGATCCTGCCTAAAGTCAGGCTTTGATTCCAACATGTGCGCACAGAGCTGATGAGGAATTACGCTGATGAAATATTTTTGCATGAATCGTTGGTTCACTAAGACTTTTGAAAAAAATTGTGACGTACAACAAAACATTTCCCAGGAAATCTCTTAAATACTTGATATCTGTTGAAAAGAAAGTTCCAGATTCAAATCCCTGTCTGTGCCCTAACAAGCTAGCTGTTTTGCAGAGGGCATTTCTCCGACTTCATTTACCAAATGCAAAGTGAAAAAATGTCTGAAATCATCATAATTTTCATAGATTAAGAAAGCTGTCTCCCATTGAGTATGAAAAACATTCAGGTCTGAGGGGTTCACCACAGCTGATTTTAAGCCTT
>JAOTQQ010000032.1:54893472-54907842 GCA_026546715.1 Gallinago undulata
TACACTAGCCCTAAATAATCCCATATATTTTGTCCAAGACATTTTTTTTTTAAAGAGAGCGGTGTAATTGCAGTTTCTCAGTCAGCTTTATTTTATACATACAAGCTTTAACCTTCACTTTATTTGCTGAATGGGTGGGTCATGACTCATCGACATAATCTCTTCAAAGTCTGCCAGCCTGGGTGCCTTCCCTAATCATATTGCTTGTTTTGTGCATTGATACAGTGACAGTTGAGAAAAGTGCTTATTCTTTGAAAGGTCAGTGTACAGCTTAATCTACATCAGAGCAATCAGTTTCTGCAAAGCCCATTGCTGAAACATAGTTTTTAACCTTTTTACATCTCAGCTTTTCAGCCCTCTTCTCACTTACTGCGCTCCGGTCTGACATGCCAACTATTTGACGTTAAAGTTTGAATTCTTCTCTCCAAAATGCTAAGTTTGGTAAGGTCAGTATATCCCTTCTTCCTTATCCTCAAGAGCATTTTAACGAAAGACCAGCATTACACAGCTCAGTGCTAAAAGGATTATAGAAATTGCAGAGCACAGCACTCCCGGCTCGGCTTTATGCGGAGAATCAAAGCCAAAAATGGTCTGTTTTTTCACTACAAATAAGGTTTGCATCCCATCATGACTGGACACAACCTTGAGAGGTCTTTCTGCCAGCCCACCTGCGGTATTGTTTTCCTGCCATTTGCCATCAAGCTGTGGTCAATAAGCAACTCGAGGCAGAAAAGAACTTGTTCAGTGCAGAGTATACAACCAGCGTTGAAAGCAGCTCCGTTAACATTCCTCTGCCTCAAGGCCTTCAAAACACTGGTGTGCTTTTGAGAGCGTTTCATGCTATGTGGGCACACACACATGGAGGAGGAGGAGAAACGCACAATATTGGAAAAACAGAATATTTTGCTGTTGCAAGGTTGTTTTGTTGTTTTTTTTTCAAGACAACTGGAGAAATTATGTAGGTGGGCCAGACTTAGACGTGCAAACGTCTAACGAGACAATCAGCAGAAAGGCAGTGAGCCACAGAGAATCTTACCACACGACTCCACGTGAAATTTATTACGTGAATTAAATAATACAGTTCAAAACCTTTTTACATCACTTTGCTGTTCTCCCTTGGCACAAGGGAATGAATTAGACAGCTGTCACCTTGTCTGTAAATAATGTTCAAAGCTAATTTCTTTGAAGATGTTCCTTTATGTGCATTGCAGTAAGATGAATGTAGATAATTAAATATTAAGATATTTAAATCAAGTTGAATATAGTCAACAGCAGAAGTAAATTACTACCTTGTACTGAATCTTCATCACATGAATCTGAGATTGGTTTTTTTTTTCTTTGTCTTACTCTATTCAGAAAACAATACCAATGAATTGTCACAAGTGCTGGATCCGATGTTCAGATGGAAACCTCTTTTTGTCAAACAGGGCCAATTTTTTCCCTGTTTTGAATCTTGCTGGACAGGCCATAAGGTGCAAATGTGAGGATCATACTTGGATGCGAGATAATTGTGCTTTGTACCCAGAGTAAGTTACTGAGCAAAATATTGGAGTGAACCAAAAGCAACACCCTCCATACAAACAGCAATGCCTAGGAGAAAGGGGACCACAAGGCCAGAGAGAAACATCAAAGAAAGGTCAGTCAGTGACATTTTTAATGCCCACGGAGAGGCAGTCAGGGCATTGGTGCCTAGTATCCCAGTTCCACATCGTCAAAGTTAAAGGGAACGCTGTCATTGGGCTTTGCCTGACTCATTAAGACACGTCACACCATGGATTTGCCTTGGCAGGAGGAGATGCTGAGCAAACTGCACCAGAACTGAGCCTGCACCCCCAGCTCTGGCATGTCATTAAGCTACATTTGCTAGATTTATCGTTCAGACTTGTCAAACATGTATGTCACATGACAAGCAACATGAAGCATTAACTGGTTGGGAAACGGTTCCATATGAACTCAGTAGAGCAAATACGGTTACTTTTTACACCATGAATTTTATGCCATGCACTTAAGCATTCACAGACTAAGATATTTCAGAGCCACAAATCATTTGCTGCCATCATCCACAGCCTATGAACGTGACCTGGGTCTACAGGAGAGCAGGCACCTCCAGTTAAAAAATAAAACAAAACTTAATTCATCCTTACTAATACCAGCACTAAAATGGGGGGAGGAAGGTGGGCATGTGTATAAGCTCTTAATTGAAGCAGAGCTGCACGGAGGTGAGAACAGCAGAGCTGTCCAAAAGTGGCACTGTTTTTTCTTCACTTCCAAGCTGTTTTCCGTACCATACGTTGTTATGCCAAGTCGTCCCACATGCAGTCTAGTTTGGTTTGAATTTTTAAGTCTCACACTCCATGGGTCAGGACAACACTGCCAAAAATACACACATTTAGCAGTGGCAGGGTAGAGGCTCTTCCCCGTTTGCATCCCCTTTCTGCTACCTGCAGCCCATAGTTTAACGGAGGAGAATGGAAGTGGGTAATGCAAGGGGATGCGGGAAAATACAAGATTGTATGAAAACAGGAAAATTTGCTGTTTTCCTTAGCAGCTCATTTTCAGGCATCCTAATAATGCAATATTTTTTCAAGCATATCTTGTTCTTGTAAGGAAGACGGAGCCTCATTTTGGAGCGGCACTGCTACACTGCAACGCATTTGCAGCCTTTACATCTCAGTAATTAAGTTATTTATTGGAGCACTACTCTATAAATTCCCCCCAAACAGGCAGTAAAATGAAAAAAAAAAAAAAAGGCAAAAAGCATATACACGCATAGTGTGCATGAGTGATTTATAGGGACTAGTTGCCTTTAAGCCATGTAGCAAAATAATGATTCCTTCAAGCTAGATGGCTAGTTTTAGTGACATGTATACTAAACAGTTGCCATGTAATACCTCCCTGTAAACTGATACATTGCAAGTTGTCATTGCTCTTTGCAGTATAAAAATTGTGACAAACACACTGAAAGAGTGATCTGTTTTCTCTTTTAGCTGACTGTTCTTCCAAGATTGTGAGGGGAATAGCAAGCATGTTTGTAATTAAAGATAACACACAATTCTTCTGTGTTATCATTTTACCTACAAAACCCCAGGGTAAAACAGCTTTAGCATGAAAAGAAACACATATGGAGCTGCCGATGGGATATTCTCTGCTTGAAGTACAGCTTAGAGAGAGAAAAAATTTTGAGCACGGGTCCTAACAATAGAAAAATAAATAGGATTCCATCTTGTGCCTCTTTCTGCTCGGTGCTTTCTTATAATAGCTGTCTCCAAACAAAGTGCCAAAATAAGACTTCTCCTGGACAACCATTACCTGCTATTATCACCCAGGGAGATGAGACTGTCTGTAATCTCAATTCACTGTCCACAGTGGCCAGCAAACCCTCTCAGTGCTTGGAGACTTTCAGGTACTCCCCTTCCCTGAAGGCCAAGCCAGGCAGCGAGAAGGTCTCCTGCTGACTCCTGTGGGCACACGGGCATGATGGAGCCAATGGGAAAATGTGTGCTCTAAGGAAGACATCGGACTTGTGCTCAAAACATGGAAATTAGTCCTGAAAAGCAGCATGGAAGTGTTAATATCTTTCAGACAGAAGGAAAAAAGGATTTGTGTTAGCATGAAGTTTTAACTGAAGATAATATGTTTTGGAAGATCTGACTTTTCACAGGAACTGCTGGAATTTCTTGAGTATTTTTCAGCAAAACTCCCTGCCATGGCAATGCCTTGCTTAGAAGGGCCTGCTGAAGCAGGAATGGCTTGACGAGGCTCTGAAGTCTGTCCCACTACCTCTGACCATGGGATCAGGCCGTAGTCCAGATGCCATCTGATCTTCATCCATGGTCATATGTAGGTTCGCAAGGCCTCATTCTCTTCTGTAGAGCCAAAGCTGCATGACATATCTCAGGAATGACCCATTGATATCCAATTTAGAAAACAGACTGGTTCTTATTAATAAGGATCATCTTACCACTGTCACTTCTTGGTTTTCCCACATTAAATAATCACAGCTGTCCTCTCTGGTTTTAAAATCTACTAATTCATGACTCTGCATCTAAAATTTGTCAAAGCTTTAGAATATTTAGATGAAGGATTTGTGATCTGATCAATCTTTATATTTTAATATGACGCGCACAAGCAGTTTTACCAGTTATGTCGGGAAGCAACCCCGATCCCTATGCTTTAACTAGAAAAAATGAGCACCAGTTCATTACACTCCAATTTATTAACATGCCTTGGTATCTCCCAATGGGAACCAGGCATGGGTTTTCACAGGAGCATGGAAAAACATTTGAGAACAAAATAACAATCTGGTATGTGACATCTTTTAGACAGTATAATGGAAAAGACCATGGCAATTTTATCTGGACTTTATGGAAAATAATGAACTATAGAAAATGTATGAGTAGAGCACTGTCAATGAAACTCTGCAATCAGATTATTTTTCTACCAGACTCTAACTCCTGCTTCATGATGCATAGCGTATATCACAACCTAGTATTTCCCAGTAGAGCCCATAACAGTGAGAACTATTGATTAAATGTTAACCCCTTGACTCGGAAAGTTGAAATTTCACAAAGTGCATCCCATTACCAGCAATGGTAATGTGTCAAGAAAGATCAACAATTCCAAACAGTTGCTGTAATAGGAATTTTTATCTGTGGATTTGAATTTAAACAGTTCAAACTTATTTTTCACTGCGTATAATTCTAAAAAAGTACACTTCAAAATACAGTATTGGATAGTGCAACCTATGGACATAAACACAGGTATTTATACAGTAGTGATAAAATATTATTTTTCAAAATTAACAAATAGAAAAAATATCAATCTGTATATGGATTTCAACATACTTCTATGTTAAAATGTGTATGTGTGTTTTCAACTATTCACCACATTAAGATTGGCAGTTTCTAATAACTGATTATTTGCACATATAATTATGGGAATTGCACAGACTCTTTAAATATATAAATGTTTGCACAATATATTTCTTTTTTACCTTAAAGTAAGTTCATTTACTCTGAATTTTTTTATTGGTTTTCTTTCTGAAATTCAGCTTCTTCCTGGCAATTCTTCTTCCTAAAACCTTGACATCTTATCTGTAAGACAAGCTCACATGTTTTCATTTTTCTAATAAAATATTTATGAGAAGTAGGATTTTCTTTATCTGAAGAAAATATATAATTTAAGTCAAAAATGTTCAGCTTCTACAAGCATAATTGGCAAATTTAGAAGAAGGCTATTCTCAAAATATTCATTCAGATGAAAATCTCTGGGGTTCATACAGCAGAGCAAAACCTCAAGGTGAAAAATACTGGAATGCTCTGTAATGCTTTCTCTGGGTGGATACTTTTGACTTTGTGATGCAACAATGATTTTATTCACAGTGCCTTATACTAATAATGCTGTCAGCAGAGACAGCTTCAAGTGAAAAAAATTGTTGAAGAAATAATGGAACTGAGTCAAAACTTTGTGGTTTTGTCGACTCACTTGGTTTACTATTTTGGGTTTTTTTTTTTTCTTTATTACATAAGAAAGTAGTACCACTTAGTATTTCTATTAGTTTCATTAATGCTCTAGACATCAACACTCAAAGGTGTGTAGATGCCTGCTTTCACTAGAAGTTATCTCTTAAATATGTCAGAGGATAGATGTATCTACATTTCCCAGCGGCACTGAATCAAGACACAGCATAATGAGTCGGTGTGTAAAGCACTGCTGTATCTGCCTCAGAAATATTTGTAGGACATCCTAAAAACATCTTCAGCAACACACTGTCGCGGTCAGGGGCTCTATACATCAAATCCATGTTTATGCAGGAACCCGTAAGGTTACTCCTTTGGAAAGTCCTTACCAAGGCGTAGTCAATGGCAACAACATGACGGCTTTCATTTATCAGGAATGGTGTGAAACCCAAGCTCTGTACTAAATAAGGAGGGAACATATGAGAAGACCTGCAGAGTTTTACCTCTCATTACAAGGGAGTTCCACTATAGTGGAATTTATGGACTTGCGATTTTATGGAGTGTGCTTTTGATTTCTTATATTTTATCTAAATCTATTCAATCAATTTCTTTAATTTACTCTCTGGGCATGTTACTGTGTGACAACTTTTCAGTGCTTGCAAACAGTGCAGGGCAATATTCATCCTAGAGAAGAGCTGTACCTTGAAATGCTCTCTGGGATCCTGTTCTTCCTCCCTTTCCCTCATTTCTTGGGGATGGGGGGGGTCATTTTTGACACTATACAGAAAGGAGTAGTTAGTGGCCAGAGGTCCTTTTACATTTTTAGGAGTCTTGATATATTGTTCATAGTCATACTACAATCATTGAACATTACAAAGGTCCAGTTTAATCAATGGACAAATTACAATGAATAGCAAATCTATGGGCAAAAATAATTTGATGTCACTTCATGAATCCAACCTGAGGCTTTGGAGATGGCACCACAACAAACAGCTAGCGTTTCTACTGCATTGTTTTAAACCCCAAGCTAACTTGACATCCCAGTGCCTCGGTTCCCTTTGCTCCCCTTTTGTTCTCTCTACTGGGAAATCAGCCACAGCTTTTGTCCTCAGAGAGTTCACTGGGCAAAGGGACAGGTCAAAGGCAAGGCACGGGAAGGAGGTTGCTGGGTGCATTTTTCTCTGTGTGGACACACTTTGTCATTCTCAACCTGGGTGGGTCAGCCCTGCTAGACCTCCACCACCTCATGCCTGTAACAACCAGAATAAATACAGGTCCCATGGTTCTCCCTCTCCTTGCTTTAAACTGCCCAGAGGATGCCTACTGGCTATGCAGAAAGGAGCAACAGCTCTCTCATTCCATGTACTAACAAGGGTTAAAAGAGGCACACAAGAAATGGGAAGTCTGGGGTTTTAGGCCCCCAACAGCCATCGGAAAAACAACTTTTTTCCATTTCCCTAGGAAATGTCCAGACATGTCCAGAAATGCCCCTGGGAAGTGCCCAGACCATCAGACTGTGATTCAGCCAGGATGTTTGGTTCTCCCGCTGAGGCTGTGACTCCTGAGACAGGCAAGGAAAATTGATGGAGCTGGAAAGAGAAGGTAATGGGCAGGAAGGAGCCCTGTACTCTGAACTCTCTGCTGTCATGCTGCAGAGACAAAAAAATACAAATGTGTTCCAGAAAGGATTAGACCAATTCACAGACGATAGGTCCATCAGGAGCTATTCAGTACAAAGGCAGGGACAACTTCATCTTGCTCAGAAAGTCTTCAAATAACTGATTGCTGGGGGAAGATGCATGTCTGTGGAAGGATATTTCCACATTTATCTTCTCTATCATGCTCTTCCCTGAACGTTGGCTCAGAACAGGGAGCTGGATTAGGCAGACTGTAGGTTTGAACCAGAAGCTCTGTTCTATTGGACCTTCTTCAGCAAGGGAGGTGGCTCCAATTCTCAATCTTCTTTATATGTTTTATATTGAATAGTCATTGATGATAGGGAGTGGGGGGCATCAGAACAGCGGAAATAATCCCAGTCAAGGTCAACCTCAAGTGAAAACTGGAAACGTGCACAAGAGAAGCCGTTGTGAATGAGGCGATTCAGTTCAAACTCATCACTAGGCTAGATCTTAACACTCCTGCCATCCCTGCAAATGTGCCAAGGCATGCCATTTCTGCTGGCTGCAGCTGTGTGAGGTACGTGTTTCTCACAGGGAACAAAGGACAGCATTCATTTCGCATAGGCCACTAAACAGCTGACAGATGGTAATGACTTCTTGTCACAGGTGACCCAAAGGTGAAGGTCTCTATATCTCATTACGCAGCCCCTTAGCTGCCCAGTAATCCCAAGTACTTTTTGTCAGGCCCACACTTTTTTGTTGGGGAAGAATGCATTCAATCATGCAGAATATTTCTCTCCCTTTGCCCGTTCCTCCCTTCAGGATGGGAAGCCCCTCAGGCTTTTTCAGGTCTGAGATATGGTATTTGGAAGGTTATTTTCATCGGCTTGTAAAGCTTGAAGCAGGCATCACTAGTCCCAAGCACACAGAGCTCTAATTGAAACCGTTCCCAGCAGCTCTGTATCTACATATACACATCCTGATTATGACAAAGCTCATGAATAATCACTGGTATGAACTTGTTCCTCATTGTCACAAGTTCAGGAAAGCAATGGGGATCCAATTGCATCACCCGATCCCTCTGCATGGCAAAGATGACAAAGTTCCCATTTTCTAAAAATAATTACATAGCCCAGTGTGAATTTGTGCTGCAAAGGACGCCAGGATGACTCACAAGCACAGAGATTATGAAAATGTATTCGTGCTGCAGCATTAGGATTAAGACGGAGTGAAGTTGTAAATATTCAGCTTCACTTCAGGTTTCACCTCGGCTCTTCAAACTTCTGGCTAACCCCATTTGCAGAATTAACTCTGCATTGTTGTTTCCTTAAGCATCTGAAAATATTCCCTTCTAAAAACTTTTACATGCAATGCAGCAAATTCTTCTGCTTTTAGTGCTGTGCTCTCCCACCCTTGTTAACATACGTGGTTTTTAAAGGGGGGAAAATATAAGCCAGGCCATTTCTGTTTTCTGACCCCATGAATCTAAAATGAGAGGGTTTCATTGTCTTTCTTTATCCACACTGTAATTGCTGTTCCTGGTGTATTTCCAGAATGCACCTCTCTGGGGATACATGCACAATCACAGTATATTAGAATATTTCGATGCTTTTGTTTTCTTCATGGCTCTTGCAATGCTTTTCTTTCATATTCCCAGTCCTCACTGGCACATACTGGAGCACCTCCACTGAAGTCAATGAAATGCCATTTATTCGTGCCCACTGATGATTTGATCTGAGACCTCTAGCTTTATCTGTGCTGTACCACAGCCTAAAAAGTTTAGTGCATATTTTACTCTTTTGAAGAAAGTAAATACATAGAGTTATATATGCAAACTGCATATCAAACACTCAAGCAAAACTTATATGACCAGTCACTGATTATACAAAGTAAAGAGAGTATTAATAATGCCAAGAAAATTGTTTTCAACATCCTCGACAGAGCCAAGTAGTGAAAGGTATAGAGTGAAAGCTTATCTTAAGATGGGACAGAGATCAAGATCAGTAACATTCATGGTACTTTTCTAGAAAACTGAGGTCCTTTCTGTTGATTACTCTCATCATCCTTCTTCTTTAAAATCAACATTTTCAAAAGCACCAGCAGGTAGAATTTAGGGTTGAGTCTGGTCAAACTAGATATGTTTGTTTTAAGAGAAATTTGGATATATTTTTTCCATTATCAGTAGAAAACAATGCTTTAGAAACATTGCTATAACAGTAAACATCTTACCTTGAAAAGGATATTTAGGAAGAAAGTTAATTCCAGTTGTAATGTACAGCATTTGGTTCAAAATATGGATATTTTTACTTGCCCATTATACAGTTATGGTTTTGTATTTTTTTAAACCCATTATCCTCACTAGCAGGTCTGTATAAATGTCATGTAATGTAATGCCTAAAACTGATATGTCATAAAAACCAAAGCACATCTATATGTATTTAAAAATTTCCAAATATAACTCTGATCTCTTTCAACAATAAAAATTCCAAAACAAAATGCTTTCAAGAATATTTTTTTTCTCGATGGCTTTGATTTAAATGGGAACACACTGCAAAATGTCCTAGTACTTCTATGTATTCTTTTCCAATAAATTGTTTTGACAAAATTTTTAGACTAAGTGTGTTCAAGCTTCAGAAGAGGTAGCTGATAAATGTGACTGAGATAATAACTAGGGATGGTAATTTTTTCCTGTGATGACAGCCAAGCAGTGGAGCAGGCTATCCAAAGGGTCTGTGAATTCCCCATCCTTGGAAGCTTGAAGACCTGACCAGATAAAAGCCCTAAGCAACCCAGCCTGCTCACAGCTGAGCAGGAGGTTCCACTGGAGACCTCCTTCGGCCCCTTCCAACCTAAACTGTTCTGCTATCCTTCAATCCTAGGAAACTTGAATAATGTTTGTAGAGCTACCAATGTTTTCTAATATAACTGAGGAGTTAATGTGCTACAGATCAAACTCTTTTCATTTCTGTATTTGGTTACTAAAAGAATGTTATTTTCTTATTGGAGTCACCAATAGAAGCTGCTTTAAATGTCTGGATATATTAATCGCACTCTTCAGAAAAAGATATAAAACTCATATCAATCACTGCAAAGACTTCTGGAAGCTAAGTACAACATCCAGCCCAGAAATTCTAGCAGATGCATGAAATATCACTGACAGTGTGTTACCATGACCTATAACAGGGATACTGAAGGGTCAGAAATAAAACAAGATGGTAGGTACACCATCAGGGGAGAAGGAATAGGCAGGCTCAGGAGGAACTGGTCTGGTACAGCTCTCAAGGAGTCCTGTGCTTCACAGCTATAAATTTATTATTTTCAGCTTCAGAAATGCCAAATTATTTGTGTTCTGTCTTATCTAAAATATATAACAACATCACATGAACACCTCGGAATTTTTTAGTATGATAAAATTAATAAGCTTAAACAAATACAGAAGCACAGAACACTATAAACCATAGCCAGAAATGTAGGCATCTTCAAAGCTGAAATTGCATTTTGCCTCCAACCCTTTTCTTTCACCTGTGTTGAAGCTTAGGATAAAAGATTAACTTTATGTTCTGCCTGCTCTTATGAGCACCACATTTGGGATAGTGTAAAATATTGCCAGCACCTTGCAAACTTTCACCTTTCTATCCAATTGTACTCTTATTATTGGTGACCTCCTGTGAAGCTGGAAGTACAAGGGGAGGAAGCTATGAATTACCTGTACCCGCTCGATTTTGGAAGCTCAGATCCAACCTTTAGCTTCTTGCATTCAGGTCCACAAATATTCACATGTTCTTTTTGGGGAAGGTGATATCTTGGCCCAGCCGGAGCCTAAACATTTTCCCATGAGCTCATCTATTTCAGACAAATCAGGTAGTGCAGGTGCTGCATTCACTTGTAGAGAAAGCAAGCGAAGGTCTCCTCCCCTGAAAAAAAATATATTTGAACCAAAGTAGCAAAACAAAAGAGTAAGAGTAGACACAAAGAGGAGAAAACGTGAGCATAGAATGTTTTTCTGTGACCTTCTGCAGAGTCACGGGCAGTGCCCATGCCAGATACCCCCAGGACGTGGCACCGCTGCAGCTTGTGCTGCAGTTTTTGGCACCTTGCAGGAGAGAGCACAAAGGGCTTGCTGGTTGGGATCCTCCACTCACCGTGGGTGTGAGGCAAACACACCTCTTCTTGCACAAGGTGATACTGAAATGGGTCATGGATCCCAGGGCAGCTGTAGGTAATACTCAGCAGAAAACAAAACTAAAAGATATTTTGATTCAGGGAGGGAATCCCAGCAATTTATTGATCTTAGTAACTGTCCATGATATTCCATTTCAATAGATTTAGCAGCTTCATAATCCGTACAAAAAGCTGTGTGCAATAACTATTGAGGTTTGTGCAACAGTGTTTTGTATTGTCCCTAACCATCATCATGGTCCTGTTACGCTCGCAGCTTTAAACACACACACATAAATTCTTCACGACTCAAGAATTTGCAGTCTAGCAACTAGAATTTCATAGGGATGCCCACTGCAGATTTCAAAAGGAAAGAGAGATGGAAAACACAGCTTCTTATCTGAAGTAGTTTTCTAGGCTGCTGTCCTTGTAGAGGCTGAGGGAGACATAGAGGCATCTCTCAAAGCAGACTCACTGCACCACTTCATGAGGTTGCATGAATCACTTCATGGGACACCTCCCTAGAGTATAGGTATTTAAATTCTGAAGCCAGATCCAGGAGATATTTTTCATGATTATGGGGAAAAACATCTAAAATGAAAATGAAATTTTCACTAAATTCTCCCATCTGGATTTTTTAAATAATAAAACTAATATTAATATTGAATTCTGGATTAACAGCATAAAGAATTCTGCTTTCATACTCTTTCCCCCTTTTCTTTATTCCTTTGTGAAACTTTAGTAGCAGAAGTGAAATCTAGGATTTTTTAGATTTAAATGTACCTCATTTTTATGCCTCTACAGCTTTTTAGAACTGCCTACCGTTTTAAATTTTCAGACTGTAACATTTTGAAACGTATTATTGGGCTTTATAACAATACCCACAAGTATACCTGAAGCATAACAATTTCCAAAAGGAAGAAAAAGGAAGAAGTGGAAGGGAAAGGCACACAATATTCCCACAGACAGAAGTGATGAAATGCTACCCATTCCATTTTGTCACAGTAAGAATAAAGAAGAGGGTAAAACTTAAAAAAAATATAAAATATTTAATTGCAAAGCTTTTTCTTTCCATCTGAAACCTGGAATAAACTTTATTCATTCATTTATTTCCCTCCACTTCACAAGCATAACTGATTTGAACACCTCATTCATTTTTTCTGAAAAAAATTTTCCTGCTTATAGCTAAAATGAGATACTTGTAAGAAATTCCAAAGAGAGTAAAGGATCTTCCCATCCAAACCCCAGGCAATCCGAAGAGATGTATGGGACCTTATCAACCTGGCCAGCCACACTCCACTCCTGGGCTGCCAGCAGACCTTTAGTGCAAGACTAATCACCCAGAAAAGACCAGGAGAGCAGACTGGGCTCATACTGCTATTGATCTACAGTCAGAAACTCTTGTGTGTTTGACAAGGGTCTCTGCAGCAAAACAAACCACAATCGGAGTATATAAGTAGATATTTAGATTAAGGCACTATCCCCAGCATTAACAGGGCTGGGTTGAGGTTACTTTCAAGTCATCACCACCACTTGCTGTTTTTTTAAGTCCCGTCTAACTCCCTTACTAAGCAGGCACAGAGCAGATAAGGTGGTGTTCAAAACCACAACTGACAGTCAGAAATTGGAGGGATAAATCTCCGAGAAAAGAGCTGAGCATAATTGTAGCTAATTTATAATGGGCTTTCTACGGTGAACGTAGGGAATGTTGAAGACTGAATAACCCAGGAAAAGTGCAGTGTGTGGGACAAGATGGCATCTCAAGTACTACACGATCCTCTGTGGTTTGAACTGATGCCAAATAAATTGTTCCCACTATGTTTTGTTGTTTTTTATAAATCTGTGCTCCCTCTCACTGTTGTGAAGAAAAGGCTAATGCTCATACATCCCATGCAGTGCAGGGAGTCCTCACAGAATGCAAAGGGCAACCAGGCTAAACCAGCACCAGGACATACACTGGTTGCTGAAAATTTCTAGGCTACAGGATTCATTTTAAATGTGTGTCTTACTCCTTTCACCTCAGTGCAGACTCAGTGTTCATCAATGTACTGCTTATCGACCTTGTGCTCATATACTGAACCAAAGCACTATATTATCACAGTTTTTTTTTTTTCTTGCCTTTACTGTGTTTATAATACACTTTGTGAAGTCTACAACTCATAAGAGGCTGAAATGCTGAAATGCATTGTAAGGAGGGGGAGAATCTAATAAACAAAACATTCAAGAGCTGTAGGATTGAGAACATTCTCAAAGAACTCAGTTTAAAAACACATTTAAGACAACACAAAAAAAGACCTTGCATCATGTTGTTTCTTGCTCTGAATAAAGGTAATAAAGATTCTGACTTCAGAGCCATTTAACTAAAGCGCATTTCTAATACCATAGTCCACTGAGCTCCATAACACCTTCTTGCTTTGATTTCTAATGTTCCACGTTTAGCAATCACCCCATTTGTTCTGGTGGGTAATAGGAATAGTATTTATGGGCAAGAAACACTCCGAACAGCTCCTGTCCTTGAAAAGCCATTTACTGCACTTCTATTCCTCGTACACTATGCTCTGTCACATTTAAGAAGCCGCTCACACGTACAATACTCTGTCTTCAGTTCCAGGAGTAAAAAGCTTTCCTTTTCAGAAGCAGAAAACATACTATACTTTCATATTCCTGTATAATTTTCAGAAAATTTTTTGATGAGCCGTGATACTGAGTGCTTAGTGCAGAGCCCACCTCCTCAGTATTGGATAAAGATGTAAGAGATGCTTAAAGGATTGGGAAAATATGCTACAGGAACAGTCGCCTGTAGGTTTTAAGTATGACAGTGGCTGGCACGGAGAAATAAATCAGCAGGAACTTCTTGATTTTTACACCTATTTTCTAATGGACATTATTTGTTTTGGTGATGGAGGAACTAAACATAACCCTAATAATGGCTCCACAGAAGATTGCATCTCTAGCTGAGTGGTGCCACTGCAGAGGAGAATTTTAAGATATCTGGCTTAGCAGGCTCCACCTGCCATGGTAGAAGATTGTTCAGTCAACACCTCACATCTACAGGAACCTTGGCTCTCTTACCTTTCTCTTTTTTTTTTTTTTTTTTTTTCTTAAGAACTTTCCTTCTCAGGAAGGTGTCCCTG
>JAOTQQ010000032.1:54909810-54988421 GCA_026546715.1 Gallinago undulata
CCCCCCCCCCCCACAAACAGGAAACAGAGCTCTATTTCTGCCTGTGAAAGAAACCTTGCCTTGCTTGAGGCCCAGAAGGATTTACACTGCAGCACAGCCAGGGAGCAGCTGGGAGACAAACCGATCAATAGCATTGGTGGGATTGGTGTGTGGCCTTCCTGAGACACAGCACCTGGTCCTGGCATCAGGCTGATGAGGGCCTGCACTCATTCCCTCACCTGCCGTACCCTCCAACACTGCCCAAAGCCTGCACGCCCCCCTGGCTTCTGTCCTCTCATCAAGGGGAGACAACCAGGGCTGCTAAACACAGAAACTGGCTTAGCTTTCCAACAGTCCTTTCAGAAATTTCCTATAATAACCTCCTCTTAAGAGTGCCATATACATGTAATGATGGTAAAAGGGTTGTATCATCCCCGTCCGCCGTTTTGCAGAGACAAACTACAGGGCTGATAATAACCTGCCCTGTGGCTCCTGCGTGGGCCGGAGGAGAGGGCTGGAGCTGGAGCAGAGACCTACCAATAGAGTGGACTCACCCTCCAGAAAAAAACCTAAAGCTAGAACAAGGGACCAGAGATTAAAAATCACTTAAATGTGTCCTAACTCTGCTTCTGCCAAAGTCCAGAAGCAGAACCAAGGGGAACCATCCCACAGCTCTGTTTTACATCTCTCTTCCATATCTGCAACATTCACAAAGCCCATATTAATGTTTGAAAAAATAAAACTATCTTTTAACCATTAAGACTAAATATAGATTTTTACATTTATTGGAGGATAAAAAATAATTGACATGCTATCCAGGTGAATCTAGCAATCTGAAAACTTACGGTACAGCCACAACGGAAAACCTTCAATAACAAATATTCAGCCATAAAATCAGGACTTCATTCCGTTCAGCCATCAGTAGTACATCATTATGTACAGCTCAAGTTGAAAGACAACTAATGTGAATGGAAATATCTTGAAAAAGGGAACTCAAAACTATGTGAACAGAGGTGATAGAAAGGTGAGTGTTGTTCATCCAAACATGTGTTCCTTCTGTAATCAGAGAGAAGTTTTAGGGAGGATCAGAGGTTAAAAAGCACAGATGGGTGCTGACAAACTAAGCTTTGACTTAAATATGAAATGAGAGGCTTTTCTCCACTGTTGAACTTTTTCAGATTTTTTTCACGCAGAGGAGAAGGACACTTATTCTGAGAAGAATGAAGACCCCAGAATTGGATAATTCCTCCTGCTTTGCTCGTTACCACTGAAACTTCAGTTAATTGACACCTACTCCTCTGGATTTGCCACTTTGTGGTCATAAAGGAAGCATGAAAAGAAGACTTCAACCTGCTAATTGACAGGCATCAGATAAAACCTTTTCATCCCTTCCTATAACAACAGAAGTTGCTTTTAACAATACTGAAACTGAAATACCAAAAGCGTATTCAGATCAAAACCTGGAATTAATGTATAAGGAAAGACTATAGAAAAAGGACAGGCCCACCTGGGCACTCTTACACTAATACATCCTCTAAGCTATTTGAAATCTTACTATCCTAAGCCACATATATCTACCTTTGTGTTTAACAGCCCTTGAGGATCTTTTTTTTTCCCCACTAATTCCACGAATTGCCTTTTGCAACCACTTATACTTTTAACATCCACAACACCCTGTGGTAAGAAGGCAAAAGCTTCCCCAGATTAGCTCAAGTCATGCAAGCATCAGAAGGCGGCTAGTGAAACCGTGAGAAATAGTAAATAATTTTTCCATATTTGCTTCTCTTCATTCCTTTTCCAAGTCGCAACCTGCCAATCCAATCTCTCCTCACAAGCCAGGATCCTTTACTGAAAGAGTTTGTTGATCTTACATGATATTTGTCATTTTGCCATTTGCCTACAGAAATCTCAGGAAAATGGGAGTATCCAGTTCTATTATTTTTGCTCTATGGCTTAATTGATGTTGGTACTCCCTTCATACCTCTGTCTAATCCTTTTTTGGTTTTGGGTTGGTTTTTTTTTTTTCTGAACAAAAGAGGAAAATGAGAGGAGTGGTTTGTTATCCCAGACCTCTGAGCTGCCTGCCGTGCCTCTGGGTGCCTGTGCTTCAGCAGGGACCTTGCCGATGCCGTAGCAGAACGCAGAGCATCAAACAGCCCACAAAGCCGTACCGCTCCTGTTCGATGTTTTATATAAGTAATAACAATCTTCAACAGCTCATTATCAAATTACTCAGCTACTTTTTGAAAACACTTCAGATAAAGGCCAAATAAGCAGCAGTTCTAGCTGCCTTTACACATATTTCTGATAACCCACCAAGTTTTCCTACAAGAAGGAGCTCTGCTAGAACAGTGGAGTGGCTGAAATTCAGTCATTCCACGTGTCAATGCAAAAATGTACCCTTTCACCCCCGGCACTGGGGAACAGTTGGTTTCCACAGAGAACACGCAGAAAAAGCCGTGTCCTGCTGATTTGGTTTACTAACTGTGGAACTAAAAATATTCCTTTTGGCCAGCCAGAACAGCTGATCTTGTAATTCACTTCAAGGCTCGAGTGACCTGCAGAAGAAAAATTGCCTGCTTTGTTTTTTACTGAAGCGATCTCCCCAAGCCAGTGCACTCAGAGCAAGGGAAGGAAACACCTGCCCGAGATACGGGAGCTGGAGGACACGGCTCTCTTACTGCACATTTGGAAAGAGAAGCCCTGCTGATATTGGAACCAGGTTGTGTTTGGTTTTGGTTTTTTTTTTGCGAGGTGCTAACGCAAAATGCGTGTAGCAAATGGGAGCTTCTCCCCGCACGCAGGATGGTCACCAGCTTGTCAACATCTCCGCCTAGAAACTAAGGTGGAACTGCTTGCTGCCAGCTCCCCGGCAGCATACCTTCTCTTAGGTACTCTGGGTTAAAACCTCTGGAGAAACCTTTAATGTGACAAATAGGAGGAGTTATTACCCTACTCTGAAAAGACTCCTTGTGCCTTTTTACCTCTGACTAACCTTATATCTTTACCAGTGAGAGCTGGCAGTCAGCACGGACAGTAAGCCCAACCCCAAATCTTTATGGAAATTGTAGCATGGAGCTGAAGCCTGTCGAACTGAGACAGTAAGCACCCCAACAGCGTCAGGAGAGGGGCAGTTGCAAGAAGCGTCATCTAAAGCACCAGCAATGGTACCCTGATCCTGCTCATCTAGACAATTCGTCATATGGGTGATGCTAAAGGCTTTTCCAAGAGCATAGTTACGTTTGGCTGGAACTGAAACTCTGTCCAGGTGGTTTGGGTCTTCCCCCGAGATGTTGCCATTAGAGTGAGTGGAATGTTATTTCTAAAGAGAAGCAGTGGAGTAAGGCTAAAGTTGTACATGCACATTGAGAGTGAAGGGACCTTCTTCCTTGGAAATGGCCCGCGACACCTGCTCAGGCCAAAGATCACCTGTTCAATGCTGGGAGTAATTGGCCAGTATTTTTGTGCAATATTATTTTAATTTTGACATCATTTTCTTCATCTGTGCTGCACACAGACTGCTTTAAGAGCTATGAAGAAAGAGAGAAGCTAAAACTACAAAATTGTGAGTCTGAAACCCAAACTGCTGCAATAAAATCTGTTGACGAATGCAGCATGGAAACATCCAGAAACCAGTTAACTAGCTGCATGTGCTCAACCAAATATATGGATTTTGCTGTGAGAGGTAAAGAAATAACCTTCCTCCCTATGGTTAGTGCATGTTTGAACTTTGAACTTCCATCATGGGATCCTCCTGTTTTTGTCCATTTTCCGGCTGCTCCCATGCAATCAGCAGCACATCAGAGACTGTCAGGAAAGATCAGCCTGAGCTGCAAAGCACCCAGCTTTGTAAGTATTCAGCTCCATTTAGTTCTTCTAATAAAGAGGCTTGGCTTTGTTTAATTTGGTAGAATTCAATACCAGCATTGTCATCTGCCAGAGATACAGCCCAAAGGGTAACATTTCCATTTAAACACTTTAAATGCCATGTACACACTTATCTAGATGCTTGCCTGAATGTTTTTGCTTCTTAGGAGGAGAAGGATGCTTAGCTCTATCAGTTGTGGTGGCAGAAAGGCACAGTGCCAAAATATTTCAAATCAGATCACCATCATGGGCTCTGCTATCTCAGAAGGGAAAAAAAAAATAATCTTGCCTGCAGGTGGGCAAAACTCAATGCTGCCAAGAAAAATGCAAGCAAAACTGTTTTTACCTCTAAGAAAAGTGTCTCCAGCTGCCACATTATGGTACCAAACAAGTTCCACATGTCAGACGAGGAATGCAGTGTGGTGCTGAAAAAAAGAAATGGCAGGCACCATCTGTATTCTTATCAATTCAGCGGTTGCCTAGAGAGTTGCTGCCATTGAAAGAAGCAAGATTACTTCTCTGCTATTAATAAGGAAACTTGACAAGACTGAAAAGGGCTTGAAGGAAGCTGTCATTAGAGAAGTTTACATTCCACAGCATCTCCCAGCAAAGCCAATGCAGCCCAGAAACCTGTAGGTACTCACCATCCTGTGCCTGTCTGCCAAAAATTTCCAGTAAATAGAAGCTGGTTCTTGAAGAGGGAAGGGCTGGGGCAGTAGTAGACCTGCATCTTTTTAAAGTGCTCTTAGGCAGTGTTTGGCTTCACTTCTGTGAAGACTTCAGAGCAGCTCTGCTGGTGAGTAGGGGGATCAGAATGTACCCTGGACAGCCCTGCATGAAGCAGCCTTGAAATCTGTACCATGAAATCAGGAAGGACTTGTTCTGCAGCTTTGCTATCAGCACATGCAAGAAGACCTTCCACAGGCAAGGACCACCTGTCAGTGTCCACACTCCTCCCGCCGGTGGGAAGTGGTGTGAAACGAAAGGAGGCTGAAAGGGCTCAGTGAGGAAATCTGCAGCAACCGCAAGACGTGGGATTTCGCTTTGGTAGATATGTATTTGCTTGTGGATGTGAGAGAAGGCTTGGGGGCTGTGTCACGTTCCATGAACTCAGGGGGGCTTTCACCTGCCTGGGCTGCCTGCCCGCCTGAACGCCGCTGCCTTCTCCAGGCACAGCATGCCATGAAAGCCAATGAACCTCTGCGGAGTGGCACGGAGGTGAGTGTGCCAGGCAGCTCGTTAGCGTAATGCTGGTGCATTGCTCATTGTTAAGATGCCAATTCCCACTTTGAGCCTGGAGGGTATGCAAAGGGCAGGTAAACAGTTAATGAATACGGTTCTTTGAATTGAGCGGCTGAATCTGTGCTGAACTTTTAAATCTTTTATAGCTGTGATATTTCAGAGTCCTAAAAATGAATCAGAACATCTGACAGGTATGCCATGAAGTTCCATATATATGCTGTGCCAAGATTTAGCACTGAGCGTTTACCTTCTGATATGCTGACAAAGGGAAATGGTTTATGCAGAGATCTGTGGGCTGTTTTGCACCTAAAAAAAAAAACAAACCCCAAAAAAACGGTAAAATTGAGCTTTTTACTATTTCTTTTCTCACATAGAAAAATTCCATTGAAATACATGTTGTGGTTTCCCAGTACTACCACAAGCAAAAGGTTACTTCATCAATAAAATAATGTTGGCACTCGAAGGCTTAATATATACATGACTGAGGATGTGGCGCTCAAGGTCAATATTGAAATACAGTCAGCAGTGTCCCAGATGTTAAACTAATCCCCTATACTTACACCGCCTAGCTCATCTCAAAGTTTCTTCCTCGCTAAACAAACAGAAAACAGTTAACCAGCCTGAATTATAGCTACAGTTGCAACGAGGAGTCTTTGTGGCATCTATTGACCGTCCTGCTGTAAAACTGCATGCTTTGCTTAGCAGAGGATCACATATTTCCTGGAAAAAGTAGTAACAAGTTTTCCAAGGAATTTCTTGTTTTTCCAGAGTCGAAGAAAAATGAGAATGTGATGTTTCATTTTGGTATAAACAGCACTGCTGTTTAGGTTTCTGCCTTTAGTTTTGCAGATTCACAAGGCTGTGTCAGAATTACTGACATTTCCTGCATTTTTGGGACTGTATCAAGAGAAGTGTGGCCAGCAGGTCATGGAAGGTGATTCTACCCCTCTACTCTGCGCTCGTGAGACCCCCACCCGGAGTGCTGTGTCCAGCTTTGGAATCCTCAACACTGGAAGAACATGGATCTGTTGGAATGGGTCCAGCAGAGGGCCATGAAGATGATCAGAGGGATGGAGTACCTCTCTATGAGGACAGGCTGAGAGAGCTAGGTTTGTTCAGCCTGGAGAAGCGAAGGCTCCAGGAAGACCATATTGCGGCCTTCCAGGGACTCTTTGTCAGGGACTGTAGCAACAGGAGAAGGGGTAATGGTTTTAAGTTGGAAGAGGGGAGATTTAGATTAGACATCAGAAAGAAATTCTTTCCTGTGAGGGTAGTGAGACACTGGAACAGGCTGCCCAGAGAAGCTGTGGCTGCCCCATCCCTGGAGGTGTTCAAGGCCAGGCTGGATGGGGCTTTGAGCAACCTGGTCTGGTGGGATGTGTCCCTGCCCATGGCAGGGGGGTTGGAACTGGATGATCTTTAAGGTCTCTTCCAACTCGAACCATTCTATGATTCTATGACTGCTACTCAATGCTCCTTTTCCCATGCCCACAAACAGGTGCTATAAACTTTGCTGTTCCTGCACTGAACCTTGCACAACAGCCAACCGCTGGCATCCCTACGTTACCAAACCAGTGTGGACTGTGGAGGTTTTCAAGCCCCAGCTGGATGATACTCTGAGCAACCTGCTCTGACCTGAGGGCTGAACCCTGCTTTGAGAGGAGGATGGACCAGGGACCTCCTGAGGTCCCTTCCAGCCTGAGTTACCCTGAGATCCTGCTGGGGTGTGCAGACTCTTGAAGCTGGAGCAAAAGTGAGGGTATAAGGAAAGATGAATAAAATGTAACTGTTACAGAATAGATTTGCTTTCAGAAAGATTTTGAGCTACAGGAAGAAAAATTGCCATAATTTGCTACTACAGAGGTTAACCTTTAAAATTTTCTCAGGAAAGGAGATTTTTTCCACTTAATTCCTCTTCAGAATATTGTCACATACAGAACAGAAGCTGCTGGCAAAAGATGCAGGTGCATTGTGCTGAGACAGGGCAGGGCTTTTTTCCACACACATATCGTGAACGTGTTTCTGTGATGTGGTATTGAGAACTCCTGAATCTCATCTAGGCATCTTCAGCAGCACCCCAAGCCCAGTTGCTGCAGTATGAGCCCCTCTTTCCTTCAGCGGACAGAGATATTCTGACCCTGAGGCAGACATTTTTGGTCAGGTCCATATTCATAAGAAGTATGTATAAGAAAAAAAAAAAGGAAACAAAAAAAAAGTAGACATTCACAACAAAAATTTGGCAGAGAGAGAAAATAAATATTTCTGCCCCTTCCTTGATTTGAGTAAATGTACACAAAGAACCAATTAAAAAAGGCTTAACTTAAATTGGTTTTCCAGATGAACAATGGTTTGGATAGCAGTGATTGCGTATATAACATTTATCCCTTGGGTTAATGATACTCTCTTCCAATTCTCCTTAATCCCATTACAAAGTCAATAAATATTTCTTTTTTTCCAACAGGGAAGGGAAGGGAAGGGACTAAATTTAAAATTTGACTTTGAAGAAGCTGCTGTCTCTGAAAAATCTCTGCATTAAAATTGCCCATCTGATCTCAAACTTCCTGTCTCAATGGCGTTTCAGCAGTTCACTCCAAAGAGTGTCAGAGGCCGTATGATGTGTTTTGCCTCACTGAGGGAGCCTTGGCAAAAGGACTTAAGAGCATATAGCAAAAAACTTTCAATAATGTTCTCAGAATGCCACCACCATACAAATGCTACCAGAGCTGCTACAGCTCTTAAATGTTGGTTTCCTATCACTGTACTAGATTATAAAACATTTTGCAATCTTCTCCCAGAGATTTCCATTTCATTTTTGAGGTACCGATCTTTAAAATTTGACAGGAGAAACCCCCTGTGGTCATCAATGTCTTTCTTTGATGATATATATAATTTGTGTATATATATACACATATGTATGCATGATTGTGTTGATCATACATATATATATATAGACACAAATATATGTAGATGTTCTTTTCAAAGCTACTTAGTGTTACCCTAATTATGAAAATTATGAAATCAAGTCAATTTATAGCCATAATTACAGCACATAATCAATCCCAAAGAAAACTGGATGGTTTGGATAGAAAATATTCTGTCTGATATTTTTCACCTTAAAGATTTTGATGTCTTTTGTGGTTCCCATTGTATTTAGTTCATTTAGAAAATGTCTACCTAAAACAACACAGTCAACTTTTTTTGCATATTTTTTTAAGAATACCTCTGTTAAAATACCATCAAAACATAATCTGGTTTTGTTATGTCCATTGACAATTAACAAAGCTTTTTTTGTTCCTTGAACTGTGCTTATCAGCTAAACCACAAGCGGGAAGCACAACAAACGCTTCAGAACAATACCATCAGATACAGAAACTTTCTGATTGCTCCTGCCCAACCAGCTCTTTATGAAATCTGCAGGTCACAAAAGATTAAAATTCTGCCATGACTGGGTTCATTTTTTTAATAAAGAGGGGGAAAGAAAACAGGGAGCCTTGGGAGGATCAGAAGAACAAATTAGCTGTCTAAAGAAACACTAGTTATGTATCATTAACTCCACTGAAGCTATTCATAGTTAAAGCTGAAAAATGCCCAAGTTGACATTCCTTCCTCCCATGCTGTCAGGGGGGAGGTCAGACACAAGATTTTCCACTTCATCTCCCAGTTTCCTTTTATATACAGGCTCTCAGCAAACTCCTCATGTTGCCACAACAGAGACCTTGAACCTTCAAAGCTATCTACAGACACAGACCCTTATCCCTGATCAATATGGCTCAGCAAAGAGGCACAGGCTGCCCACACATCTCTCTTTGCAGGACTGGGACTTACATCTTCAGTGACTGAATGTCAGGGCAGAATGTCACTGCCAACTGCTGCCTGCAAAGTGAGCTACAAAAGACTCATTTTCATAGAACAATAAGAATGGGGAGACGCTTTCTTAGGAGAGTCAGTCATCTCTCCGACCAAAAAAAAGCCAGCTTTACACCCAACCCTGAATCCTTCTCTGCCTCCAGCTAATGGCAGAGGAAGTGATTTTTCCCCAGAAGAGAGAGTTCTGCAATAGGTCCAGTCTGAATATCAACATGCACGACCTAAAGGAGAAAAAGCTACATTAGTTCATTTTTCAAATAATACTAAGTACTGACGAAGGACAAGAATATTGTGCATTTCTCAGCATGAGTAGAAAACAACAAAATATAAATTTGCTTAAAAACATGCCTTCCACAAGAAGGATCACACTCAGTCTGTGAACAGTAATAGGAGGAGAGGAAAACATGAGAAGGTTGACCTTGATGGAAAGTAGCATTGGAAGGTGGAAGTTAGACATAACTAAGAGGCTTAAAAAAATGCTTAAGACCAAAGAGTCTTGGTTGTAATGATCCCATCAACTTTTTCCTCAAATATTTATTTTATTTATAAAGGAGCTTAGCTGAGCTTGTGTGTTTCTCCGCTGGATACCTCCAACAGAGATGGCTGCAGAGCCAAAGGCAAGGTTGTCGTTTCAATTCAGCACTGCCACCAAGCTCCACTGTGTAGCCCAGCTAATTTCTTTAAGTGCCAGTTGTTTAGGGGTACCAGTTAGTTCTTACTGCTTTGGGGATCCCTGTAGGCTTTTGCCCTGTGGCACTGCACCCTTCTAAGGCAAGTTTCTACTCGACACGAACTGATGCATAATGGCTTCTTTAGAAGATCAAAGTCTCATTTTTAGAAATGGGGAACCAAGTCCATGATGTTCCCATGCTGTTTTTCTGTAAAGTCATTCAGTTGCCAAGGGTATGCCTGCTTTTTGTATTTGAGGAAGATGTAAACTTGTGCTGGTGAGGGTGCTGATAACAGGACTGCCTCCCACAGAGGAGTTGCCTGTATTAAATATGTATAGGCTGACTAAACAAGATCCATAGGGAATATTAAAGTGTTTTAATAACTGGAGTGTAAGGACAAAGAAGAGGGAGGATGTAGGTGCATATTAATGGCAAACCCAAAATGAAATAATATGATAAAACATCTTTGACATTTGCACGCCTGTGACGTGATGTTAATACTAGACCTGAAGACAGTTAGCAGGGAAAATTCTGCATAGACTAAGACATGCTCCCTATGAAAGTCCACAGAACTATACCATATTACTCTCAACTTCTTTCTCTATGTTTGTATTTAGAAAGTCAATATAAGATTCAGAGAACCCTGCCAAAATTCAGTTGTTCACATGTGATGTCTGTTCAGCAACTGTGAATACACCCTAATATGTAGCAAGCCAGAGCTTGCCTCTGCTGCATCATTTGTCCTGAAAGCCTGATGGTCATGGGGGAAAAATATGGGGTCAGTATCCACATGATAAGAATGCAATACAAATCAAACACATTCATGTTGCCTACTCAGCAAGGCCACTCTTTGTGTTTTGCTTCATGAAAAATCACTCAGTGTTGACTATCAACACTGCAGCACTGATTATCCAGACTACAGGCAAGCTGTTTAAAGCTGAAAGGACAAGAACAAAACCTCTAAAAAGGGCCAGAGACAGCAAACAAATATCTCTCCAGCTCCTGGGGATACAAGTGCCTCTGTGTATGACACATACAGCGTGTGACACACCATCACATATGAGTGGGACGTGGGGCTCAGCCAAGACAATATTTCTGTTCTCATTACCTAGGAAGTAAATTCAGAGTTTGTCCATCTGCTATGTCAGATGGGGCTTGTTCAACCTAAACAAGGTGGAGGAAGGTCTGTCCCCTCTAGTGACTTTAGGAAGAGCATAAATAAAAGTCCTTGTGAAGTCCTCTTCACATTTCCTTCATGGAAATGTAAAATGCTGCTCTCTGCACACATACACGTAGCCTCATATGTGAAACAACCAGGGAACCATTCACCAGGCGAAAAGGATGCGGAGATTCCTGACAGAAAGAAATGGCCCATCCATCTTTTGTGCCCAGCACTGGACCCTTCAGCCTAGTGCCAAGCAGCCCAACATTTCCAGGGCTGCACAGGCTGGGGTGTCTTAGCCTTCCAAGCCAGACTGCACTGAGGGGGCACTGATTCACTGTGGACACAGAAAATTTCTTACCTATTTTTTTGTGCGTGATGGAGAGACACACACCTCTTCGACAACTCTACGTTGGTGTCATGGGATTAATGGGTGTCATGGTGTCATATAGCATCCAAGCAAAAGCAAAAGCAATAATGGTGTGGGCCAGCTAAGCCCTCCAGGCATGCCAGAACAAACAGGAATACTATCCATTTAATGTTAGGCATCACAGAGCGGAGATTTTCTTAACTTCTGTTTCTATCTTCATTATAATCAACCACAAACAACCTCCAGTAATCCCAGTTACACATTACTATGAAGTTTTCTTTACTGTGTTTTATGTTGGCTATTCCCAGTACACTGTATGTTAATCTTTTTCAAAATAGGCCTTGAGCTCACCCTAGAGTATAAAAAGGTTTGCTTTTTTTTTCTTAAGGGAGAAATGCAGATGATCTCCTTCCAAGTAGAGATCAATCATCTTTAAAGAAATTCTGTATTGGATTGTTCCCTCTTTTTGCTTAGTTTCCCTTTGAAATAAGAAAAGAACATCTCAATTTGCTATTTCAGTGATTGTCTCATTAAAACCACAACTCAATAACTATGGAAGAAGGCAGATGAGAAGAGACTTCCAAACAAACAAAAAAAGAGAGTGTCCTATTCTCACTAACAAAGAGGAGCGGAAAATTTCTCAAGAAAAAAGGCAAAAGCATCTCTTCACTATAGGCTTTCTCCCTTCCTTACAGAAAGCAATTCTAATACTCTATCAGTGCTTATTCCAAAGCCCCGAACAAGTTCTTCAGAGCATCACTCTTTGCCTGTGCCACAATGTCCCCAGAAGTGTTCCTCATGCAGGTTTCAGTCCTCTTCTGACTGAGGTCATGGGGAGTTTCACCTGAGCGATGCCCGAGTAGGCCATGGGAGCCAAGGGCTCCTGCAGACAAAAAAGACTAGAGTAGAACAGCATGGTAGCCATTTCAGTTGGCTAAGACACTACCTAGCCCCCAGAATAGTTAGAAAAATTACCTTATGCAGAATCCCCCCATCAGTACCTATTTCAAACTCATTATCACAACTTTATGTCAGGATTTTGGTGTTTTTTTGAAAACAGATACACTTTCTACTACTTCTCTTTTCTTGTATAATTCATTAGGCATTAGTGGAGTTGATGCAGTATTATCTTAGATGTTTTCCTAAGCATCCTTTTCTACAACTATGCCTGTAGTGCTCATACGAAGGGAGAAGAGAGCTGGAGAACTTTCTTCCATATTATGAAGACCTCTCTGCCATTTGGGTCTGTCTGAGTCCTTGATTTCTGATACATTCCTCTTGTTTGGCTAAATATTGGTGTTATAGCTGCCATTTCTCAGTGTTCTTGCCCAGTGGGCTGTCCGTGACATGCAGAGACAAAAAGCCTGGAGCCCACAGCTCTGTCACAGCCCAGGAGACAGGCTGATAGGAACTAGTCAGACAAGCCAGCAGGAAACAGGGTGGTTTTTCCCCCCGAGATTTTTTCCATCATTAACTACATCTTAAAATGCCCAGAATCAAGATGTAAACATGCAGCAGGGGTCCAAAATTAGTCTTCTGTACATGCCATATGGAAGACTTGAGAAATTCATAGAAATAGTTCTTCTCACGTTAAACTGAACCAGGTGGGCGTTGAAATGACTATGCTCTGCCTATGATTCAGTCTCACAGCAGCAAAAAACATTCCCAGCAAGCTATCATTGCTGTATGTCAGGGCAGATCTTCCACCCAAGTGCCAGAGGGAGGCTTTGCACAGAATCTGCCTGCAGGAGAAAGCAGGAGAAGCATGACCGACCCTGGAGTGATTCCCGAGGACCCCCAGCTCCTGCCTCCTCTGCTCGTCTGTGCCGTGCCCCCAGCCTCAGCCCATTTTGCAGCCACTTCTCTTCTCCACCCAAGCAGCCCCAGGGCTGGGGGGGGTGCCTTTGGACACCACGGCTCCCCATGAAAGGCTGGGGCTGTGCCCACCCGAGTGTCCCCGTCTCTGACTTGCCCGGCTGCCGCTTGGCTGGACCCAGGGATCCGCATCCCTGAGGGCAGCCCTGGCCATTTTTAGCCCCTGCACTCTCCCCCAACCAGGCTCTTTTGTCCCGACGTTCTTGAAGCCAATTTCGTTATGCAACTTTCCAAAGCTCTTGGGCAATCTGCTTTCATTCTCCCGCTTTCCTTTTCCTTATCAGTATTTATACTCTTAACTCCAGTACCTCATTCTTTACACATGGCATGTCCCTCTTTCTAATGCTTGATTACTTTTTGCACTCACTTATTCAGAGTGACCTTTTTCACTCCTAGTGTATTTATCGCTAGATGGCTCTCATAACCCTTGGGCATATTGTCATTTATCTTTCAACCCGTTCAATTCCCTCTCCTTCCAATTCGTCTCTGCTTCGTATCCCTTTTGTTCCTTCAAATATTGTGCTGCTGAAAGCAAAGCATTTTAAATACTAAAAAAAAAAAAAAAAAAATTAAAAATATAATAATAATTAATTGTTGCCTAGCTGCTTCCCCACTATTATGTTTCCAGTGGTTGCATTTCCTCAGAGAAAGAACAGCCAGATGCTTTCAATATGAATGGCTTAAGCGTTAGGTGGAGAAAAAGAGCAGCAAGGCAAAAACTGGAGAGTGACACAGCAGAGGGGCTGGGAGGACAGCACGGCTGCTGCCTGTGCCACCCCCATGCCCGTGCAGTCGATGGCACAGAGATGTCAAATAGCATCAGGCCACCTATGATTCACCTGCTGTATCGTCCCCAGGAGAAGACAAAGGCAAGAGGGGATTCGTTCTACAGAGTCTGAACACAACTTCTGGATCCTAATAGCCTGGGATGTTTTTTAAGGGAAGCCTCACAAAGTGGTGCAATCTGTAAACCCAGTCCTAACTTTTCCTCTCATGCACTATGAAGGGAATTAGCCACACCCTAAATTGGAAATAGTGCTCAGTTCATTAATACAGCTTGTTCTATTTTTATCTAGCTAATTCTGCTGCTCACATGCAGCTTTCAGAGTCACTTCATGAAAAATGGTCTAGATCTTTTGTGACGATGGACAAGCATCTTTTGTACCATAAACAGAGGCCCGGAACTAAACTTGTTGGCAGTTTTTGGTGCCTTCTGTATTTTTCTGGCCATGACCGACACTATTTTTTGAACATCAGTTGCAATGGCTGGCTACAGAACGGGCTCCAAGAGCTGGCCATCTCCTCCCTCGTACAATGAGTCAGTTCAATTGGCCTCTTTGTTCTACACAGAAAGGTAAAATGAAATTCCCTTTTCTTCCCACTTTAAGGCATAACATAGCCTGAACAGTCAGTTACTAAAGACTTTCCTGCTCAACCAAGATGATGAATGCAAAATGGAAGCCGTGACCGGGCTGACAGTATCAACCCGCTGTGTTGACTGAAGTGTGGTGCAGCAACCCATCCGTTGCACAGAAAATGCATTTTCAGCACTGGTAAATGGCAGTCTCAAAATAGCCATCAGCCTGAATGTACTGTTACATATTTACTTAAGGAAGTTTAATCCCTGAAAGAAAGTCTTAAAAATAAGACATACACTAACCTGGATTTCAGTCCATTAGGGTAAAAATGTAGGCATCAGTGGAGAATATAACCCACATTTCAACGTTTGGCCAGGTCATGAAACGGTTCTGCAATTCCCTACCTAGAAAGACAGCTGTACCTAAGTCTATGTGACAACTTGTTGCAACTACACGTTGTTCCAACTGAGCAGCCAAAGCAATCCAAGCGTCCTACCACTCTGCGGGTCCCCCTTCCCATGTCAAGAGGTGAAGAGCACGCTTTATTTCCTCCCAGCCCTGGCAGAAGAGCTTGCCACCTCTTCCTTCCTGCAGGCGATACTTGGGAAGCTTTCTGTGTTTAGATTAAGCAACACAGGTTAGCGCAAGCCTCCCGTGTTCTCCTTCTGCTGGGCTGATGCTAGCTGAGCTTCATGAGAGGTTGAGTCCTGCATTTAACACTCCATCACTGTGTGCACCTCTCAGGGCTACGGTCTCAGGCTGCCTGCAGACTCAGGCATGCCCCAGCTTGCAATTACATTCATCTTGTCAAGTTTCCCCTTGCAACTACATCTGAGAGAAACTTGTATTTTGCTATGAGCAGAAGTTTAAACAGTGATCTAACCTGAGCCAGTGCTTAAAGCAAAGGCTCGTAGTACCTGTGGTTTAACCAGCAGAGACAGCTGTGTAACATGCAGGCAGCAGCAAGTCCCATGGTTGCTAGTCCCATTTTCCTGCTTTTACCCTAAAATAACAGTTTCACTGTAATTGGACAGCAACAGAGAGGAATTCACATGACATTCCCCCTAAAGCACAATGAACAATAGCACGCTACAAGCTTCATTGGACTGCAACTATGGATGAAGGAATAGAACAATTCTATAAAAATAGTGATTTGTCTCTTTTTTTTTTTTTTTCTCATTCTCATTAAATGAGCATTTTACCCATTTCATATATTTGGGTTGGATCAGAAGTCCTCTACTGTGTTTCATTGTCTAAAATAATACAGTGCAAGCAAAGTACTGGTGTAAAATAATGAAATATTAATATCCTGTTTAGAAACTGTATGATTCAATCAGCACTCATCCCTTGAGATGCATGCATCAGCCCCAGATGAACTTGTTTCATTTTCTGAGTATATCCTGAGTTCTTTTTTTGGGGACAGAAATTATACCCCATCAGTATCCATTGCTTTTGGCCATGGTCTGATGAGGTAGGTTAGCCTATCATGCTTTTCCTTCTGTTTGGTTGTTCCTTTGCTCTGTGCTTTTCATAAACCGTCTTGGGCTCTCCAACTAACTATATTCAGCTATTGCTTTATTTCTAGGGGAAAAAAATAGCATGTACTAGAGAAGAAACAGGAAATACTATTAAGAAGTGGTTCCTCAAAGTCAAAAGAGGGAACTAAATTCAGGAACCCATGTGAGTGACCTTGCTTTGACTGTACCCAGAAACAACCATCACCCCATGGACTCAGGAGCAGCTGGTTAACTCACAGCCCTTTTGGTGACCAAATCTCTGATTTTAGTAGCTCAGTGAAGGGGCAGGAGTCCAACTGGAGTTAATTCCAGAGTCACCAGTTCCTACAGTTCAGAGTGGTGCCCACACACTTGTCTTCCCAAGCCCTCACAAGGGCTCTGATATGGGACATGTTTCCCACTGCAACTTCTGGCATCATGTTTTGCTGTCACACGACCGCACATCCAAGCCCACTCCCATGACATAACCTGATACTGGCAAAAACTCAAGGAAACTTAATTTGCATGTTAAATATTCCTAATGGTAGGAGAAGCAAGCAACAGATAATCCATTTTTGTATCCAAAATACCCACCAAATATAGCAGATTTCCTTGTCTTTGGGGGAAAAAAATGCAGGATCATAAGGACTGAATGTGCCAGGTGCAAGGATATGAGGATGGTGGTGGCAAAACAGTGGTTAAAACCAGAAATTTAAGTAATCCAAGTTTCAAGAGTTGGAAGACTTTTATATGTGTTTTAAATGTAAACTTACTTAGGAATTCCCAGACTAATTTTTATAGGTTGAATTATTTAGAAAACACTGTTTCCTCTCAAGGATTCTTCCCTTAGGTAATTGATTAATATTTATAACTCAGATTCCTTCTTAATGAAGATTTTTGCCTGGGAATAACAATTAAGAGTCTTTGTCAAAATCCCAAGCTAAAAATAACTGTCATTCAAATGTTATTGTTTTTGAGTATGTGTAAAATATTGCCTTCCAAGATCCAAGGAAAAATCTTTGTTGGCAAGTTGTTTGAAACAATGCCTAACTAAATGTGAAGGGGCTTGTCTTAACAGCATACCAATGAGGTGTAACTGGCAATCAGGTGTGACTTGTTTAACAAATTAACAATATGTTTCTCTAATAGGAAATTTGTTGCTCCATATTCAGCATTCAAGATTTGCAGCTACTTAAAAAATCTACAGAGACTTTCAACATAATTAAGGTTAAATTTACTTTGAAATTCATGACGGCCATATAAAAGCAAAGTAGCAATATTGTACATCTGGAAAATCACACTTTCATGAAATTCTGTAAGCCTTTTGTTAAGGGTAACTCATTTACACCGAAAAAATAAATGTGAATTCATCAAACTATCAGTAACAGCTGTACCTAATCCTGAGGTTTTTGTGTTAAAAAAATCAGATGTCTTAACCTTATTCTTATTTGATTTGTAAATGTTTCTGAAGACAAGAGGAAGAGGAATTTGAGATTATACAGATAATCGTAATTCATTCCATGCTAAACTACTGCTTTGTTCCTGTTTGCTAATTCCACAAATTATTGCGGCATTTATCAACTTGCTGTGAGTGACCATTTCTGAACAAGTTTGGCCTAAGCATAAATTTCTATGTTTGCTCAGCTCAGTAAACAGACGTCTCTCCCCCTCCATCCAAGCAGCTGAGATGTGATAGCCTCCATGTCAACAGGTTACCTGTTTCCATAACCTGCATCTGCTCCAAAGTATCCCAGAGCTGCAGAAATATTTGATGAAGAACCATAGCTTTTCATGGAGGCTTATTGTTTCACAAGTCCTGAAAAATATTTTTGTTGTTCTTGCTACTGCTGTTGTTTTATCTCCAAACATCTGTATGTGATACATAAACACACCTCCTCTCTTTTTAGAAAAAACAGGCATTATGGTATACAATCTAAACATGCTTGAAAAAACCCCATATGTTCATAAAATTCACTCATAAAAGATCATCTTCACGCTCTGCTTTCCAAACCTACCAGCATTACATTTCATCCTTTTTCTTACAAAAATAATCAATCCAAATGGAAGTAGAACTCTGAAAAAGCCATCTCTATTTCAACTGGTGTTATATGTTTTTTGTTATAGGTAAGCAATAAAGCTTATAAAAATTCTTTGAAAAATCCACAGTTTGGAGAAAATGAATAATCAAAAGAAACTGAAAAGAAATCCTACTTTAAACAATCCCATAATGATGGACCTTTGGAGAGGGATTTTTGGAGAGGAGAGGATTTCTGATGAGGTACTCTAAATGAATCGACTACAGAATGGGAAAGACTTGGAAATGCATTTCTATTAGCGACTGTTTTAATTTTGTTAGTCTTTATATGGAAAATCAGAGACTAGTAAAGGATTTCAACCCCTCCTCTGGGCTGCCTGGATTTTTTTTTCCCTGATTACTTGTACTGCTAAGTCTCCTAAGCAACGAGCCAGCTACAACTTCCCTTGAGAGACTATTCTCACCCTAAATTCATTTATTGTTAATAGTCTGAAATTTTTTCAGTAGATGTATCCTAAATGTTCTCTTTCCTTGCTGAACCCAAACACTCCCTTTCCTGCTTTTGTCCTCTTTGGTTACCTGCAGATTCCTGCTCCCCTTCACGTATTGATTTTCTCTTCTTTCCTTCCATAACTTCTCTCCTCAGTGCTCTTCAAATCTTTTCTAGCTTCTCAGTAGCACTAGAAGGACCAGGCTCATCTCACTTATCTTAGAACAGCTGAAGCTTTAACAATCAGCTAAAACAAGACCCCTGTGTTAAAGGCAGTAAAAATTAGGTGACCTAATCCCAGCACAGGTGATCAGAAAGGATAACAACATCATCAGCATGGTAGCCTGCTTCCCTATTTTAGTAATATTTAATATGATATGTTTAGTTTTCATTGAAGAATCCTGCATGTCACAGTGCACTTAATAACAGCCTTGTTTTATCTGGATGCTTTTTTTCATCATATAATTACTTCATTGGCTCAGAATCAAATATTTGCAGGAAAAAAATAATTAGAATTGTAGGAAGTATGGCCAATTTTTAGGTTTACCAACAAAACCAGAGAAATTAACATTTATCAGACATTTCACTATGTCACAAGAGTTTTCTGTTAAACTCAACAAAGGTTGAAGAGTATTTCTGTTACTTATATATTTTCATATATATATGAATATATCATAAAATGCATGCAACCCAATGCACATTTCACTTTCTTTTAAGTCAGCTTTCTTCAATTTTCTTCAATTCACATTTTTTCAAAGCTAATTTTTAAAGCCAAATTCCACGATGGTGAAAGCAACATGGGCTGAAACCAAAACATTTATGTCTTATCATAAAGCCAAAGACAATGCACCACATTCTCCTGTTTCTGATTCCAGCAATGAGCAATGAAAGTTTAGAGGGGCATAGCATAGCGGAATGTCTAGCGGTGTAAACAAAAAGGTAATGCTTAGGCGCGTTCCTATTGTTAACGAATATTGTTGTATTTAATCAACACATACAAAGAACAAATCTGAAACCAGTTGAAATGCTTTTTAAAAGAAGCGAGAAACTGTCCCTAGGATTCATTTTCACAGAAAAAAAAATAATAAATCTTTTATTATAAATCATATGAAATATCCTAAGCAAAGCCAGTTGTTGCAGGTTCTTTTGGTAAGGAAAAGACAAAGGCTTATTCTAACCCAGTGAACATCTATCAGAGTTGAAGTCATATCATAAGTTATTAAATCCTACTGCTCCTGCTAAGTGTGAGAAGTCTTCTAATTGCATTGTTCTACTGATGTTATTAATTTTTATGAACTTAAGACCAAGTTTGGCTTTCAGATATATTCAGGTAACTCCAATGATATCTGGGAGAGCTCTACAAATATAAGACAAGATTTTAGTCTGATCACCGATTTCTGACCATATTTCCATATCTCTCTTGAAAACTCACAGAGCAGGTTAGGCAAGTCCATACAGAGAGAGAGACACATAGATTAGTGGATAAATATGTTTTTTAGAACTCATGTGTGTGTCAGACCCACATGAACAGGATGTTCTGGAGCTCTTGGGCTGAAGAGGTCAAAATCCAGAAGATGCTGAGTGTCGTGCTCGTCCACTGCAATGATGTCCCATCAGTCCCAGAGGCGGCCCCATCAGCTGGCAGGAGCTGGGCAGCCTCTGCCCACCAAAGCAGATGTGATTCTCAGACAACTGTGAAAACTGAAAACCAGAGATCACCTTTTTGGTCATTAACTACACCTCAACAACACTACTCAAATGCCAGGGGAAACATCTGTTGCAATACATTTAACCTATAAAAGTGGAACAAACTCAGTGACACATTTTAAATTCTTTAGAATCATAGCTCTCTGCATAGGTATATGGTTTTTTGTTTTTTCAAGCCTTGATCCCCAAAGACTTGGTCTAGACTCTAGACTTACCTTGTCTTGGCAGATATATACCAACAAAGTTTTGTGTAATTTTTTGCCTTTTGATTTTTAAGGCCAATGTCATATAATCAACGAGATACAAATGCCATACACACTCAGAGAGAAAGATGTGCATATGTCTTTGTATATTCAAATGTATACATATGTCTGTGCGTATCCACACAAGTATACATATGTAAATATAATGTAATCACAATATAATAAAAATTTAGTTTAAAAAATGAAAAAGATTTTAATAAAGAGTTTTGTACTTTCTAGAATCCCTTTAGATATACTCTCTATGTATTTGTGTGAATAGAAGAATAAAGCACAGCTATTATATTTACTCTGGAGGTTTCATTATGCAAAGTAAAAATCTAAATTAATAAAAATGTTTTCCAAAACATGCCAGAGGTCATCCCCAGGTAGCCAGTGTTGAGACTACAATGCCAGATTAATGCTCAGGCCAAATAAATCAATTCTGCAAGGTTGTCAAAGATTTCTGATGTCATATATTAATCAGTCATTGCACATTGCAGATAGAAAAAGTCTATCTCCAGAAATAATGCTTGTGGGAAATCCGATAGGAAGTCATATGGCAAGCCAACAGGATCATGGAAGCCTCATGCCTGGGTACATTAGCAAAATGTATTACACTAAAATCCGAACTACCTAGCACCGTAAGAGGGAAAAGTTTGTTTGAAGAAGGTGTCTGCCCACTGATCACTGCAATTCTCTCTGTTGTGACTGTGATATTGCCTGGGTTTTATGGTTCCTTTTCAGACCATTGCATTTACACTGCTCTGCTTTTAAAAATCCAAAAACCAATTTGCCATGGAAAAGACCGAGGAGCCTGAAAACTCAACTGACCATTTCTGTCTTCATCACAGCACAGAGTATGTCGACTGAGAAATGCAGAGCATGCTGGTAGAAGGCAAGATGTTAGTAATGAGCCAAATGAATCCCTGGTGTGACTTCACTCACTTCATTAGAGTTATCCCCAGGATAAATTTGTCCCGGTGTACTGAAGACTCTAAAAGTTTTGGGCTGAAGAGAATAGCAGTACATGGGAAAATGGCAATCCTTCCCCGAATATTTAAACTGGATTGTTAAACCAGTGAATCTGACTCCAAAATATGTTTGCATCTTGTTTTTGATATAGTCTCTTGAATCACTTTTACAGTTCCAGAAAGTGTTGCATGATCCAGCCAGCAACACGATGCATTAATAAGCAATGAGCTATGCAGTCCTGTCAAAACAAGCTCATTAGTAAGTTGGCTGCTGGGTTTTTGCAACCACTAGCTAAACTTTGGCAATATAAACAGGGGCACCTACAGGGAGGTCCCACAAGCTGTCTGTACTTTAAAAGATTTAAGGACTTATTTTTAAACTTATAAATAGAACCCAGCATCAATTTTCAGCAGTGCAAGTACAAAATAATTGTCCAAAAAGCCTCACAAAATCTTTATTGCAATGATTAGGTAGAAAGTTTCTTCTCATGTGATAAAAACAAAAAAAAAAAACAAAAAAAAAAACGTATCCCATAATATAAAACAAAAATGATGCTTCCTGATATATTGTTAGGGTTATAAAACCTGACTCTAGTTTTTCAGGACTGTAAACAAAGTAAAGCACTTTGATGCTCTGATGATTGGATGGTAGTTAGAGGGCCACACAAGTTCATAACATATATGAAGAGCATAATACATTAAAAGTCCCTGTTTACAAATAGCTCACTGTTCACTTCTCCAATGTCTCAACCAAGCTCATCCATGACAATTAAAAGGCAACTGTGCTTAGCATTTCTTTGCAAGACTGCAAGGATGCACCCAGACTACCCTTGGTAAACACTAGTACGTCCCATCCGATGCTTCAGGTAACAAAGAGAGCTGCTAGAAATGACTAAAACATTTGAGTCTAAAGAAATACTTTCCATGGCAGAAGTTCTGAATGTATTTATTTGTCCTTGTATCCCGATTCCAGCAATGAGTATGGAAAGTTTACAGGGGGCATAGCATAGCAGAATATCTAGCGGTATAAGCAAAAGAGTAATATTTAGGTACATATATATATATATATGTATATTTTTAAAATCCCTTTATGTTTGATAAAAGAAGTTAAATTTTATCTATTTCTCACCAGCCTTGGAATTTCAGAGGCTGTAGTTATCCCACTCAGAGGCAGTGCCCACCCACTGACACCACCTTCCCACCATCTGCGTCTAAGGGTAGACTCCCAACTGTTTTTTCATCACGAGTGAACAGCAGTAACCTGGGTGGCTTTTGAAACTGCTTGCTTGGCCAGGAAGCGGGTGAGCATCTTTCTGGCCTGCCCAGCTAAAGTCTTTGCCACCTGAAAGCTGTGATGCCAGTGCTCCACCTACAACCCGTCTGGAAAGAAGAGCTCTTTCACACCACCACCTCTGCTGGTAAGTGCCTTGCCAGGGGGACGTGGTACCTGTGCACTGTGAGCAGACATGGCTTTTCTGAATTAATTACCTTTAACTTGTGAAGGTCTAATTAGTTTGTTACCTGCCTGCTGTGGAAATCACCCTGCTCCACAAAAGAAACACAGCCTCAGCACTTCCATTATATATGTGGGAATGCAGCTATTTAAATATGTGGACACCAGACACACCTGTCTGCCATAAGAACACACAGGTGTCTGTAATTAATAGATTTGAGTCATCATCTTTTCTCCGTGCCCTTTTCCACACTATGCTTCTGCAGAAACTGGCCCAGGTAAGGACCACTGGGGAAAGAAGAACGGGTGAAAATCAGCGTCGGCAGAGGTCGGACTCTGTCCGTATATCTAAATGCGTTCTACAGATTAGCATCTGCTTCCTAGGACAGTTAGCTGTAGAAAAAGGAGCTGGACCCTTTCATTTTCACTGAAGTAATTGGGTTCAGAGGTAGCAATACTCACTTTAAAAAGAGAAATTAAAAGCACCCTTTTGAGAAAGACAGTGACTATTAATACTACTCTCTAACTGCAGTCGTTGCTGTAACACTGTGATGCCAACAGTTTTTATCCAACGGCCAAACTGTGTAAATGTATATATATTTTTTCAATGGCTAGTAGCATAAAACCTTGTATTTTGTTCTATTATGTAAACTTTCCCATTCAGGTGACAGGCAATTTATTGCAGCACTTCAATGGATTGTAATGGCTGTAGTAACTGTGCAGTTAAGTGCTGTTTTTAAAAAGTAGAACTGGCAAAATATTTAATGAAGCATTTGGCTTTCTGTGCGACGAGATGAGAGTACCCTGTTGTATGCCAAATCAATCTGATTTTGCACAATATATCCATTCAAGCAGCAATTCTGGAGGCTGGAGAGCCAGAGGAGCTGAGAGACTAGATTTTCTAGGCTGTAGAGAAAATACTACTTCCAGATGTAATTTCCAAGTACTAAGAAGTGCCATTTACTCCGGGAGACATGGATTTGCAGCATGATTTAGACAAATTCTGTTGAAGCTCTTCAATCTTTGCTGAAAGTAGGCAAGAATTTTCTTCAACATTACTGCTGCTACTACGGGTTTAACACTGTAATATCAATATTTAACACTGCTAATTCCCTAGAAAATCTATATATTGCAATCATACTCCATAAGGTGAGACATGGATTGGGCAGCTTCTGAGGATGAGCAGCTAGTTCCACATTACATGTCCAAGAGTAATGCAAAGATTTTTATTATCTCTCTTTTTTTTATATTGGAGGTAGGAGTGCGTTGTTGATGTTTAATGCTTCTTTTTGGCCAATTTCCACTCCATGTTCAATTTCAAGGCAATTCATTTCGATGCATTTTAAGAGTACAGAACTTGACAGGGGCAATCTTTCATCTAGTGTCACTAAGGAAAATATTACAATTATCCCTTCATCCACACCCCAAAAATCCTCCGTAAATTTCTTCCATGAATAGCTGCAAGAAAGAGTAGAGCATCATTAAACTCTTAGCACATACCATTCTACTGAAGTAAGAGCTGATCCCAGTGGGTCCTGGATCCCATGATTGTCTCAGATTTCTGGCCCTGAAAAATCAGCTCAGGGCAGCCTTTCTTCAAGTTTCTCCATAACCAGACTTCACTGCGCATTGTAGATGTGCCTGGAAAACACTTTCAGAGCTCTCAAAATCTACTCTGCTGAGCGGGATAAGAAAAGCAGTGAGAAAGCAGTTGAGCTCTGACATTGCCATGCTCTCATTCTGAGAATGGAGTAATAAACCATCGGTTTTAGAGGCACCGCTGTTGTCACCTGCGATGTTACCAGTGCTTTTATCGCCCTCAGAAGTCTCTCTTTGGACAAAAAAAAAATTGTTAAATGATGGAGCAAGCAGCGCCGTGCCTTCCAGCAGGCGAGCACCGAGCAGGCCCAGCAGGGGACAGCAGGGCAATCTGGAAGAATTAGTATGGAAATTTCTAAACCCTTTCTAGACGGTGCCTGAGGAACACGGTGCCGTGGAAAGGGCCACACATGACAACAGCAGCCACCAAGGCAGAGATGAAGGCAGCGTCATGTCCTCATGTGCCACAGGACCAAATGCCAGGGGGAACAAAGCTCTTGGCACAGGGGGAAACCCAGACAGCTCCCTCCCCACAAAGCAGAGCTGACTTGTAGGTATGCTCCTATCAGCAGACCATGCTGCTAACTCAATAATTTTTAGTTTGTTGTTTGTTTTTTTTTTTAAAAGAATATCAGTAAGATATTAAAAAGTGGCAAAACCAGTTTGAGGCCACCCAGAACTGAAGTTGTGTGACCACTCTCCAAGGAATTTTCAAGCTAGACCACTTTTGCGATAAGTATCAATTAATAAGAGCATCACGGGAACATGGACAAGAAGGCCAAGCAGAGATTACAGAGCCGGGAACGAGAGGGACCCTGTATTTTGGCTGGGGCTATAGCAGTGTCAGGGCCGAGCAGGCTCCCAGGCCCCTTTAAGCAAACAAACAAAGCAAAACAAGATTTGCTTAGTGCTGCTACCTCTTGCTCTTTCACAGCTCCTAGGACCCTTTCTTGTTGGTGGTGGTTTTATTTTAATTGGAAAAGAGCTGGTACTTTTCATAGTCTCATAAATTTTTAAATAACCCCTGAGCTTAATAAAGTCTTTTCTTCTGCTCCATGTTCATAACACCTGCATTTAATCAAGCCAAACTCTCCTTTTTTTCCGTCTTTCGCATGACTCTCCTGCATGTGTTTAAAAGGACTTGAGGTCCCCTTCCTTTGACTCAATCCTTTATAACTGTTCTTTGCAGATAGCACCAGTTCAATGGTTGTCACCCAAGATAAGAGCATTTCTGGATTTGAATTCTCAAAACTGAGCCATTGAAGACATACCCATTCCAAGAAGAAGGATGAGTTGGCTGGAAAACAGAAGATAAAATACAAAATGTCCTTCAATAATTAAAGTTTCACTTTGTTGCAGAAAAGACGTGGAATTAAAAAGAAATCAAACATGGCTTGGTTTTGAATCCAACTAGCTAACTATGTTTTTGAAGAGGTTTAAGGTTCTGCTGCATTGTGAAAAGTGATTCCTTATACTTCCTAGAAACATTACCTACTGGAATAATCTACAGAAAGTTGTCAAAACCGCATGATCAGTTCTGCAGGGTACATTGTTTTGGACCATTATTGTGGAACAAAACAGACATTTCACTCCAGAGGGGACGTGTTACACACGTAAAAGTAACATCACAGCAAGAAAAACAGAAGGGGAGTTGGCAAGGAAGAGCTCTCAGAAAAAAAAAAAAAATGGGGTTTGATCTTCTCATCTATTACATTAAATAATATTTCGACTGAATTATTTTGCACATTGAAGGAGATACCACAAGTAGAGAAACATGAGATTCAGGGGATAATTGCCCAGGGAGGCAGCACATTCCCTTTTGCTGGTACAATTTCAGCAGGAAGGTTAGACACAGCACAATAAATCTACAAGTGGATATCAAATAAAAGATGTTGCTGCAAATGAGGCAAAGGATGACTCCTTAGAGAAGGAAGATGAAAAAGAAGCAAATGGAAATAATTTAAAGCACTGTAAGAATAAAACTGTTGATTACTCTTTAAAACGTGAATAGGGCTGAAAAACTGGAATTCAATGCAAAACAAAAAAAAAAAATAGTGGCTAGTTAGTCTCTGCTAGAACCAGTGAATTGAATGGCTTACATATAACTGTAGTAAATGCCCCAGTCCAGGGCAAGGAATTAAATCACCTCTAGGGTACAGAATCATTTCAGAAAATTAATTTGGGAGCACTTGAATACCTGTGGGCAATATGACTTGATCTCTGTTCTGCAAAAAAGATGTTCCTCAAGCTCCTCAAGTAGGCGAAGAGCCCTAATTTGTTTTGGAAAATACAGGCCATTCTCTACATACGTCCAGCCAAGTTACCAAGGTGCCGCCAGAACTGCAAACATTTAAAGGGGGAAAAAATGGATAAAAATCAAAGGACAAAAATTAGGACATGCATTATAAAAAAAATATCCTACAGTGTTTCCTTGGTCCTTCTTCATACACTCAAACTGAGCTAAATTCATGTTAACCTTACTTGAAATCAATAGGTCTAATAAGTGGTCCTCTTCACGACTGAATGTCTCTGAATTTGATTTCTGTGCTTTGTCTCTGGCACATAACAACCCCTGTCTGCAGTAACAACAGATTTCTTACAAATACAATTGAAGAGCTTTAGGAATTTGTTTGCTAACTGAATGAATTATTCTTGTACAAAACAAGTGATGCATTTCTATGCACGCTCACATTTTTCTCAATCTCCTGTTTCAGCATTGGCATTTCTCAGTTTAAGCCTAATGTCATAAATCATCACACGAAAGATTTGGGGCTGTTCTAATTTGCAAGACATTTTTCCCAGGTTGTCTATTCTTTGTGTTGTTTTGTTTTGTTGTGGGTTTTGGTTTGTTTTTTTTTAATACATATATAACATAACCTAACCCAAAACCTTGATTGTAAGGAAAACTAAAACAGAGGAATAAAAGATTTAAATCCTTTCCTATTTGTTCCCACAAACGCCCATGGCTTGATTTGAATGTCACATTGGTTTAACTTGTACAGTTCCCACTGAATCATGATATACTCTGGTGTGAAATCAAAGCAGGCCTGTAATAGGTAGCATAGCCAGAGGGGACTAGCCAAACTTTAAAAACTTAATATCCATTGTTCACTTCAGTTCATCACTTGCATTATTAGCAGCAGCTGTTCTACTACAAACCACTTTTTCCTACCCTTTGGGTATGCAGTGCTGCATCTCTAAATAGCTGCAAAAAGTTGATGTCGCCTGTTGGGAACAACTGACTGTCATTCGAGGTTGCTGGGGGATCTTGGTAAGGTCTATTTCATCCTTCTTCTTGCAGAGGATGCTCCCTTTGAAGTTTATTCACCTATTTATTCACAAGTGACTTCAAAAATATTCTCCTCAAACATTAATAGAGTTGCTCCTTCATACCACAGCTCCAATTAAAGTCCTGTTCATCCATATCCCATAGAGCTTGGTGGCTCCAACAATATATTTTCAAAACATATGTCTATTCTATGTTACAATCATTAGTAAAAAACCCTTACTGATGTATCCCACAGCTGAAACATGGGCATTCCTGCATCTGTTTTCAGACAGAGAAGACACTTCTTCCAATCATTGTACTATTTTCCCTAGAAAAGGTGACATGTAGAAGGAACAAAGGGACCAAGAAAGGGAACTGCAGACCAGTGCTCTTCTAAAAGACTCACAAAAGCTTTCAGTGAAGGCAAAAGAGAAAGGGAATTGAATTCAATTCAATTTTGGGGTGAAGGTTTTGTAGACTATTAGAAGAGATTATATTTGAATCATTCTGCTTTGTCCATCCTTAACCTAAATATTTTCATCTCATGAAAGAAAAATATTCATTGTTTTCCTGAGACATTTCTATTTTCATTTCTCGCCAAAGAAATATTATGCCATAAGACACAGATGAATTGCAACTAAAGAAGGGAGTTTTAAAACTACATAGACCCCACAAATTTTGGCTAATGATAAGCCAAATATAATAATTATACACCCAAACCATCAAAAACACTCCATACTTCCCATTTATGTTATTATGCAAACTAACATTTTCTTTCCATTTTTTTCCTCTCAATTGTCTTTCCCTTCCTTGGCAGAAGGACTTGCTATGCTAGCCCTCTAATTAGAAGTAACAGTTGCAGTGGAAGGAAACTCCCAGATCACCAAGTGAAAATTCTTGCTGTCATAGATAACTTCATCTGATAATCTCATCCATAAACTCTGCCAGCTCCACCTTGTTCCCACTAGAAGACCTTTCCAGAACCTCACAATGCTCATGGTCAGAAACTTTCTTACAGTTTCCAGACTGAATTTTTATTCCTCTGTGGTGTCTTCCCACCCAGATGTATTTGCAGACAGCATTCATATATGCCTTCTCAGCTTTCATCCTGTCAGATTAAATAACCCTAGCTCTGCCTGTACAAAATACTATATTCTTTGATCACAGTAAGAGGACCAGTTTTAGACAAAAGTTCCTTGACCTAAGTTTCCTATAGCTAAGAAAACCCTTTTTTTCTCTGTTCGTTTTAATATCCTTTTCCACTTCTAACTTAGCTGGACTTCCACCACTATTCTTTTTAAACCACTAGTCCCTACCTTGCAAAAGCCAGCTTTATTTGCTCATTAGTTTTTCTCCCCAGACTAGGGTCTCCATTCGTTTCTAATACCTTTCTGATTTTAAGGAGTCTTGCTTGGGAAAGAGCTTTCTATGAGTTTGCATACTTCTGAGAGAAAGAGATTCCTGGAGTTCTTCACAGTTAGTGCTCAAGTTCTCAGTCTGGGCTGACTTCGCTCAATTACTCCTTTAATATCTTGTGTTCCCTCTTGAAATTGTGAATCTTGGCCACAGAGTTACCTTTGCACCAATAAAGCATCAAGCACATGAATCCTCAGGTAAGTTCTGCAGCTCACTGCTCTTTGGGCTCCCTCGGTCACTACTCACTTGGATTTTTAATACTTTCAGCTAAGTCATTCCTGTCACCTTCAACAGTTGAATATTCATTAGTAACAATTAAAGACAGGAAACCTAACTCCCTCAGCTACAAGACCTTTGACACAAATACAAAACTACCTTTAAACTACAAATGACAACTAGACCTTCTCATTAAGAACTGTGACCAAACCACTGAACCTACAAATGATGAAGTGCAACCTAATAAACCACCAAGCAACAGAAAATGCCAGTGAACTTACCCCCAATATACAAGAACTTCTTTATCCTCCACCAAGGCCAGCTCCCACCCAGACACCCCTGTTTACTGTGCTCCTATCAGTGGGTTCTTTTATGCCATGGAAAACCCAAGGTGCAATACAGAACATCCAAAACTATTGGGATTTTTTGGTACATTGCTTCATTAGACAGGTAAATTCACACTTCTGTCCAGATTTTCAACTGCATCGCAATAAAAATCACAAGAGATACTATGGACTCAGGACTGCAACCATATGATACAAAATATTAGGAAGATGATGGTAACTGACCTTCATAACAACCATAGGTTAAACAAGGGCTGTGTTGCCATTATGGAGAGAAAACAGGCAACTTCGGCAACATCTTTGTACATATAAATGAGAAAAAAATAACCCAGGGCCTGTTTTGTTTATTTATTATTGTCATCTAAGTCATTATGAGAGGCTATGACTTTCCATAGCAAAGCCACATAGTGCAAATGTCATTAATTCCTTTTCCTTCCTAATCCAAAATTAAGAACATTAAAATGCATTAAATTCAAGCCATTATAATTTAAAGGGAGACTTTATAAAGGCTCTTTGGTAGTCAAGGCTATATTGGTATTTCCATTCTATTTTTTAAGTGCTTATAAATCAGCCATAAATGCTGCTCGTTTTGAAACCTGCTATCCAAGTTTTCAAGCCACAACCGATCATTCATTTTATCTTTTCCTGAAAATGTGATTCAGATCAATCTTTCAGCTGGGTGAGGTGAGTTTTTGGATGCCGGTGATCTGAAGCAGCGTGCCAGAAGGATAGAAAAATGCATTATAATGAAGTTTTAATGTAAAACAGAACTCTTGCTGATTTAAAATAATGTTCTTTGTAGTCTGCAAGAAAACAAAACCAGAATCCAAATACATGACTATACTTTCTCAAGCTGTAATATATATTTGTACTTTTTGAAAACAAATCAAGAGCCAAGCCAGTAAACCGGTGAGGACATCTTTAGCTTGCATAACTACTTCTTCCAGCTTCCCAGCTCTTACAGCTTCGTGGGGAGGTCTTTATCTGTCACAGCAGGCTATGCACCCTCAGAGTGCTATTTTTTCTTTTTTTTGCATTTTGTTGCCCTTCATTTAACAAAGCAATCACCAGACCTAGTTTTCAGTGGCTGGTGACCTCCCAACAAGGCTTCTTCATATTTTGAACCACCCCACAGGATGGAGGGAAAGAGGGACATGAATACTTTTCTCTTCGAGCTCCAAACAGGCTGTTACAGCAGATCCAGGAATAAAGCTGTGTTGGATGGATTCAAAACCATCTAAAAGGAGTCAGGAGAGGAGGAGAGGATTAGGGCCAGCTGCAGCATCCACACTTGTTTGTCTCCTTTAATGTGCTGCTCACAGACATGCTAAGTTATATGGGAAAAACTATCTTACTGGTCGTTTAAAAGCAAAATCTGTTGGACTCACAGGTATATCTGCAGCTGGGAGGAGGACATTTGTAACACCCAACTCAGTTTAGAGACACATTTTGCAGTCTGTTTCCCTAATTCTTAGGGAACCCTGTGCACTCCTTACAGAAGGCTCCAGGTCAAAATCAAACAAAGTCTTCTGTCTTGCTAAAACTTGTGTGCTTATTAATATCATTTTTATAATTACTGAGTATTACTGTTGGCATTAAGAGGCCTCCAAATGAATTTGGTCTCCGCTGTACTCAGCACCACCTGAATGTAATGAAAATAAGGGCCATGGCCAAAGAGCTTACATTTCAAATCCACTGATCAAAGTATATACCAGTAACAATACTCAAACTTTCAAGGCTTATTAACATCAGAAACAAAAAATTAAAAATCCTTCTAGAACTGTGCAAGATGATCTTTTGACTCTGAATCTGGATTAGCGTTCAGTTTGGAAGGAGAAATGTGTTTTAATAAAGTCAAGAACGCTTTCAGCTCTCTATGGAGGCATGCATTGAAGTGATTAAAGAATGGCTCTGTGGGATAGCAAGCTTTCAGCTGAATAGGTGAAGAATCTTATTCTGAGATCTTTTGAAATGGAACAGCAGCTTGGATAAATTGATTATATTTTTCACAAAAATACCACACCACAGTTAATTAACAGATTCTGCCACAAAAAAAAAAATAACATGCATGAAAAAATAATACCGTTTCAAAGCAGTCTTCAGTGGGTTTTTATAATCTCCATTTGTAAATATCATGTTTATTTTATAAATATGTCAATATGGCCCTAAGAACTGTTGAACTGTCGAGCTGGTCAAATTATTACTAAGGATATACTCTCTTGTTCATAGCCCTGTTTTTCCTGTTTGCAGTTTACTCGTGATAGTAGTTTTAGTAGACAGAAGTTTATCTATGTACATTTCATAAACTATTTACTTTGTCTTTAGATCACTTGAGGTATTGAGTTGTTTACAATCATTGTTTCTATTTCTTGCCTGAATGACTGTTTGTTTGTTTGTTTCAAAGTGAGTGCTGCATAGTTTTACTATTGCCTTATAGCTATGAAGTGAATTTTCAAGGTTGGAGAAGAGGTTATATTGAGAAAGGTAAATCAGCCTTCAGGAGATTTTTTTTTTTTCTAAAAGAAAAAAAAAACTAAACTCAGGTGTTACAGAAAGGCGCAAGAGCTGCTCAGAACACAGAATCCTCTTTCCCCAGGCAAATTCCTTCAAATCTCTTCAGGTCACAAGGATTTCTGTATGCCTAGTTTGTTTAAATGCCCTCTACCCTGTTCCTCCTCCAACAAGATTAAGGTTTCCTTGCTCTGAACTTTCCCTTTGGTCCCAAGGACATGGGACTCCTGAAGGCCAGTCTTACCAGTAAAGACCACTGTGAAGAAGACACTTGGCCTTTTCTGTGTCATCTGTCACCAGGTCAGCAGCAGGTTCAAATTTTCCCTCATCTCCATTTTGCTGCTAATATACTTGCAGAAGCTCTTCTTGTTGGCCTTCACACCCGTCACCAAATTCAGTTTCAGATGGCCTTGACTTTCCTAGCCCCATTCCTACTTGTTTAAACACTGTCTCTATATTCATCCTGGGTGATTTGACCCTGCTTCCAACTCTTGTATCTTTCCTTTTTTAGATCCAGGTTTATTCAGGTGCTCTTTTTTCATCCATGCAGGCTTCTTGCCTCTTTTCTTTGCCTTCCTGCTTGCCAGGATGGATCATTCTTGAGCTTGGAGGAGGTGACCTTGAAAATCTACCAGCTATCCAGGACCCTTCTTCACACCAGGGCCATGGGATTCTTCCAAGCAGGTCTTTGAACAAGACAAAGTCTGTTCTGAAGTCCAGAACTGTGATCATGCTTTTTTGTGCTGCTCCTGCTTTTCAGGAACCTGAACTCTAGATCTCATGGTCACTGCAGCCAAGGCTGCCCCTGACCTTCATATCCCCCACCAGTTCCTACTTGTTTGTAAGTACCAGGTCTGTCAGACTGTGTGCCCTTGTTGGCTCTTCTACCACCTGTGTGAGGAAGCGCTCTCCAGAAACCTCCTGGATTACTTGTATCCTACTGCATTGCCCTTCCAGCAGATATTGGAGTGATTAAAGTCCTCTGTGAGGATAAGGGCTTGAGAACATGAAGTTTCTTCCAGTTGTCTGCAGCAGTGTGCATCTACTTCTTCCTTATTGGGCTGTCTGTAGCAGGCACCCACCACAAAGTCACCCACATTCTTATAACTGTCAATCCTAACCCACAAGCTCTGAGCTGGCTCATGGTCCATCTCAGGGCAGAGCTCGACGCATCCCTGTTGCTCTCACACTGCAAGGACAACCCCCTGCCATACCCCTGGATGGTCCTTCCTGAAGAGCCCCTATCCATCCATGGCAGGGCTCCAGCCTGATGCTCTGGTGCAGCCCAGATCCATGTTCATGCAAACACAAACACGCTGTTAAACAATTGAGCCATTCCCAGGGTTAAGGCACCATAAATTTTTGTCTAAGCTTTATGTCCCTTCATGAATTAAGGCAATCCAGGCAGCAGGCAGTGTTCTTGTTAACAGTTCATTTTCTCTCCCCTCTCCATCTCCTGTCAGGAAACAGCTTACAGGTCTTCCTGGCGGTCTTCTAGAAGAAATCATAGTTACAGAGAGAATTTTACAAACAATAAATTCCAGGGGGGGGGGGAAGGGGGAAGACTTTGAAGTGTTGTTGCTGAACATGAAGTCAACAAACAGGGAATTTTACTGCTGTACCAGCACCCTCACTCATTGTCTTTCCCAGTCCTGGGCTAACAGTCGTGAAGTGAAATAAGTGCTGCGTACACACATTTTCATTAATCCTGGCTTGGGTCAGTTCTCTGCTTGGGGAGGGGGTGAGAGTGAGAGAATTGGAAGCTGTCTAATTCACTGCTAGCTGAGGCATGGCCATTTTCTTGCATGACCCCTCTCTGAGCACAGGGAATGCATCCTGGCTACATCCTACATCCACATGGGGAATGTGCACTCTGCTGACTTCATATTTCAAACTCTGGGCTGAGAAATCTAGAGATATTTATGACTGAACAGCCTTTTTGGGGGGGGGGGGGGATTAAATATGTGTTGTTGCACAGTTAGGCTGTTAAGTACTAACTGCCCCAAGAAAATATGGGAGTAAATATTCAGCCTATAGCATCTCCCTCATCATACATCAAAGAAAGTCAGAAAAAATTGACCTGCAAAACACCGATAAGTTTGTTAGGAAAAGCTGGGTAACTGCAAATAGCCAGCTAAAAGAAAAGCTCTTGCTGTGTTGAGTGTTCCCAGCTGCTTGTCCACCACCATAAATCCCAAGGGAAGCTCTCCACCCCCGGATGAGAGTAACCTCTTGACTCACGAAGCGGTGGGCTGCACAAACCCCACCCACTCATCCACACCACCACCAAGGGAAGGTCTTCTCATTGCTAAGATCAATGACAACCACATCTATCCCAGCAGCCACCGCACTTGCTGACTACGTTAACAACTCTGCATACATGCATTTCACCAAGAATTACTGTTGTCTTGATTACCGTACAGAAAATACGACTTTCTGGCCTTTTTTTCTATTCAAATATATATGAAATTCGCCCACAATGATGAACATGGAAAACAGCAAGGAGTGTTGCAATTATCACAGTGAAAGAGAACATAATTTCATTGATCCCAGCATCCAGCCATCTGCTGCCACCAGGACATGGTGCTTCAGAGAGGAGAGAGACAAGACTCTTCCTTTGCCCCCCACCACCTATTAATTTGCAAACTAAACCCCAAGTTTGGCAATCCTTCTCATCACAGCAAAGCTTATTGCAGAAATTCTGAACTCTCTTAATTTAACAGGAGAGCTCGCAGCAATATCCACTAGGAAACTTCAGAAAACAGGAATTCCAACATCACTCTGGACTCTTTCAAGCTGCCCACCTGTCCCCTCTGAGACCGGCTTGAGAAATAAACTGAAAAGTAGGATTAATAAGTGAGCAACAGGTAATTTGTACACAATGGTGGAATGAAGCCTATCTAGTAACATAAATTGCTTACAGAATGATCCTGTGAAGATAAGTCAAACCACACAAAATAAATGTTTAATATTTCCTTATTAATGTCTACAGCTGGCTCCCGACTGACTACAAAGAGATGCTGTTTAAAAAGGATATATCCAACGAGCTCAACTCTGCAACTCTGCTGGCTTCTTGTACAGTGTGTAGTAATCCTAAACTGCAGTTTTTTCTTGTTTGATCTTCAAGTTTTAAGCAAGAAAAAGGATCATGAAAGCATTTTCAAGCACTTTTTTGGGGTCTTTTAATTCTGTCACACTTTTTGCTCTCTATGGTTTAAATTATTCATAGCAAATTGTGCAGATTCAGATGTCAGCAAGTCATCGGCTAAATAACAAATTCAAAAAGGACTCCGCAGCCATTCTCATAATGTATCAGAGGCATCCTGCACCCAGGCAGGAGTGATCATTCATTTTCAAGTAACATTTGCAGATGGACTCATCTCATTCTTTAATGACTTTAAAGCTACTTGATGCTCTAAATGCAGAGGTATTAGGTGGTCATGTTCTGTTTAAAAAATTCTCTACATCTGATTAGATAGCATTGCTAGATGAAGTCAGTTAACTGAAGAATACACGGGACTTTTTATCCCAACAGTGCACTCTGTCAAAAAGACCCTTGAAAAGAGGTGAGGAAGAGTCTGAGGAAGAATCTTCAGGTATTGTCTTCGTTTGGTTTGTTGGATTTCTTTTTTTCATCAAACTTAATCTAAACTGAACCTCCTTGGAGTGAATGGTCATTTTGAACATGGAGCCTTTCCTACAACCACTGTAACAGCCACTCCCCAGTAATCCTCAACCCCTTCTCCTCATGACAAACAAAAAGTAGCATAAATAAAGCAAAATTTTGGCCAGAAAATTCAAACTGATAAAACAGCAGTGATTCTTCACGTTCCCCCTAAGGGCACTTTGAGCATGGCAGCTGCTTTGGTACATCAACTCACCAGTGGGTGGGTGAAGACTAGTCGTGTAGGTGGTTCAGACAGAAGCACAAGCTCAACACTGGCAATCACAACCTCTCTCTGCACACCCTCTGAGGACCAAGCAACTTTGGACACCTCCAGGCCATCTGCAGGCTGACTGTATGGCAGCTCTGGAGACAGGTGGTGGGACAGCACACCAAGTTCATGGCACCTGGACACTCATCTTACTGAGAAGTACAGGCATGTGCATGAGTGCTTCCCTAACGCCTGAGAGTACAGTGGGAGGAATGTAAAGCAAACCTCCTGCCCAGAGAAATTTATGATCTGAAAGACTGGATGGACATTTCAGAGCGTTTTATGTCCTGGGACAGGTTGTAGCGAGAGAGGAGTATGTGAAACAAACACAGGGTGAAAAAAAATTATATTTCCCATCAATCAGTTTAAGGACATACCGTTACATCCACGTATCACGGGTGCCTAATGCTTGTCTCTAAATAAAGCATCTGTATGGGAACGTGGCCAGTTAGGCAGCTACCTGGTCACCCGTGGATGAAAGGAACTGATTTATGTGAGCATACCAGGCATTTACACACATAAATTACACAGTTACTCACACAGTTTGAAAGTCCAGGTCCCAGTCTGCAAAGAACTAGGGGAGGCCTCTGGACAAATAATTGATAAACAGTAAAATCCTTTCAATGTCAGATCCCCAAGGGGCTGGGGATGTCCAGAGTAGCTGTACAAGGTAACCACCCGAGAGGATCTGGCCCAGGATAGCCTCCAGCTGTGGCTGCATAAGGCAGGCAAAGAGAAGAAGAGCATCAAACTTGCTCTATTTATCTGCCTTCCTGTATCCCATAAGCCCATGTGTTTCTCACAGCCTTGTCCAGTTTTGAATAAGACACAAAATGATCTCCAAAATTAGACCAATCAATGCACAGAAAGCACTCTAAGCACTCTGTCAGTGCCTGACCTGCGACTGAATACTCACCATTATATTTAGCTCAACCATTTGCAAGTCTGTGATGTTGAACAAATGCTCTACTTTCCACTAGTTTTGCAAAGTGCTCCTAAATTTAACTCTGAGTCAACACTGTACGACTGCACATTTAAGTTAACCTGCACAGTCAGCTTATAAATTTTTAAGAAGCTTTTCCTTCTCTAACAGTGAATGTAAATGCAAGTTGTTTGAACAAAGACACTAATTTATCAGTTATAACAATGAATGCGCCTCTTTGGCTACTCCTGACTGCTTGAAATGTGCATTTTCCATTAACATTAATGGAGACAAATGACAAAAATTATGTGTAAAATGCAGAATAAAAATCAGAAGGCCAAGACGTAGTCTGGTATAAAATTCCATGTTTCCAGCAATATTAACAGTGTTATGCATTTTTTTGTAGCTGAAGATCTGGATGTTAGTTTCTATCTTCTCAAGATATTTTCGTGATTCATGATGCTTATAATCTTTTCACCTAGTGATGACTTTCTTTTGATTTGAAACAGTGATAATACATTGTTTATGATTTCACTCCGTCTGCAAACGTCTCCTGTGCAGTTAACAAGTTTTGAACAGTGCTTATTGGTATTAAAATTATTTATGAGTCTTCATAAGCATAGGCTTGTGTTACAAAAAAAAAATAATAAAAAGTAGAAATGTTGTTGCTTCTAGTCTTGACCTTCAACGTGGACAAAAGATATGAGCATTATTTAAGAAAAATTCTGGAAAAAAAGGCACAATCAAGTAAATTAAATAATGGGTATTCCATGAGAGACCAGAAGGGCAAAAAAAAAGGCAAAAATACATGGGGAAGGAAGTTTAGGGTAGTGATGCCATATTTTCTTAAAATAATGGTTTACCCAAAATCAACTGGCATGTCTTTTGCACAAGGTCCCATTCAGAATCACAGAAAATGAGCAAATACTACATCTGTGGGAGCCTTCCCTCTTACAGCAGTAGCAGTAGCATTGTGTACTGACCAAGTTTGTGGGATCTCTGGTATGAATTAAGGCCCCACTGGACCAAATGGTGTATAATGATGGCCCCACACCAGGGATTTTGTAATGAAAGAATTAGAATGGATACACCTCTACTCCCAACACCAGCCCATGGCTGGTGAATGAAAAAACCACCATAACCAGTTTTCTCAACTCTTGCACTTCCTCCTCTGCTTCCAGAAACTGGTGGTTGCAATAACTGCAAAAAGTAGTTTTTGCCTTGAATCCTATTTCCAACAATTTTTCCTGTCAAATAAATGTATCATTTCTTCAAGCATAATATTACTCATCAGCTGTCTCAGACACACCTATTCCTACCTAATGTGTGTGGTCTTTCAATGAACCCTAGTCTTCTGTTTTAAATTTACACTCACATTACAGAATTTAATTAATCACTTTTTTAATTTATTATTAGCTATAGTCCAAGGTGAAAGATGCATGACAGAAAATGAGCATGGAGTTCAGCAACCCATTTGGCACCAAAAAAAGTACAGGGGAAAAGAAAGCGTAGGTGAATTCTCTTGTTCATCTCCAAATTATACCTAATGAACTAAAAAGAGCCCCAGCTATCTTGAAGAGGTAGAAGGGACAAGAGCACTTACCTGTTCTAGTTTTGAGATGATCCACTGAAGTCAGCTGTGCATTGCACTCTGAGATACTCACATGGGAATGAACCTGGATTACACCTATCAGGATGCACACTCTGAGGAAGAAGGGCCTTAGTTGTCTGATAAATGAGCACAGGATTTACATATAGAATAATCACCAAAAAAAGTTTCACCTACCTTTTAATGCAGAACCCAGGGAAACCCTAGGGACCCTAGGTCCCACTTCAGACCAGCTGAGGCAGTAGTACACTGGGTACATCAGTGAGCAGCAAAGGCACCTTCATGAGCACTGATGGTCAGAACTACATTTTCAAATCTCCAACCCATCTCCCCCCCACTGTGCCTTGATTTGCACAACAGTGCTGTCTCAGAAACCAGATCTTTTTCAGCTAAACCCAAATATGTGCTCCAGCCACTAATGAGCACTCATTCTACAAGACCAGGCTATAGCTAGCATGAAGTCCTCAAAACCACACACAGGGCAAAGGTCGGTGCAGGTTATTTCGCTCAGCAGATCCACTCCTAATGGAGCAAACTACTTGCTAATGTAGAAAGAGTCATGTTCAACCGCTGCACAAAGGGACAATGACAAGTGGGGACAAGGATGATTATAGTCAGCCAAAATCAACTGTCAAGCCCTAACAAGCTTGTGATGAAGTACAGCTAATGTAATTATCACCTTAGGGTCCACAGAGAAGTGCACTGATATAGTAAAAGACAAATGGGCTAGTAAGCAAGAGTCAGACTTGAGTAAAAAGCAAGGATTTCCAAACCGAAGGCTGTGATCAAGCCAGCTGCATGGGGACAACAAGAAAAAGTGCAGTAAATCAAAATGCAAGGTAACGCAGCCAACAGAGAATTGTAAGAGAGCAGTTACTTGAGTAAGGAACCCAAAGCCCATAGTTTCTGTTAAATAACATAAATAGACAATGGTAGTTCCTTAAATCCCTCGATGGAAAAAAAACCCAACCTATTAGGATAGCCATCTTTCTTTAACTTCTTCTTCCCTGTTCTGTCTTTCCTCTGCTCTGATATTACATTTTTGTCATGAAGGCTGCAAGGTTTTTTCTACAATTCCCAAGACAGGGATGATGGGTTTTGCTCTTGACATTACTAGTGAACCACATATGAATTCATAACAGCTCCCATGTCCAAAGGAGACCACATAAGAAATTACCCTCACACAAACATCTTTTTTTCCTTGATACCTGATACCATAAACCTGTTACTTCCCTCATGGATCAGAGGTCTTTGGGGAAAAACAAAGTGGACAAGAATTTCTACCGAAAGAAAAAAAGTTGCAGTTTCCACTGAATAATTTTATCGCCTTTTTTTCTTGCATAATACAGAAGACAAGAAAACAAACCCTAAAACATTATATTTGTAGGTCACCTTTAAAGAGTAAATAACAAACAATTATACATACTCCATCATACTGAGTTCTGCATATCATGTTGATGCTCCTCAGTTCATCTGTCTTTCATACTGTGGGGACTCATCCATCACCAAGTCATCAACAAGCCTGTCATATGGGGGTGATAGAAGTTATCTTCAAGGTAACTCACTGACACTACTTAATTAAATATCTTGAAATATTGCATATTATTTTCGTGTACCGCCACTGGAGACAATGGTAATTACATGGTGATTCCCACAAACGCTTTATGAATCCTCAATTATTGTGCTACTAGCCAGATTTGACATTATTACTGCTAGACTGTAATGAATTATTCGTAGTTAAATATTTGAATTATTCAGCCATCTTTTCTGTTTATCAGCTATCAAAGATTGTCCATTCTTCAAAGTTACTCAGATTGATTTTGCAAAATACGCAATGACTGGGTGTTTGAAAAATTCCTGATGATTTTGACTGGGTAATTTCAAGGCAACAAAATTTGCAACACATCCCTAAAGTACAGCCATCTTAAGTGCCCATAGATAAATATATATATTACAACTTATTTCCATTATTAAGTATTTGGTCTTATAAACATTCATAAGAATGTGGACTCCTTACATTTCCATTCTCCTCCTCCCCAAAGGACATATAGATGTAACAAGTGTTGCTTTGTTAGGTAAATATGGTGCCTGATTCTCTACCATAAGTAGACATGCTCCCCTTTGCAGGTCATAGCATCTGGAGCCTGCTGGAGAATTCACAGATTTCTAGATTTCCAAGAATGACAGTGGTTCACATTTCTGCCTGTCCATCTCCTTCAAGAAGTTTCAGTACAGACCAGAACCTTCTTGAAGGGAGCTGATAGCCATAAAGCTCTTTTAAAAATATCACAAATACTCTTGTTCCACTGCAAATCAGAGTTTTTGCTGAGCATCACTGGATATTCCCACTTCAGTTGCCACATCCTGTTTATTTGTGGGTGCCATTTCTGACCATGCAATTTATTGATTTTGTATTATGTTTGTTCCAAATGGATCTTGCAATTTCTCCAGAGTTTTCTTCCTGCTGTGTCTTCCACTGACAAGTGCAGATCATCCCAGGGTGCATCACAGACAAGGCACTTTCTGGGAGGACTAGCAATGCTATTAGGGAGTTCAGAGAGACTTTATGGGAAACATACAACTTACTTAAAAACTTGGAAATAGTTCTGTGTTCCTAAAAATTCAAAATCTCATTTTATCCCCTCATTTTCACTAATTATAATTGCAGGGCATAAATCCACACTAGTGTCCCCCAGGGTCTCCTCCAGATATTTTGCTTCCATATGCTGTAAGGCTATTTTCTCCTTTTAGTTTCCATCTCTCTTATTCTCTCTAACTCCCGCTATTTGCTCTACCACATCTCTGCTAAGCTCCAGGTCCCAGCGGACTCTCCCCCTCCAGTCCTTTATTTGCTTTAATATGCTCCTTGCCTGAAAAAATGTTATCTGGTTTTCTCCACTTCCACTAATTTTCTTCTCCTCTTCATCCTAAACATCACTATTTCCTGAAGCACATTGAGCCACCTGAATATTTCACTGCCTCTATAAAGCCTCACCTAAGCACTTCATATATTTTTTTCATCCCCGCTGTTTTTCTACTTCATGTCTGAATTACCAGTTTAAATATATCTCAGCTACCGTTGACCCTGCCCGATGAAGATATTGAAACAATTCTACTTTGCCCCTGGACACTACACCATGGAGTAATCAATACCAGTATCTGCTGTCCTGGTCCCTCAGCCGTCAGTTGTGAAGTCCAGCCATGGTACTCCACCGCACGCGGTTTGGGGGGCTCTCTTTGACTTTTAGGAATATTGCCCATCCATGGAAATCATTAAGAGACAACAGCCTTTTTTTTTTTTTTTTTAAGCACAACTTCTAGATGTTTCCTGTGCTAAACCGGTCACACTCCCTGTTCCTATTCCCGGTCCTTTTTCCACAGTGTCTGCTTTTACTTTTCATGGTGCACTGTGTTGTACTTTGTGGAGCACAGGCAGGGAATACTTATCACCTGCAGAAGTGTTATGATCATTTCCTCCTGACATTTTATGCTATCAAGTGGTATAAACTATGATGAAATGTCACCATTCAAATACAGCAGCAAAAAAGAAGCCAAGTCCAAACACGAGCTGACTGCAGAGTATGTGGGAGACACCCCCACTTTATCAGCAAATAGTGGAAAAGTAGTTGATAATTTATGTCATAGCATACAAAGTCTCTGAAGTCATACATTATTCATGGAAAAAAGTCATCTACTTTGTGTCTTTAAAGAAGACACATTAAAAAGTACAATGTTAAAAATAGATGGCATTTTATTGGAGATCATAATTATTTTAAAAGTTGGCAACAGGGCTTTTTAGTTGCTAAAATGACCTTTCAAGATGAAATGAGGAAAAAAGAAAAGCTACTGTGAGGAAGAAGCTATGAAAAACTCCAGTGCATAAAAGAAGGTGTTCATCTTTAATCTCGATTTTAGTATATTCTCCAATGAGAACAGGGGCCAGTAAAATCACATTCAGAAGTATTGCCAAATAGCAGTGTATGTCTGTTGAGTGACACAGCCTTTGGAACCTTGTTGTGATACACCTGTAATTTGGAAATCCAATCTTCATCTGGGCAGTAAACAAGAAATACACAAATATAATGAAGATCATAAACATGGCTAGAAAGCAATCCCTGAATACTAATTATGTGTCTCAGTGTTGCTACATATATTATCAGTAAACAGACTTGCTTTCCTTTCCCTTAATCAGCGTTCATTCTTCTGCTTGCTTTCCTCCTAAGCAAAGACCATGCAGAAATATTGATAGTGTTACACTTTAAACCATCAGGAACAGCATAATCAGAGCTGGACAAATAATTGGCCAAAATTATGAAGGAAGGCAGTTACCAATTCTTAATTACCTTTTCACTCCCCTCCCTGGCTTCATTTTTCCCCGCAGTACGTTATGCGTGGTCAGTCTCTGGTGACCCCAGGTGTCACCTTCTTACAGCATTTACTGGGCGAGATCCAAGTGAGGGTGAACGAGAGGAAGCACCGACTGTGGGCAACCAGGATGCTATGCAAAGATAGGATGCCAACCAATGACTTTACCCTTTATCTTAACCTTTATTCTTTGCCTGCCTAAAGCACAGGCAGCTCCCCAGAAGTGCTGCAGAAGAGGTAGGACTTGAAGAGCAAATGAAATTAGTGAGCTCCCCTGTTAAGGCCAACTCCAGGGAAGTACCCTTGTTCAGAAAGGATGTTAAGTGCCTTGTTAAATCCTGTTGGGGCCGGTGGGACCAAAAAAAAAAAAATATGCTTAAAGTTAAGCACATTGTTAAATGCTTTCTAGACTTGAACTGTTACAGCTTTTCTGACTAGTGCCTTGTTCTTGGAGGCTGTTTCATTCCTCAGGGGCAGCACAAAAAGAGGCACAAGGCTCTTGTCTCTGCAAGGGGTGGTGACTGTTTGCCCAGGAGCAATTCTCCGCTGCATTAGGCAAGCTCCAGTGGAGAAACCAAGTATTTTGCATTTCACCTTTATTTACATTTATTCTCACCTTTGTGTTAAACAATTCTAAATCAATGCATTAATTCAATAACTTTGGGGCAGTTGCCTCACGTTGACAGATGCCTAAATGCGCAGTAGGAGCTCCATTAACAGAGTCCCTACAAAATTGACCTGGAAGGATCAGAGGTGCGGAGCAACCTCACCGGCTCCAGGGAGCTGACTCAAAGAAAAATAAATCTGGGACACAATCAGCATGTTCACAAAATTCAGTCTCCTACTGGATAGCTAAGAGGGTCTAAATTATCTAATGAATGCCTAATACCCCTATTAACTGCAACAATCAGGGTGGCAAACTCTGTGCTGGCAGCAGAGACAATACACAGGCAGTAGACACAGCACGGGTGGCTCCGAAAAGATATTGCAGCACCAAAATCATAACTTTAACGTCTGCCTTCGAAAAAAATACCACAAATTCTGTATTTTATTATTATTCATAGGAAGTATCCTGCATGAAAAAGTATAAACACAGCTTTAATGCAACAATATTGCATTGTCAGCGCTCGGTAATAGGTTTAATTTTAACCCAGGAAAGCCACAAAAACAAATCAAGCTTTTCGTGTCCCTTTGCATTCTTATGGTTACAAATGAGATTTCCAGCAGCTTAAATTCCAGTGTACGGTGGCTGCACACTGAATCATTAATTACCTAAGTAGGTAGCACAGTCTAGCTCCCTTCTGGTAGAAAACAACAACAACACGCAAAGATAAATCAGACTGAAACCCTAAGCTGCGGTTTGTATCTTTTTAAAGAAACCCCATCTGTTAGTTTCCGCTCCAGAACATTCAGAAACGCCTGCCTGAAGGGGGGAAAAAACCCTAAAAAACTGAAAACGTCATTGCAGTAGTAGGAGATGGGCTTACCTCCCACTATATGTTTTAAATTCAGCACTGCAGTTCTGGCCCTCAAACCCATCTTGTGCAGCGACGGGTCTGAGCTCCAATATTGAGCGTACGCAGGCTCAGGGAGCCAAAACTTTACGTTCCTCCTCAGCATAGGTCAGAGCTCGGCTGAAGAAGATGCCTACAGGGAATGGTTGGGGAAAAAAAAAAAAAGGCAGACGAAAGCAAAAGGGCACTTAAGCTCTGTGTAAGAACTCGAGGCTTTGGAAGTATAAGGGGAAAGTTAACATTTTAGAACGAAGAAGAAAGTTTCTCCCATTATTGATGTTGGTGTCTGTGCCAGGGAGAGCGCTGAGCACCCCAGGCTCTCTACCCTAAGCGCTGTTCAAAACATGCAAGAAGATAGTCCCATCCTTGGAAAGTTTTCAATCTAGGACCTTTCCTCCTCTGCCTCTCGCAAATATTGTAGAGCTATGCCTCCTCATTTAATGGCAATGAAGCGCTGTCAAACTAGATAAAGCAAAATGCTTGCTGTGCTTACCACCCCTTTCAGAATACATTTTATAATCCATAACAATAAAGTATAATTTATGCACTTTTATGAAACTCTGCATTATTTTAATAACATCTGCAAAGATCGGATTGCAATATGTTCTGGGAGATATTGTTTTGCCCTGAGTTCATAAAATGTTATATTTTTCAGTTAAATCTCCTGCCACAATTTCATCTGCAGTTGCCAGTAATTTTTTATCTGTTTTGCCAGATCTCGTGTCGAGTGGTAAGAGTTCTCAAAGCCAGATGATTTGCTAAATTTTCTTCAGTTGGCTGTGAATATAGATTTAAAGCAGGACAGAAGCAATGACCATGGGTTATTTTGGGGATTTCTTTCTTAATAGGACATATATAAACGAGGCATCGAGAAAATCAGTCTTTTCACAAGCTTTTAATTGATTTAAGTAAACCTCACCCTGATGGAGGACTGTGCCCAAACATAGGGCTCTTCCAACCTTTCTATAGAGTATCGTAAAAAGGATTTCCCACTGAAATTTTGACCCTCCACCATTCTCAGGAACATTCCCTTCTCTCACAAGGAAAAAGCAGTTTAGTTCAACAGTGAATAGGTGCATCCTTCAGCTCTGCCCAAAGTCCTGCTCTACCTCAGCAGTTTCTCAGACTTTCATGCATTGAATGGACTTCCAGGAAATATCCCCTGTTTCTCTCTGCTGGGGTAAGTTGAGCTGCTCCAGGGCCCTTCCTTGATGCATTTGGGCAAAATCCATCTGTCCTTCTGAGCCTCTGAAGCAAAATTGTGAAAAGTCAATGATTATTTGCGAAGTGGCCAGGACATTTCCATGAAAGAAACAGATGGTACTAGTCTGTGGTTCTGCTCAGACGAAACCATCTGGGACTGAAAGCATGTTTGTTCTTGGACCAATACTTTGGGCAATGGGATTTTTAGCAAAACCAGCATAGAAGCCAGAGTTACTTTGGCAATGAAAACCTGCCCAAGGTAAGGAGCCCACCCCTTAGTTCCTCAGCAGAATTCAGTGTCCTCAGTTTGCACTTCCAGGGAAAGCTCAGAACTGATCAGTTTCACTCTATTGGGGGATATCTCCCCTGAACTGCTTAGTGAATCTGTCAGGAGTTCCCTTCTCATAAGTCAATCAGGAGTCAACCAGAACCTTCACATAAACTGCCCATGGTATGCTAGAATAACAGGCTTTTTATGTATTAAATACCAGTTCTTCAGAAATATTGAGGCCTCCTTCCATGTCTAGAGGTGACATTTTCTGTTACTTACCTGCATTTTTAAGCAGGGTCCATGCCTTGTATCACATTGAGAGGACACAGGCTTTTCACTTCTGTCTCACTTCCCCCACTCTCCATCGCTGATGTGCCACTGCGGTAACCAAGAACCTTACTCCAAGGACTAGGTGTTGTCTCTGCGCTAGCCTAATTAAGGAAGGATTAGTGGGTAGTTTGCACTAGCTACTGAGACAACTTCAGAAAATAAGTTCTTTATTATAGAGACAATAAAAACAGCTGCTTTGCTTTGTGACTTAAAGACAAGTATAGGAGTCTTCATTGCTGTAATAGAAATGGTAAGAATTGTAGAGCTAACATTACGTTCAAGGAAACTATATGGAGGAATATATATATTATAATATATATAAGGAATTTTGAACCCCTGAATATATAAAAAAGCTAAATTTTCTTGCCCTTTAAAACATGTGCTCTGCATTTCTTTCATTCTCCTGAATAATAAAAATGCGCACATAAATATGTTTATAAAGAGGTAATTCCATCCCTGGGCTCTGAGACTTATAAGCCAAGGCAACTTTGCTTTCCTTGTTACAAACCTCTTATGATCGAGTTATACAACTAGATGCAGTTGAACATATATGTGTGGTTAAGCCCATTTAAAATGATTCGGGGCTAGGAAAACATATCTGGAATGTACTGTTGGTATCCAAAGATGTTAAGTTATAATGCCCCAATGGTATAAACAAAGAGAGAGTAGGAATTTATATTAGGCAGCGTACTGCAGTAAGGTCTCCCAGGAAGAGAGCAGGAGTAGGTTAAATAGTGGGAAAGTGCTAGGGGAGGTCGGGTGAAAGATGAGTTTATGAGGTGACGGCTCTGTATCGCCTGAGCTTATCTGGAGGTGGATGGAGAAAAGATTTATTTCAAGGGAGACTTCAGTATTGCAAAATGTATTTATGCTCCTAAAGACCTTTCCATCGGCAAGAAGACTGCAAGGACGGCTCCAGGGTGACCTACCAGGAGCACCAGCTGCCTCAGAGAGAGGACCATGTAGGACCCACCAGGAGAATACACAGAATTCAAGTGAGAGGGGGGAAAATTGGAACATATACACATATAAATGCGTATATGCACACTGCCAACCATAAATGGCCTCCGTTATTCCGGATCCCACTCCTTTATTCCCACCATAAAAAAAATTATGAGACTCAACTATTCATACAGCATTTCCAGAAATTTAATAGAGCATATAGATTAAACTCTGAGGGCCAAGCACTGGTGTCAGATACACCCAATGAAACCCCATCTGAGAACAGAATTTGGCTCAGATTCAGCAGGCAAATGAAAGGGTTTTTTCCACTTTCAGAATAAACCCAAGTATGTAAAGTTTATAGGCACTAGTAGGAGAATAAATCAATTTAAGTCCATGTCACACCATTCTTTACAGTTTTGTAACAAGGTGTACTTTGTTAGATTTTAATCTGCATACATTTGAGACAGCAAAGCTCTTCAAAATCATCTTTTAATGGCATCGCAATTTATAGACAGTAACTAATTTCAAACTTCATAGCACTTGGCTTTTATGATTATTTCAAATCATTTAAATGCAAATGAATTTCCAGAGAGAGAAAACATCAAATGCCCTTGAGTGGCAACATGTAATAGAACTGCGAGCAGAAATCACAGTAGGAATTTGAAGCAGTCTGATAGGGTTTGACGGGAGGTCTGTATAAAAGTGTTTGCCTAAATCCAATTTACATTTCATTTCACATTATATTCTATTTACCCATTTTGTCATTTTAATATGACTTATTTACTTAATCCTGCTCTGAAATCCAATCTGCTATCAAGAGCAAATGTGGAATTCTGGTCAGGATAGGACTTACAGCTATTTTGCATTTTAGGACAATGGTAATATAGTTTCTAAAATAGACCTAGCTCTCTTTTTCCCCACAGTTAATAACGTTACAGCACCATGCAGCCAAAAACATTTGTGCATGCCTTAAATAATTACATTTCTTTCAAGCTAAGCCAATTGTTTGCCTACTGACAGAGTAATATTTCCTGGGAGGCATTGCTAAGCTACAGTACATGCAAAATATTTGGACACAAAGTGCTGAGAAAGATCTGAACTATTCTTAATGTGATCGCACCCAGAAGGATGAGAACCATCCTGGAACTCCCCATTCAGCAGCGGTTACAGTGAAGCACCACGGGTTGGCTGTTTTTTTCCAGCCAGCTGGATTTGCAGGAGGCAGCAAGAGCTGGTCTACCTCTAGTGCTTCCCGTTCTTTGGAATAAGCAGGGAAGGACCTGACTGTGCTTTGTACCTTGGCATCATCTACCCCGCTCTCAACATCCAGACTTTGTGTTGAGAAATGGACGTGTTCCTTTTTTTTTCCTAAAAAAAACCCAGTATCTGGCCATTTGAAATTGCAAAGGGACCAAACACGTTCTGCCCTGCCCTATCCCAGTGTAAATTCTGCCCTAGAAACTACAGCAAGATAGACCATGTCATTTAACATTTGTACTCGGGCAGGGACAATTCTGCAGTTTGCACAATTTGCAAGGGGATTTGACCATGGCACGGGCTAGACGTACACATGTAACCAAGGTCCACATCTCTGTTCTGAGGAAAGGTGAACTCCTGTGACCAGGCAGGCCCTAATTTCTCCTCACATCTTTTTTCCAGGTTCAGTATCTGAATGGAGAGGCAAAATTACACTACAGGCTCACTAATTCCAACAAAGGCTGTACACAGTGTCCTGAAGACCTCCTACTCTGCAAGAGAGGAGAATGGGGGAACAACATGACAAGAGGAAATGGGCACAAACTTGAACAGAAGTTGTTCCACCTAAACATGAGTAAGAACTTCTTTACTTTGATGGTGGCAGAGCACTGGAACAGGCTGTCCAGGGAGGTGGTGGAGTCTCCATCTCTGGAGACATTCAAAACCCACCTATACACATTCTTGTGCAAACTGCTCTATGTGGACCTGCTTCGGCAGGGGCGTTGGACTAGATGAGCTCCAGAGGTCCCTTCCAACCCCATGTGATTCTGAGTAATTTCTTTTTCGTAGAGATGAACTGCACTTCTTAAGACTGCAACAAAGGCTAAAATTGAAATCTCACGTTTCCAAAATCTGTATTTTTAAAGGTAACAGAAGACACAAATACTTTCAGATATTCAGGCTATTCATCATTCTCTGCCACATTTCCAGCAACATGGCTTGCAGAAACCCATGAATATTTTCATTTCTTATCAGATATAAATTACTGATATAGTTCGTACAATGTTTGTTGGTGAAAACTCCTATAGTTGAGTAAACTGAGTGATGGATTTGAAGGAAAATAGGAGTAAAATATTGTGCTTGGGATAGAGAGATTACTAAAATTGTGCTATTCCAACAGCAGCCAATTTCACAATCAAGATGTCTTTTCTATTGCAAAGGCAATTTTATATGCCTTCTGCACATAAATGTCACTATTTTGTTTATTATGAGTTTCTTTTTCATTTATTTCATTAATTTTGTGTACATTCTCTGTGAAGAGACATCTAAGGAAGTACATTTGCCCTCTGTTTTGAGCAATTTGTCTTTTGCAAGGGCGATGTAACTGAGTAAAAGCGATAATACGTGGCCTTTTATCAAAAACTTATCAACGTTGTTCAAACAACTAGGCGTTTCATTGGATTTGAATAAGCTAACTGCTGGGTTAGCTTTGGACCTGCAATTTGTCAGGTTAGATGCTGGCTACTTATTTAATTTTTTTTTTTTTTTTCATTTTTCAAACTTCGTGGAAAGAGTTACTCAGGTAACGATTCAGGTATTGACTAGTGGAGATCAAACACTAACAAACCTCTAATAAAGACCTTGAGTCTTTATTATGACCGGGTGCACCTCCGCCATCAACTAATGCAGCTCCCCAGTTGGCTCCCAGGTCTTGGTGACTGACCGCCCCTGTTTCATCAGAGTGGGTTTGCTCACACCTCTGCCTGGGAGGGAGGTGTCCCTTTGAAAAAACCCAGGGTGGGGTCTAGGGGCATAATCCCTTCCAGAGGCCACTCTCAAAAGCTGGATGGCCCAGAAAGCTTTGTTCCCACTTCCCTGGTCTTTAAGGGCAGCAGGGGAGACATCAGTCCCATAGCCATGAGCTTATGCTGCATGAAGGCCATAAAGGCCATCTCCTCGAGGACATCTCTGAACCCTGACCTCAGTCTCCCTGGCTTTAAACAGGTTGAGGTTTCTTTCAGCTTTGTGGTGGTGTTCTCCTTGCGTACTGGTACTGCTCAGCTGACTTCAGTGAAGCTGACCCAGGTATTTGTTCTGTGCATAAAGCCAGCTCCCCTCACAGGGAGGTGAAATTTCTTAACGGAAAGCTGAAATCCCCTGAGACAACTTTCATAACAGTAAAAAACAATTAATCCTCATAAATAAAATAGGTGGAACCTAAATCAACCCCCAAATCTGTCAGGAGACAATATAACTCACTTTTCCTTATTTACATGCAATACCAAATCTGCTTTTTAATTTCTTCCCCCTCCTACTACTTTTTCTTCCGTGGAGTATGGTAATATGGAGCTCCTGGTAATATCTGAAAGTCCCTATTTTAAGATTTATGTCCTTTTCTGCAACAGAATAAAGCTTTTTATTCCTGGAAATGTTGCTACTATTTTCTGAATTTAAATATGGATGTTCTACGATAAAAGCAATAATAGAAACTCTCACTGGGAGTGAGAAAGTGAAAAAAAAAAAAAAAGCCCTAGACTTTAGGCAATACACTTCTGACACTTGCAGCACACTTCAAAGCGAAGAAGCCCTAGCGTTAACATAAGAACAGTTGCTTTGCAGACATCTGATACGGTTCTTCCAAACCTGCTGAGCGCGCTGCTTTTTTTTCCTATGTTTGTTAAACACCCCCTACCCTGGACATCTCAGTATCAATAGGTCATTTTACGCAAAACATCATAACCGCTTTGAACAAGTTCTATATTTTTAAAGCAAATACTTCAGTGCCTGTTATATTACTAAGGAGAGAAGGGAGAAAACACAACAGTAATGCAATTGAACTATAATCTTCAAAAAAGTAGCATGGCTAAGAGACCGATCTCTATTTTTATGACTGGGCAAGCAATAGAAGGAGAGGGGGAGATGTGACAGTCCCATTTCTATCCCACAGATTAAATATGATGTGGTAATAACACAGATTGAAGGGACGTGTTTTGTAGCGGGGCCAGAACTGAGCCCAGTGCCCTGCCTCACCACAGTATGAGATCAGAAATAAGGGACAGACTTCCATGCAGGACAGATGCACATTCCCATATGTATACTACATCATTTACAAAATATTCATTAACATTTCAAACTGACGTGAAAATTATTAGCTTGAGAAAAATATCAGTTTGCTGCTCTTCATCGTGAAGATTTCTGCAGTGAAAAGACTACTAAGATTATAAGCATCTCACAAAACAGTTATTCACCTAGAAAAAAAATGACAATTAACATTTAAAAAATATAATATACAAAATCTAGTTCTGTGTATATACATATGTGACTCCACACACAAGAAAAACTAGGTATTCAGGATAAGAATTAATACTCAGTATCTGGCAAAATATTCAACATTTTCCTCCAGTATAATCATCTTTTTAAACATGCTAGGACCTTTCTGCAGGTCAATCACAGTTTTCAGACAAGCTGTAATTTAAATCAGCTCCATTCTGCATCTAATATGGATGTTCCACTGAAAAATAATTAAAACTAACCGCACTACCCGCAACTCTTCGCCTGTCAGGAACAGACCACTGTTGTGCATGCACATCGCTAATCTCGGGGAAGGCAAACCCTGCAGAAAAGACAAGGAGGTGACAAAATAATTGCCCGCAGTGGGTGATTTGAAGAGTTGTAATGAAGAGGTGCTCCCTGCTCGCGCTACCTTCATCTCACCTGAACTCCTCCTATACGGTGACTCACTTTCATTGCCTGCACCGCCCTTTAGGCTAATAATGGCAATAGACAGCTCTCCTGGCAGGCAACAGAGAGTATATCAGAGCTATCGACTGTATCTCTACATTTTTTTTTCCGCAGCAAGATGGTTCGGTTTGTTCATCAAAAGCGTCTCAGCTTGTTTAATCTCCTTTATCGGCCCCGCTTTCCTCTCAGGCTTGCAAAGGCTCCTGCTCCTTAAATTGCTGCCTTCATCTAAGCCAATGGAGTGCATATTTCCCCCTTCTACAGAACGGTGTGTTTCAGTGCCAAAGAGAGGGAGCATGAGAGAGAGAAATAATCTTGGCACTCGTTCAGGTTGTTGTGGAGAAAAAGAAGGGAAAAAAACCCAGACTGCCAATGGGGATTTCCTCCGTAATAAGCCAGATGGCATCATAGGATGCTCAGGGAGACTGTTTCTGTCTAATTCTCTTCAGTGGCAGAAACTGCCAAGGCCTGGCTTTTGTGGCAAAACCAATGAGTAGCTATTTTATATTCTTTCTCTTCGCCATGCGTGCTGTCCCCACCTGTCACTAGTGCCTTTCTAATGCAGCTAGTGCCCCATACAAGCTCTTTCCCCTCCGTCCCCTCCCTCCCTCCCTCCCTCCCTCCCTCCCAGACTCTAACTGGTATTTCCCTTCCACCTATACCAACAATGTGGCTGCAACTTCTGCTTTACATCCCAATGACTTACAAGCTAGTTCCATTCTTCAAGTGCAAAATATTTCAGAATAAAGTGGGGGAAAACCAGTTCTGCAATTTTAAAGGCTGCCATGCTGGAGAGAGAGTAGAGTAGGGATTGAGGCACCCGGCAGCTCAAATGTCAAGAGTGTCAACCTACTTGAAACATTGGCTGGGGTTACAAGGCTTAGTTTTATCTATATTTATCTAAATTTTATGTATATACATATATACCTGCTTCTATTTTTTTTTTTCACATCTCCAAAACGTTGTTGTTGTGGTCTGACGTGAGACTCGATCTTATTGTGTACCAGATGGATAGGAGACACTGTCTACTCCAGAAACATGGAAAATCTTATAGAAAACCTGCTCGTGATTGCTGTGGGGTTTTTGCTTCCTTAGAGTAAGATCTATAGGCTGCCTCCCTGCCTGAAGGGCTGGTATATCCCTTGTATGGACTAAATTGCTTTTCCTCTCCAGAAGCAGCCCTATCTTGTATTCAGCACGGAGCAGTTAGGTGCTTTAAACTCCCTCCTTGCTCAGAGCAGAGCAGTATTTTCCCACTACTTTCTGAAGCTGCTTCTCCCTTTTTGACATGGCTCTTTGTCTCCAAGTAGTCATCATGGGGAGACATCACGGCCGCAGAGTAAGGAAATACATCCCAGAGTGCCCTTTCGGATGGGCAATAAAGCTGCTAACGGCTGCTGCAGTGAGGTGCTCAGAGGACTTTGCATGCAGGGGGCTGGTGGAAAGGCCCAGAGCTAACGCTATGATGTCGGTTGAGATATAGACCAAGGCAGGCCTCCAAGAGTCATTGATGTACCGTCAACCGGGGTAATCTGAAGAGAATCGGAAGTTATTTTCATTATCCGGGTACAAACCAGCAGAAATAAAGCCTAAAGGGTTTTCCTAAGATGTCATATGTCATGACTTCTTGGAGGCAAAGCCATGAAGACGGCTGTCTCATTGCAAAGTTGATGCACGTCTCAAGATAGATATAAACTATAAATATTTTGGCTTTTTTTTTCAATAAACCTAAGATGTACCATTTCCAATCACATTTTGTGATGAACAACAATGGTCTATATCTCAGTGGGTTTACTCTTTTAATGTGTGAAGAGAAATTGGGCCCAAGCTGGAACATAGGAAGTTCCATTCAAATATGAGGAAAAACTTCTTTCTGGTGAGGGTGACAGAGCTCTGGAACAGGCTACCCAGGGAGGTCATGGAGTCTTTTTCTCTGGAGATCTTCAAGACCTACCTGGATGCAGCCCTGAGTGATGTACTCTGGGCAATCCAGCTATGGCAGGGGAGTTGGACTGGATGATCTCTAGAGGTCCCTTCTAAATCTGACAATTCCATGATTCTGTGATCTGAGGACCAGCAACTGGGAAGTGAGGACCAGTCTCCCCATCCTTTCAGAGGCTTTCCGTGCGTCTGACAGCAGAACAGAAATCAAAACCTGGACAGCGTGAGGGTCTGGTCCCAAAGCTGGGACTGGGGGCAGGCGATGGGCAGAGCGGGCAGCACTCAGCAGGACAGGCTGCCCCACAGTGCAGATGGGTGATGGGCTCCCTCACCCACCAGCATCCATCCCGTAAGGGGCAGAGCCCAAACATCCTTACCAGCTTCCCACACTGCTGATATACCCCCAGTACTGGTGTGCTCTGCTCCTATCCCCCCTGCAGTGCTTGCCCATGCTGACACAGCCACACAGCCCCCCCAGCCATGCCCAGGATCACCTCATGCCTGGCCCCCCGCCTGCCGTGTACCAAATTTCAGAGATTTCAGTTCCCAGAACTGCTCTCCGGGGCCAGGGCGAGCAGGAAAGCAGGATTTCTTGACACTGCTCTGTCTAATGCTGGAAGAGAGACCAGCCAGGCAGAACTGATGGGGCCTGGAGATAGCTTAACACCAGCTCTTGCCAAGCACCTTCCTCAGCTACAACATGCTGCAGCCAAAGCATGACCCAGAATCCTAACCAGTACAATTAAATGGGGTAATAACAACAAAGTCTTTTTTTTGGTGGCTTTTTTTTTCCTCTCCCAGCTGCGTGTTGAATATCATTTCATGTTTACGACCACGTTCAGTACAGATTGCCCAACTCCTTGGATGGTGATGTCTGTTGTGGTCCTGAGGGCTGGTGCTGCCAGCATCCTCTCCCTGCCTCTGCAGGGGCTTTCCCGGGCTCCAGGTGACCCCAATTAGCACCTTGGGAGCACATTCAAGGGCAAGGAACAGAAATCCTTCCAAGGACAAGGAAAATAAGTCCTGAACACCACACACACGCCCCCCAATAACTTTTAAACCCAGCACAGAAAATACCAGACAGACCTTACCTCATGCAAGACGTTTATTTCCATTCTGGTGAGCTTTACACTGAAAAGCAAGGCCTGAATTTGCCCTAATTCCAGTTTATTTTTGAGTTAGGAGTTACGGTTGTGAGCTGGGCAGAACTGCAGCAGAATGACGTGTTTGCTCATTCTCACAGAGTCTTGGTTAATTAGGCAATGAATGGTACAGTTTATAATCAGGATAATAGGAATAGCTATATCACAGTAAATTAGAGGGAGACTCCTGGGATATTACACAGTAAGATGCCAATATCTGTAGTGGTTTGGGAAAGTTGTGTGTTACCTCTAAAAAGATCCTTTGCTAATAGCAGTAAACTTCATGTTGTCAATTCCATAAGATAACATCTATTTTCTAAGCAGCACATAAATTTCTAATAAGGTCTCCATACTAATGAACAGCTATGAATCCTTCCATACTGCAGGCATTTGTGTATCCTCCTCTATAAAAAATAATGCTGATTTGGGCATCAGTGACCATTAAATGTAAAAGAAAGCCTTATGTTGTGGGAGTTTTCCATTTCAACTACATGATTATAAAAGTAAGCTTGCAGGAAATTTGGAAGTGCAATGTCTCTGAGGCAAGAGGAACCTTTAGTGGAACACGGGATTTTTGAAAATGAGTATAAGTGGCAGAGTCAACCCTTTGTATTTTTAAACTGGGCTTGCCTATGGATATTCATCCGTTAAAGGATATTCAGCAGAGCTCTGATCGTGATAGTGGCTGCCTGATCAATACCTGTGAAATACAAAGTGTGTCATGCACTCTTTAATGCAGGGAGGGGAAGGAGCCCAGGCTGAAGCTGCATCACCACAGGTTTTAAACCACAGCCTCACTGCTCTGACAGTGCACACAATTTTGATGTGTGAACATAGTGCCATGAAGCTCCTTATCAATTTGATCGCTGTGCTACTGGAAGTTCAGAAAACTTCAAAGAAGGCTGATAAATTTCCATAAAAGTGTTGCCAGCCCGTAATCAGATGGCCAAGAGTTCCCAGTTGCACCAAAGATAAAGACTGATTATATTAACTTGTCCTCATTTAAACCACGCAGTCCTACTGAAATCAGCAGTACCAACATCTATTAATATGAGTCCTTTGTCTGCAAGAGCTGTTTTTCTGGCAGGCCGCAGATTCAGGGATTTTCTTCGTTTCTGTTTCAAAGACTGAAAATGAAAAGAGCAAAACGTAAAACAAAAACTCAAAGGACTCCATGCCATTTAGATTGGAGTTATTTTTCTTTGGCAAGCCAAACGCTGCCTTTGGCTTTTATGTGACTTTCTCAAAGTCAAAGTCTACAGTTTCCTCTTCTAAAATTCAAAGGCAGTCCCTATTGTTGAGATACCATGCTCATACCCAGTTGCTTCTAAAGCAACTCTGCAAAAAATACTCTATAATTTTTCCAAATCTGGAAACTGAACATTTGTTTTATGGCTTGTTCCCACCAGGAAAGATCCAAATCAAAACCCTCCTCCCACCTCAGTTTTGCATTTTCCCTTTCCAAGGCCGCCTCACTAGTGCAGGCAGCTGCAAGCTCCAAAACAGGACATTTAATGTAAGCTGGAAAGGTTTTGCACCATAGGAGACCTAATTAAAGTTACTTTGTAGTGAAAAAAATGTCATAGAAACATCCAATTTAACTGAGGGGATGGAGAAAAAGCAAAACCAAAAAAACCTCTCATTCTAAACTTCCTTTGTAGAGAAACTACCAAGAACACTCAGAAGTTTTCTGTAATTTCATCTAGTTCCCTTTCCTTTTCCCTCTGATTTATTCAATTAAAGGCCAGAAAGCCCCTCCTTGCCAGCTTTCCTCATCCTAGCTGGTTAACATAGTTACCATCTGTGTTTAACTAATGGGTACTGTTTTTTTTCTTTTTTTCTGTTTTTGTTTTGTTGTTGGTTTTTTTTGTGGAAATGTTATTTCAGAAAGCCCTTCACCTTGACAGGAGGACACCTGGGAATGAAGAATCCGTCTTCATCCTCAGCAGGTTGCTGCCAACCGTCCCCTGTGGCAGAAGTGCCTGCCCTTCTCCCGGCTTCCAGCGCCTGGCCGAGCGGAGCCGGAGCTCCGTGCCAGGCAGGACTTGAGAAGTGAAATGGCAATAACAGCGCTGCAAAGCACCTGCCCTGCAGCACTTGGGGACGGGATGGGACTAATTTGGCCAGGCACAGTGCTGAGCAGATGTAATGGCTGCTCCTCCTGCCCGAACCTGTGGGTGAAGGTAGCGCCACAATGTCAGACAGCTGCTGCAGCAGACCCTGCCATCCCTATAAACCCCGCGTCCTGGTTTAATTTTTACAGTTGTTTACTTAAAGGCTTCATTTTTAATAACTCCGAGAGGAGGATCAAAGCAAAGCGGTGGAGCCTCTAGCGTTTTCTGCTGCTTCCTTTCTGTACTGGCACAGGGAGATGAAGAAGGCATTTCCGCAAAGTCATGACTCAAGTATAAAAATAAAATTTACATTTATCATATTTGGAGGCAGCCAAGGAAAACTGACCTCATGGTATGAGCTCTGAGAAAGCTCAGGAGGGAGAAATTAAAATAATTAGTAGCAATTACTACCAAAATTATGGTACTGAATAGGACAGTGCCTAATAATGAGAGGTTGCAATTACTAATGCGCCCTTCTGTATGCTCATTTGTCTTCTCAGTGTTGTAGTCATTTGTGTTGTCCCCTCGCCCAGCAGGACCGCCAGCACCACTTTCCTTTCCCTTTTATAAGAAGTTCACCACAAACAAGGGTTCAACATGCTCAGAGCAGCAGCTTGTGCCTTCTGAGGGCTCGAAATAATATGGGCTTTTATTTCAGTCTCTCTGTAAAAGCAACTTTACTGCATCTGAGCATCATTGTCTTTCACTTGATCATGTTACAAGGGAATGTGGCTAAAAGGTGAGCAAAACTGAGTTAATTCAGGTTTTCACCCAAATAAATGGAACCAGAACCAAACTTTCCATTCTTTTTAAGGCACTTGGGCTTTGTGTATGCTAAGAAGGTTTATCAGGGGATTTTATTGATGGAGCTAGTTCAAGGTACCAATGGAGCTAATATAGATATGACAAGAAACCCTTTCAACGTCATCACAGTGTAAAAATGTTTGCACAACAGTAGTATCCATGTGAGTATTTTTATCCAACTAGCTATCCTGATAGAACTAATACACGTATTTTGGGATCTTCAAACTTGAAACTCAAGAGGGCCTTGAGAAGTCACCTATATCATCTGCCTACTCTGATAAATTTCTACAGATGTCCGGTAACTTGGATTCCTAACCCTCTGTAATTTGCTCAAATCAGCACAAAGGCATTTTGTTACTTCAAAATTCTTAATTAAAAAAAAAAAAAGGCATTGTGGGTCAACCCTTTCTTTTTTAATCAAAATATTTTCTTTCAGCACAAATATGAAAGTAAACTTCAAAATGTAACATTAAAATGATAAATTACCTTACTCTAGTCCAGAAATTTCATAAGGTGTTACATCAACTCTATTTAAGCCATTTTTCACAGCCGGATCTCATTCAAATCAGCATTATCTTGAAGGATGTTTTGATTTCAACATCACAGCATTTTCCAGAGGACAAGTATTTAAAGAAGTGTTGACCATATTAATTATTTCTTGCTTTAGCTGAAAGCGGACATAGCATTAAAAAAAGCCACAATGAGCATAGTACATTATGTTGTTTAAAATCTAGAGATAACGACAAAGTTTTTTTAAAAAATCTATAAGTCCACTGCAAGCTCTTCCCAGGCCAATTAACTACCTGATATGGTCTAGACAAACACCTTTCTTTAGGGGACAGAGAGAAGTCCTCGTATAGATCCAGATGTGCCAGCTGAATCACCCCCACCTAGAGGCTACAGCCTCTACCAGAGTGCTGGCAGAGCAGTCTATCAGAGCACTACAATTTACTTCGGGAAAAATCAATTAATTTAAGTGACTTTAACTGGGAAATTGTTGGGGACAGTAATCACCACTGCGGATGGTGAGGAGTATGCGAGAACAGCAAGTTCTTCCATCTACACGGTTGTAGCAAAGTGGGCACCTCTCCATTGCTTCAGCATCTGAGCCAAAACCCGCTCAACTCAACAAGATTTCCTGACTTTAAAAAGTAGAATCTAACTCTTGTTCAATCTTTGGCTATGAAATAATGCTTCTCTCAGCATTTCTTTATCACCCATTTCTATATATATATTTTTTTTTGCCTGGGCACTGTTATGATTGAGTAACCTGGACCAAAAGAGAATGTCTTGATAAAGTCAACATTGCGTGTCTGAATGAGTACTACAGGAAACAACAAATGTCACTCTGCTGCGTCTGCCACTTCACCACCACTCCAAAGGTCACTAATTCCTCGGGAAGCTGCCATAAATAGCCTGCCTCTCATACCCAAATGTTCTGCCAAAATTTTAACTCTGAGTCGCCTTATATTTTCACCTTCAGTCATCAATACTTTTTGACAATCCTTTGCTAGAGCACACTTTCCATCTTAACACCTTATTAATTCCACGGTTACATCTTTCCCCACACTCCCACAGTAATTGCAGGACTCCCACTCAAGTTTCACTGACACCAAGTAGCATTTTCCACCCTAACTAAGCAGAAAACTCTCTTTATAGTGACGGTGCTCCTGTTGACAGAGCTGTATTTCTGCCTGTTCCTCCCCAGAAGTTAAACTGCACCAGAAAAGATGTACTTCTATGTTAGTTTAAACAGGGTCCACGCTAGTGCTTTTGCCAGCACTGAAATACTGCAGGGGAAAAAAAATAATTACATCCAAACCCAGTAGTTCAATCCAAACAGAGGTTTCCCACATGAGATCCGTCCTTGGTTAAGCATCAGCTTTGTCTCCACTCCTCTCGCACAGGCACCTTTGGTGAGAAACACAAAAAAATATCTCCTGTGAGCACTAATACAAATAGGGTACCTTGTAGTATCGTTTTCTACCCACAGCAGCCTGTGCACATGAGGAAATGAATAATCTCAGGAGAAAAAAGCCTGATCTTCTTGCATATATACCAGCTGAACTACCTATTTCAGCAGAAGGTACATGTACGTGTGTGTGTGTGTGTGTGCAAGAAACAGAGAGAGAGGAAGCACAAGGGAGAAAACACCGTGTCTACAAGCCTCACTGCTCAATCCTACTGGGATCCAGCTAGACGTCCCCCAGCTGGAAAAACCTCCCTCATCCACTGCCTGGTGGAACCACTATGAAAATAAATAAATACTGAAGGGGTGTCTTCTGCACATCGCTGCTTTCTGACCTCCATGGGTAAAGATGACTCTGCTGCAGCCAGCACAAGCCTCCAAAGGTTATGGAGGATGTTTTCAAGGAGGCGAAATGAGCACAGCAAGACTAGAAAACACTGGAAAACATGACTGGGCAGCACAGTAAACACTGAGCCGGAATAAGCGGAGGGCTTTGCTTCAGGGAAAATACTGCGAGTAAAAGAGAAGACAGATGAAAGCAGCCATTCAGAAACCTCTTAATCAGATGTAGGCATATCTTCAGAATATGATAAAACAAGGACATGAATCCCATATCCTGCCCCTCGCTCAATCAAACGTGAACCTAATTGGTTCAGAAATAGAAAGGCTTAGAAGGAATTAGAGGATCTCACTGGATGGACCAGGTATTTAAGACCAAATAATTATCCTCAAAAAAAAAAACAAAACCAAAACATTGAAGATGTTTCTTTGAAATATTTCATACAGCCTTTTCATGCTCGCAGAAATTTATACCACTGGAAATAATCTAGGGGATAAAAATCAAGACATAAACCCTAAAAAGTATGCTACCCAAGGGATGAATACTGTAATTATATAAAACCTGTTATGCTACTTAATAATGTGTAGCCTACCTGGAATCAATAGGACTAACTTAGCAGGCAGAGAGCCTATACCTTAATTTCTTTTCTTACTTAAATCAAAAGGCCCATTTTCTGTAGGATTTTCAAGGTCCTTGTAATCTTCAGACTTACCCTTGGATTCTTCATTTTCTTCTGCTACTGAGCAAAGTCTTGTCTTCAAATTGGCAGCTTTGAACTGTTGCCTCGATGAATGATTGCAGCTTCTTAAAGCCAGCAATGAAAACAGCAGCAGTTTAGGTGGAAAGCAGAACATGAGTAACAAGTAAATGCATCATGTAGTTTCTACTGTCATATTGCCCCTCCCTTACTAAAGGCCCCTTTTCCACACCCTTCGTCCTCATCCCACATTTACTGATGTATTTTCTTCCTGCTTCTCTTTTTTTCCAGGAATTCTGCTAAGGTACAAGGTGCTTTTTTGGGACAGCAAGATCACAGTGGGAAGACTTGAGCTCATTTCTCAAAATGACCAAGCCCATATTAAAAATATCCTCACGTGCATCTCTTTACTAAATATTTCTACTCATTTCTTTTCTATTTCCCCTGTTGAAGCTGGGTAAGGTACTGGAAAAATTAGTTGAACAAGCAGAAAAGGTTGAATGTGCTTATTTAAAGTTCATCCCTGCATTCAGCTTTGGTATCTGAGTTTTGCTGACTTGGGTCTGCTGACTGAGTGGCTAACTCGAAACTCGTCAGCCAGCATTTAGTCACAGGTAAGATTTTTGTTCAGTTGAGTCAACTCTCACTCACCAAAAGCTTTGAAAATAAGAACTATGGTCTTAGAAAGCTGCGTAGACATCTTCTACTCAGATTAGATGCAGTGTCCCAGTGCTAGGCAGCTAAGCCCTCTGTGTTATATGGTGAGTACTTTGACATGGCATCTACAGCTCTACTGCAGCTGTCAGCCAGTAGAGAAAGATAAAAATATGTCTTAAATCTCACCTTCACGGTGGTCCTGCCAAGCATGGCATCACAGGCTTCTTTTTTTTTTCCTAATTTAGATATTTTTGTGTTTCCTTGAAAGACAGAACAAGGTGGGAATGCTGTGCCACTTCCACGTATGGCAACACGTATGGCCATAACTGATGACCTAGCTAACTGATGAGAGTATCAATCAAGGATGCTGAAGACCTATGCTCTAATTTCCTACCTCCAAATTGTGCATGTGTTGCATAAACAAGCCTTGGAGCGGGGAGCAAATCCGTGCCTCCCTTCACCTAAGCAGATGCTATGCTGGTCTTATTGGGCAAGAGAGTCTCATCGAAGCTTGCTATCTGCCTGGTTCAATAATTGCTGAATTCTTCCTTGATCAGTAGCACAACTTCAAATGGAGGTGTGGATGGTGCCTGCGCCGCAGAATTGCCCATGGATTTAATCCTCTTGAGGTGGTTGGAGCTTGAGCCCAAGGAGGAGACCATCAAGGCCATGCAGAGGTTGCTGACATTTCCCCGACTCACATTAAGTGCTTCTGAGAACCCAGCCCTTGGAAATTGACCCAGAGACCATTAGGGAGCCAGCAAAGTGCCTGGTGCATGGATTGATGTTTTCTGAGAACGGCTGCAAAGGAAGGAAGCGGCTGCATCTGCCAGCTGCAGCTTTCAAGCCGGGGTGAATGTTGTTGAAATAATCGAATACACAGGCAGCAGAGGCAGCCGACTAAGAGAGGTTCCTACCTGGAAATGATGGGACGCATTGCATTTTGCAGGCAGGGGATCCCGTCTCATCTGGGCTTCCAGGCAGCCTCATCCCTTGCAGGCTCTTCTAAAGTGCAATGCAGTTAATATTGCAAGTAAACCAGGATTCTGGTTGCACAGCGAGAGGAATGTGTCCAACTGGCAGGGAGAATAAATACTTCTCCGAACAGGCAGTAATCAGTTAACATTACTCTAAAACAAACATTGAGAAAGCACAGCACTTTAGCAATTAAAGGTCCAAATTTGCAAAATTAATTAGTGTTTCCCACAGCATAGCACTCTACTTATGAACAGCTCTATTGTAAATGTATGATGCTCTAATATGAAAAGAGAGCATTCTTATGTTAATTATCTAATTAACTAATCTGGGCACAATTAGCAGCTGAAACAGCACAGTATTACACTCTCTTCCTTCTTCCCTTCCGGATTCAAGATTGCCTTTAAATATGTACTTTCAAGTGGCAGGGGACCCTGGTGATAGAGCTTGCTACCACGTTAACCAGACCTCGGTGCCAGCAGAAGTTCCAGTGAGCAGGCACTGAAACAGAAGAGACAGAAATATCTTTGGCACGTTATGTAGGAGCGGCAGAGTCAGCTATTTAATCTCACCCCCAAAGTTAGCCTGCCCTCCAGGGAAACCATCCTTGTCACTTCACAGAAAGTCAGCATGAAGTGCTCGAGAACACAATAGTCTGCTCCTCTGCCCCTTTGAAAACCCAACGCCACTTGACAAGACCTCCCTGACACCACTATTTTCCAAAGGATGGCTCAGTGGCTATTTTGGAGGTCTGAAAAAAGAGTCTCATTCAATTCTACTTTGCTGCCAGGATAGCTGTTGACTTGACTAAAGTTTACAGTGGAAGGAAGAGAAGAACAAGAGAAACTGTCTGTGGATCCCTGACAAGAACATACCAGAGAGAAGTACATTTGCTGAAAACAGTCATCAGAGGAGGGCATAGACAATGTCTCAGTCCTTCATCACCTTCAATTGCAATCATCCTAAAACAAGGGGAGAAGTGTAAAGTAAAATGTAAAGTAAAATATTTACTTGGACATTTTCATATTTGTATATCTCCACTTTCGCTCTATATGACATTTTTATTTAGGCAATGATTGTGTATTTAGTAATTAAAAAAAGGAGAAAAAGGTAGCATAAGCTGAAAATGACAAGTTCTATAGTAAGTTATATGAAATGTTGATCAATCTAAACCCTTTCTGTTTTATCTTACTTTTGGGTGTTTTTGCTTTTAGAGTTCTGCTTGGGTTTTAGATTTTTGTTTTTCTTTTGTTTTTCTTTTTTTTTTTTTTAATATGGGAAAGAAGATTTTTCATTACAAAAGAGTTTGGGTAGATCTACTGTAATGTTCCCTCTCTCCCACTTTTCCAGTGCTCTCCAAGAAGGAGAGGTGTAGTCACTCAAGGGTCACCAGGGTAGGTCATCTAGTCCAACTCCAGCAAGACCAACTAATCAGCTTTCTCAGGACTTGTCCCATTGAGTCCTGAGCAACTCCAAGGATGGAGACTCCAGCACCTCACCAGCCAACCTGCTCCACCTTTTGCTGCTCTTGCAATGAAAATAATTTCTTAGTAGCTAACTGAAATTTCCTGTCTTCCAAGTTGTGTTTGTTGCCTTTTGCCCTTTCATTATGTGTCATTGACTCTTCCTATAAGAGTCTGTATTCATCTTCTCTGTAGCTTCCCAATAGGTAGCTGCAGGCAGCAATGAGACCTCCCTTCATTTTCCCTTTCTCCAGACTAAAGTAAGGCAGCTGCCTCAGAGTCTCTGACTACACCACTTGCTCCAGCCCCCAACCACCCTGGTCGCCCCTCCATTGGACTTGCTCCAGGTGGTCGATGTCTTTCTTGTACTGAGAAACGCAAAACTGGACTCAGCACTCCACCTGACCTCTGACCAGTGCTGAGTTGAGGAGAATGATCACTTCTGACAGCCTGCTGGCTGCACTCTTGCTAACACAGAGATGCTCTGGGTTCAGGAGTTTTCAATATGGCTGGACAGGTTCTGAGAAACATGAGCTAATATTGAGGCTGACACGGACTTCACAAAGCAGGGGTGTAGTAGGTCATCTCCATATGTCCCTCCAACCTAGGCTGGCATGTAGACCTGTGCAGCTCCTCAGTGAGCTGCAGTCAGAGGCACAGGATCCAGTCCCTGCACAGAAGGACTAGCACAGACTTTGCCCAGACTCTGAGCACTCCAGGCTGATCCCTGCTCCATCCCAGGGGCCGCAGCATGCCCTGAGTGAAAAAATCCCACAGGGTGAAAGAATGAGTCATCTCAGTAACAGCATTGCACTAATGAAACTCTAACACAGCCAGCCGAAAGCTGGCTCGCACGCCCCCGGGTCCAAGAAGAAGCGCTCACATTTGTCAGTATTCATCCAAGTAGACATAAACAGAGCCTGAAACCATGAACAGCTAATGTGCAATGCAGGAAAAACACAGGAAAGCTAAAAAAAAAAAAAAAAAAGGGAAAAAGAAGAGAGAGAAAAGACTATTCCCAGATACCATCACTGGGTAAGGTATCCTTTGACATGTGTTGTGTAAGCCAGCTCTTACTTAAAACTCTGTCTTACTCCATATGTTAACTTGTTCACAGGGGTAAAACCTGTAAACAACGTGCTTCTGGCACAACAGGTAACCTAGGAAAGGACTCACCACATTATATCTCTTTGTGGAAGGAGGCTGATTCTTCCAGGACCTTAAAATGTAGTGCTGGGCACCTATTTTATTTTATTAATAGCTTTTGCCAAAATGAACCATCATCCTTGGCTCTTAAATATTGACTCATGAATTGGCCACACAAATCACTGCATCCAATATCCTCTATAAGCCAAAAAGAAAGAATAAACTACTTCAACCATATAAAATTCCACCGTACCAAGAATTAGCCACAACTGAGAGAGATGATGAGAGAGAATTGCCTCCCTCTTCTGTGGGATGCATCAGGATACTTAATATATGCTACCAGGTGCCGCCACACTTCTGTGTGTTTAAGCCTTATATAGTTCTGTAAGAACCCTTCTGAAACTTTCCTGCTGTCTCAGAAAGGACACCTCATGACCATGATGTACTCTGGGTATCATTACTACACTATTCCTAACGTAAAATATTTGGTTTGTAGAGCCTTTTCTTTACAATCCGTAATGAGCCCCGATACCTACCAATCCCATAGTCAAACAGAGAAGTCAAAGCAACCTCCTGCCTGACCTCAGCTAGGAAAACACTATTTCAGAGGATGGCTCTTGCACAACACAGTGGGGCTCAAATGTTCATGGTGGCCTCCAAACACCACGTGAATGATTGCCCTACCTACACATGTGATAAGACTGTAACGAATGTCCTGGCGAATGCATTATAAAATTTATTTATTTAGGGAAATTTTCACCCTTTTTAGGGAACACACAGCCACAGGTGCTTTATGGGCACAAGAGCCAAATTTCAGTCATGGGTACAAGAATTTGTGAAACCAATTTTTCAAGCTAGAGGCATTCAGTTGTATGCCTTAGTATGGATTTTACCACTGTACAGAGCCTCCTGAGTTCCACTAAGGAATTGCAAGGGTTGTAGGGAGCCCAGTAAGGCATCCGTTTACAGACAGAAAGCCTGATTTTTGTCTGGAAACAGCCATTTCAGAATTTCTTCCTTATCCACGCAATTATGGAAAATATGTAGAAAAACAGCACCCTATGACTTACATTACAAATTGCTATTAAGTAACAATGTTTGAAATTTTGCTATGCTGAGTGCAAACTTTTATCATCGAGCCAGAGGAAAAAAAAAATTTATCAGAGATACATGTGAGATACTCGTGACCTGCTTATGGATATCCCACGAGCTGGAAAAAAAGACACCGTGCAGTGTTAATCAGACACACGATTCTCTGCTTTATTTCTTGACCGCGAGTTTTGCCTTCATGTTTTCTTGGTAAAGATCTTCTTGGTGAAATAAGTCATGAAAGTACTGAAATTCATCCTCTTTGGGGACATCTAAGTGAGTGTTTCCAAATTCCTTACATTAACACATCAATAGAATTTGTTACAAATATTACGGGTTTGTGCCAGAAAGTTTATAGTAAGATGCTGGCCGGCTACCAAACCACTAACCCTCCAGGACTGGCTTAGGGACAATTCAGTATGTTATTTAATGAAAGAGAGTATATGGCCTGTGAAGGCCTGGAAGACTTTATTTCACAACGTGGCTCGCTCACCCGATGACCTCGCTTGGCAGCTCCGGTGCGGAGAAGAACCCCACCCAGGCCAGCTATGCCGAGACCGGACCATCATCTGAGACGCTGACTCTCTGATTTGGCCCAAATTGCCACGAAATTGCATTCAGACTTGCTGTTTCCCAATGACGTGCCCGGGCACCACTCCTCTATATAGGACGGAGTGTTGATGCCCGGCTCGCTTTCAGCAAGTATTTTATGAAGGGCACGAGCTGCATTTTAGTGGTAAAGCTAAAATTCTGGTAATGCTCACTGATACTCCATTTTAGGGTTTGGGTTTTTCTCCTTTTTCTAAGAGGAAGATAAATACTTGTATTTATCCATTCTGTACTATCTTTCTGTACTCCTGTACTATCTTTCATCCTAAAATACTTCCCAGTTTAAACAGAGAAGTTTTACAGTAAATTTTTTTTGAGCCTTTCCCAAGCCACGGGAATACAGAAGCACTGGGGTGTGATGTGCAGAGCATCACAGCTTTTTAATTGAAGCTGGGAAGAACTGAATATTGCTTTTACCTGGAACTACAAAGGTAATTAAAATAGCTGGGACATCAGGTTAATTAAAAACCCCTCTCTGACGTAGGAAGTCTGTTACTGAGTCGAGATGGTCAAATCCCTCTTTAAGATCATCCACGTAAAGCACTTTTTTTATATATATAAAAAAGGCATTGGTACTTTTTGCTTTTTTTAAAAAAATAGTGTTCAGATCCTTACAAAGTGCTTCTGGGCTCAAAAGAGATGATTCTTCGTGCAAGCTAACAATTGTATTTCTGTAAAATTCTGTGTCCTTAAACTGTTACATACCCCCACACCCTCCTACCGCCCCAAACACTCCTCTTTGTTTTAAGGTTCCATCTGAGTTAGTTTGAGGATTATCTTCAGCACAGAGCAAAACCAGCGTCAAGGGCCTGATGAGCACATAGGAGGCTGTCATTGATGAGTTATCAGGTAGTCACCTTATGGAGGCCATGCATCTTGCCCTTCTCCTCCTGCCTGTGAGGACTGAGATATCCTTGGCTTCTCAGAGGTTTCATGGCATTTTCAAAAACTATCCTATTAATTATTGTTTAATGTTTGCCACATTCCTTATACCAAGGAATACCAAGGAATACCAACTTTCCTGACTGGCAACAACAGCAAGCTTAGCAAAGGTTTTCTAGATATCTCCTTCAGATTTGAGACATAACTCAGGGACGTTGTGTACTGAAATGAGCAAAATGACTACCAAGACCTCCAGGACAATGGAGCAACCTTCAGCAACCAGAGGGCAGAAAGTACAGGTCTCCTCCTCCAGCAATCCACAGAGTAGTTGCCTGCCTCTTTTCTCTCCATTGTTAAATGAAATTAACAGTTATTCTTGTAGTTTAGGCAGTACTGGAATAACAGTGCCTTTAAAATGCACATGTTCTCCAGAGATGTTCACCACTAAATCTAATATGTCTCCATTTCACTAATTAACACTGATACAACAGATGAAGTCATCCATGGGTTGGTGTTCTGCTTTATTGGTGCTTAAGCCACACATTGATACTAATCTTTTGGAACCAAAAAAAATCAATAAGCAAGACTGAATGTATTTCAGCTCATCTTAGAGCAGCAATTCTCAATCCCTAATGGGGCAGGGTAATACCTCTCGGGGGATGAGAAAAGTTTCCTAAACACAGCTCTCACTCTGTCCATCTCCACCACTGAATGTTTTCTCCATGAAAGGGTAGTGGTATTTATTTTACGTCAGTAGGAAGATGGGGGATAAGATAGCGTGGATGGGACAGGGTTGAAAAGCAATGGCTGCTTGCATGGTGATGGCTATCTGACTGGATTAGATCGATTTGATTAATTCTCTTCCTCACCTCTGGGCAACAGTCAGGTGAAACATTCCAGCCAGCAGAACTTGCTCAACCATGACACAATTACAGAAAGGGCTGCTCTTTCTCTTCTTAGGGTCTCCCAGACCCACCAGCTCAGGTAAGGCCAGTTTTAACCTGAGCTGACAAGCTGGGTTGGGAGGGAGATAAGATCTCTGCAAAGTTAGAAGTGGCACAGACACCAGGGTAAGCATGCCTGGGAGAGGGACAGGTTCTGGATACCATCACCAGGAGCAAGCTTGGGTCAAGGGGTGTTGCAAACCCCCATTGGAAGGTATTTACAGGGTTTGGTAGGGGACAAAGTCAGCTTTGGTGGAGCTTGTTCTTAGGAGGACAGAAGAGACAAGAAAGCACAGAGCATTTCGCTCTGTGGAAGCCAAGGGGCTGCAGGCAGGTGCAGAACAAGAGCGCCAAGATGAGAGCAGAAAACCAGCAGGACAGAGTCCAAAGTCCTACAGCAAATAGGAAGGGGGAGGTGAGCAGAACGTGCAAGATGCTAACTATGTAGAGAGGCTGGTGCTGGTCTCTTCTCGCAGGTAATTATTGACAGAACAAGAGAGAATGGCTTCAAGCTCCAACAGGGTAGGTTTAGACTGAACATTAGGAAAGAATTTTTCACAGAAAGAGTGGTCAGGCATTGGAATAGGCTGCCCAGGGAGGTGGTTGAGTCACCATCCCTGGATGTGTTTAAGAGTCGTTTAGATGTGGTGTTGGGGGATATGGTGTAGGAGAAAACTTTGTAGAGTAGGGTAGATGGTTGGACTAGATTATCCCAAGGGTCTTTTCCAACTGAAATGATTCTGACACCTAGGTGAAGGTCCGTTTGAGTACAGTGTCCTGCAGAAACCCTTGTGCATTGGACCAGCCGGGGCAATAACGGCCACACCACACCCAGGGTGTTAAGAGTAGCTCTGGCAGCAGAAGCACATCACAGTGGCTTGTGCTCCTTCCTGGTAAGCCTAACTAGGCAAGAATAAGTTATCTTTTTTTGGCCTTTTTAATATAGGAGAGTGAATGTCTATCTTTCTGACTGAAAGTATCAGGAAGCAGATCTGTTGAGTAAGAATGTGCCTTTTTTTCACCTCCTAGAAGTAATTTTGCAGTAAGTAACTATTATTTTGGTCAGTCTGACACTGGCATGTATTATTCATAAAGGCTTGGTTTCAATAAAGATAATTCTCTTTAGATAACATAGAAAAAATACTTGTTTATTAGGTTCAGGTTCTTTATGTTCCTGGGGCATTGGTCATGAACAATAACTCTGATATTGTAGGCTTTCTCTTTGTGTTAGGTTAAATGGTTTGTTTTTTTTTTTACTATTACTATTTTTTTAACTAGAGCCCTTCCATAATAGAAAATGGCTTCTGTCTTTTCTTCTGTATGTTGGCAAACATACAGAAAGTTAAGCGAAGGCAGCATGAGAGGTCCAAATTTATTTTTTTGGGTCCTTTTAGGAGACCTCTAGTTCAGGCTCAAACTACCTTTTTAAGCTAATGAGTGTTGGGAATGCTGCTTGTGTAAGCCAGGCTGGTATTTTGGGGGTTGTGTACAGCTATTGCTCTGCCCTATGGTAGGGTGCCATTAGGCTTCTGATAGCAATGGCTTCTGACAGCAGTATGGAAAATAATGAAAGCTTCACAGTTGAAGTATCTGATTCAGGAGTCAAAAATAACTTGAAGGTTATCAAGACTTTATATACCCGTGGGAGATCTCAAGAGCATCTTGAAGCTGTAGCATGAGATAATGTAATTAAAAGCTCAGACCTAATGTAGAATTAATTTATGACACATTCGTTATGAACTCATGTATTTCCTGACACTTGTTTAACTGGGCAAGCGTGACATCCCGTGATGCTCCTTTTTTTAGCGGAGTTCTCATCTGCTTTTAATTGGAAGTAAAAATAAATTTCATTGTCTGGAAGAATTTTGTCATCATCGACTTTTCCATGTATTATGCTCAGCAAATGAAACCAGGGATGCTACCTAGTCCTGTCTCGTTAAGAGATTGATTCAGAGAGGTACTAAGTGTCCTAGCTCTAATTCCCTTTCTGAGAGTTGAAAGCACACAGTGTCTGCACAGCACATTAGGTGTGTGACACCAACTAAGTGAAGAGATGGATCCTGCAATGCTATCTTGATCAGGAGGGGTGCAAAACCTGCAGAAGTTGTGTAAAATCTGTGGTTTCAGAAATGTTTTGGGTTTGTTTTTTTTCCAATAATCTTGGGCATTGTAGTCGGAGAGCACTGGTAGAATAGTGTATCCTGTACAAATTGAGATGGATAATACAGCTGTTGGGTTAATAGCTGATGGATAATAGAGCTTAAGCAGCATGTTTTGGGTAGTCAAACCGATTTATGAGATTCATTTCATGTGAAGCCATCCACTAGAACTGCTGTGGAGCTGTTCCAAAAGTTTTGATTGAATGCTTAGGGGCATCAGGGAATATATTTGTTTCCAGATTTTTATACTGTAAAAGGTTAATAATTGATGACCTTAAATTTACAGTGGGGAAAATCCAGTGATATTTAAAACTGCACACTTTAGGTGGATGGTTTCCCTCCAGATGCATTGTAACATGAAAATTGATGCATTAGAGTTACTGTATTAGGTGATGTGTTCGAGTACTGTATTAAGGCTTTGTCTGTGCACTATGCTTCTCCAATTCAGGGTCTCATTTTGAAAACAACCTGGTCTTTGCCTGCACTTTAGTTTTGATGGATGTCTCTTCTTGTTCTCTATTTTTGCCAGGGGTAGCAATTGTCCCATGAGCATTTCTTATTCCATTGATATTACCTTATTAATTAACCTTGCTAGAGGCTTATTAACCACTGTGATTTATATTTAGCTTGGAGATTTGTTGCCTTATTTCTGCTAAAAGTAATTCTGACATAAGTTCATCCATTTTAATTAAATTATTGATCCAATAGTGATCCTTTTTCAGAATTTTCCCAATGTGTACATATTGAGCCAGATTGTAGAGAGTTCTATATCGATGAGAGCTACGTCTCAGCATTTGATAAGATTATTGAAATTTGAACAGCATGTGCAATTTATTCTGAAAGCGATAAATTGCAATGGCACTTGCTTACTCAGTTGGTGTTCCCAGAATCATAGCATGGCTGATGTGGGAAGGGACCCCCAGACATCATCTTGTCCAACCCCCCTGCTCAAGACAGAGCAAAACTCTAACCAACCTAAACTGCTGTGTTTTGTTCTGTACTTCTCGAAAATTTTTTTAAAAAAGAATCAATAATAAAATATTTACTATAAGAGAATCCTGCTACTGCATTCTGGGAAGTCTATTAAAAAAATATTCTCATTTGCTTCATAAAAACAGGATCGGTGTTTCTTATAAATTAGTCCGCTCCTGATCACTTCTAACGTGACAACCTAATCCCCTGCATATGACAACACAATCCTCTTCACAGCTAACAATTGTGAAAACTATTCACATGATGCAGAGTATTAATTTATGTTGGGTTTAGGCCTGATTAATTGTTGTTAGTTACTACATTTTTAGCTATAGGGAACAGAATTTTAAAAGATACTGTAAAGGTACCTTAGGCATGTGTTACTCTAATGTTGGCAAATCAGTCTATACTGGCTTTTTTTTTTTTTTTTAATTTATTGAACCCTAGCTTTTTAGCTCAAGCATCTTGCTTCAGCTGCGTGAAATTGATTTTTCTCAAAATGTAAACAATCACTTACATGAGGCTGACTTGCAGCAAGTTATCCTCAAATACTAATGCACAGTGTCTGAACGATCTGCTGCAAAAGCTGTTATCGACAGAAAATGAAAATGCGTTCGTGAAGTTTGGATTGGGTAGAGTTGTTTACTGTTGATTTGGTTATTCCTTGCTAACCAGATGTGTTTCTGTGTCAAAGCTACTCGTTAGGTGATTTATCTTTTTCTTGGCAGAAAAGCAGTTGTATTCTACTGTTTGTCAGAGGAACTGTCTTTCCTGGTGCTCAGTGTTTTATGATTTAACAGAATTTTTTATGCCAGACAAGTATTGGGATGGAGTTTATGTGGCAAGGCTGAGCCCTAGAATTCACTGAAGAAATAGGAGAAAGAAGGGTGAAAAGCTGGAAGCTTTCAAATATTTGCATCAAAATGGAGAAATAAGTAATTGCAGTATGTAAATGGTTGCAAACCTTTAATTAAGTTAGAGTAAATGGTCTTGTATGTTTTATCTAATTTAGCAAAACAGTATCAAGCCTACATATGTTTTACTTGCTCATCTGTTTGTTTTTTCCACCCAATGATGCCAATTCTGTAATAATTTAAGAAGTTTAGTCTGGTCTTTAGAGGGGATGACTTAGCAAACTTACCTGCAGAGGAACATGACATAAAATTTTTTTGAGGAAAATAAAAAAGAATTGAAATTTCCAGTAATTTTTCTTAATTAAGCACAGAAACGCTTTGCATTGTCAAGTCCATATATAATTCTAGAATTGTTGTTATAAGCACGCAATGATGTTAAACTTGTGTTCGGTGTTTAAGCAAGCTTTGTTTTCATAGTTATGCCACCAACTGAACAGTGTCCCTTGGTTTTTAAAACATTATTTTTCAGACTAGATCTTATGTGTTTCTTGCCCGAGACTGAATAATGGGTGGCTGCTGAATAGAAAGACCTTTTCTTGTTTGCAGAGCAATTTGAACAGAGGAGACAGCAGCATGCTGCTGTACCTCCCTTGGTTTACTTCTGTCTTGTTTAGAGTTTTGAGTTACAAAAAGGATTTTAATTTAACAAAAATTGAACAGCTAAAAAGGAGGGGACTTGGAGTCGGGATGAAAAATATTGAAAGGTAGAAGCTCAGGTAAATGTGTACTGCCAGTTAAACTCTGAAAAAAAACCCAAACAACCAAAAAAGTATCAAAAAGCAGAATGAAAGATGTTAGAAATAAAAAGACATCTTTCAAAAACTGAAAGCAGAATAAAATAGAAAAGAATGTACACTCTGGCATTATAAAAGCAAACCACAAAAAAATTTCAAAGCGAAACTTTTAAGTGCCTAACAGTTATTAATAATAATAAATACATGATAAGTAAGAAATAGGTTTGCCAGGAATTGCTGATAATGGGATGAAAAGGAGACATTACTGGTGAATAATGTGATTGCAGCACAGCTAAGTTAAATATTTTTTTTTTCATTGAAGTTCACATCTGAAAAAATGATGTGAACTTTGAAATATTAGACAAAAGGTTTTCCCCATTGAAATATTAGACAAAAGGTTGTCATATGTTGTTACTTTTTTGTTACAGAAGAAGATTTCTGTGAATCAAAAGCAACTGTGAGGGTTTCTGAGGGACCTTGTGGTTTCAGTAATTAAATACAGATGAGAGTAAACTTTGGTAAGTGCTAAGCAATGTACATGGGGAAGAGGAAAAAAAACAAACAAACAACTTAAGCATCTGTATGGGAGTAGATCAAATAGGTTTTTAAAATCCTGGGTGGAGTAAAGAATGTGACTATAGACTTCTTCCTTTGCCATTTCGCATTATGATGCGAGTTAGAGTACGTGATTGCATTGGGAGGAAATATGTTGTTTAAAACGAGCAAATGAATGAACAAACCAAATACCCTCTTTCTTCAAAGTCCTCAGCCTGATTGTACTGGCAGTGTAGTCAAGATTGTCTTCGGGGGGAAAAAGAAGATAAGGTTTGTAGGATGAGGGAATATTCTTTATTATACCAAGAGACACAGTTATTAAAAGCAGAATAGTCTGAAGTCTCCTAGGTGTCCAAAAAGCACATCTTCCCTCTTCACCTTCCCTGCTTCATTGGCTGCTCAAATTTGCAGGTTGTGGAAATTACCATGGATTAAATAATCATGTAAATTGTGTATATCCACATAGTTTAAGTAAAGGAAAAGCATTTCTGTTGAATACAGTTTTCCTTGCTTTTTGCACCTGGTTCTCCTAGTGACTCCTTGCTCTTCATGATAGCGTAGGCATTACAGATTGCTTTTGTGTCAAAGGCCCAGTTGTTTCACTGTTTTTTAATCTTTATGGCAGCCATTGTGCCACTAATGTATTTTACAATAATTTTTTTTCTAGACTTTACCTTTTGGGTTTTACAAAGATTTAAACTGATTAGCCTTATTTCCAGATCTGTGGCCTAGTTGTTGATGAAGTGTGCATCTTCTTAGTATGCATAATTGTAGAATGTTGTACAGTTTTATACAGTGTGTACCAAATTAGCAGATCCATTTTTATGGCTAGCTGAAGCCTGGTAAAAGCTCAGATGCCTTCTGCTTTGTTTGCATCTTTTCCTTGAGAAGAGCCACATTCGAGTCTGGACTTGTCTCCCTTTGATATTGTTTTCTGTTTTGCGTGGCATGGCGTCGGGATATCTCATGGGGGTCGTTTCACTTTTCAATACCTTGGCTGGTAACTACTGCGATATTGTTAGCTTAATTAGTTGCTAGAGAAGTTAGCAATTAGTTAGTTGCTGGTGGGCTAAAGAAGAGAAGGAGACTGAAAGACAGCCTGGTGCCTGTTAGAGAATAGGAAGAGTATTTTGAAAGAGTTAAAGGAGGCTTAGTAGAAAGTAGGTGTGTGTGAATCATCTAGCCTTTATACAGACTTTAAAAACTGTTTCAAACGGCAGAAGGATCTGCACTCTCTTTAATATATGTGAACATCTTGCAATTAAACCCTTTTTCTTGTAAATAAGACCGAACTAGTTCATGTTTGTTTTCATTTTATGGTTCCTGAAGCCTTTCAAATAGTCTGGAAATACTAGCTTTATCCACTGATAAATGCTTTTAATTTATAAATGCAGCAGTGGTATTTTAAGAACAATTAAAATAGTCTTGTTTAATGAACCGCTGATTTGAACAGATAGCCGGCTGGCTTGCCAAAGTATATTCATTAAACGTGAATGCTGCTCAAAAAAAGGACTGCAAATTTCTTTTGTTTCTCCTTTTTTTAAGTTAAAAGTTTAAGTTAAAGGCTTAAGTTAAAACAGATCATTTCAATACTCATTACATTCCTTTATCCTGGTGTTTTCATGCCCTATCAGATTGCAGTTAATTTTTCTACTTTTTTCTGCTTATATATGTGGTTTTATTCTAGTTGTTTCTGGTATTTTGTTGGTCTTTTAGATTGCTAATGTTTTGGTTCCTCACCCTCTTCCCCCTCCTCCCCCTTAATGCTTTCAGCTTTTTGACCTGTAATTATGTGTGGCTTTCCTGGTTTTGAATTGTACTGTTCTTCTGCCTTACAAGAACAGCTTCTGACTTCTGAAATGTTGTGCCTCAGCATTTCCTTCCTCCAATTGTTGCTTACCTCACAGAGAAATAAAGAAAATCTCAAGTAGGAAACTACTTGACCATTTTACTCAATCACAGATTGTCATAATTATTGGGTTCTCTGGTTGGAAAATTACACGAGCAGTAAGTCTTAGTTTGCAAAATCCTTATGAAGTTATAAGCCGTTGACAACAGTATTGTTCTGTTTGGGAAAAAAAATGCATAGGGTATTAAGTCAAATAAGGAATCTTATAGTTTGAGAGAAGAAACATGGATTTAACTCGTTCTTTCCTTGGTACGTAGCCACTGTGTTGAGAGCAAGTGGTTGCTGACCTTGTGGTTTGAAATTCATCTTTCCCATTAAATTGGGTGGGCATAACCCCTTAAAGGTAGTCTAGGGTCCTCCATCACCTCTCAGGAAGAAGGGTGAACCCCTCTGTGAGATAGGCACTGTCATGCTGGATGTGCAGAACTGCCAAGCAGACATGCAGTACACCCAGCATCCTCATTTACCTCGTGCACCATGTGCAACTTCACCTCAGTATTTAGTGACAAACCTACTTTAATCTCATAGAAGCCTTTATATCCTATTAAGGTGTCAGGAGATCAGTTATTCTTTTACGTGCCCAACATCCAGATGAGCTCCTGTTTTATGATCTCGGGGTGCAGGTGGCCTGAGATACTCTGTGGAGATAATCATTATGAGGAGAGGCTGAGGGAGCTGGGGGTGTTCAGGCTGGAGAAAAGGAGGCTGAGGGGCTGGCTCTCTCCAACTCCCTGAAAGGGAGGGTGTAGAGAGATGGGGGTCGGTCTCTTCTCCCAAGTTCCAGGCGATGGGACAAGAGGAAATGGCCTCAAGTTGCACCAGGGGAGGTTCAGATTGGAGATTAGGAAAAATGTTTCCATGGAAAGGGCTCTTAAGCCTTGGACTGGGCTGCCCAGGGCATTGGTTGAGGCACCATCCCTGGAGGGATGGAAAAGCCAGGTTGACCTAGTGCTTAGAGACATGGTTTAGTGATGGTTTTTGTCACTGTTGGTGGTTGGACTAGATGATCTGAGAGGTCTCTTCCAATCTAGACAATTCTATGATTCTATCAGGGTATGAGGATGCTTTGACTGAGGCCAAAATGCGTTCTAGCAGTCCCCTTGAAGTAATGACTCGATTAGAAAAGGTGGGCTTATTTCAGCTGATACTTTCAATTGAGACGTGAAACTTTTAGTGTCATGTTTGGTTTTATTTGTTGTTTGTTTTCATTTCACTGTATCTGGCTCTGATTTGGCGGGCAGGCTGAGTGAACAGTGAGGATGATTAAAAGTTCCCCATGATTGCTGTGGCCTTCAGTAAATTTTTAGAGCGGGGCCAGGATTTGAATTATTTGCAGTAGCGATCTTCACGGGGCTTTCTCCTCCTGCCCCCACCATGGGTATGCTTATTTCTTTCAGTAGTAAGTGCATTCAGGGCATCAGTTTGATGCGTGTGGATGTGTGTTACATGCCAAAGGGCAATACTTTCTTCAAAAATCTTCCTGGAATTAGGAAGCTAGATCCTGCTGCTGCTCCGACAGAGGTGGGATGTCAGACATCCCTTTTCTGATAGTACAGCTGAGAGGAAATACCCCTCCCCAAAAAGATTGCAGGTAGAAATAGTGTTAAAACCAAGGGAGGCAGAAGAAAAAGTAGCACCTGGCTTACAAACGTGATACTGCAGTCTCTCCCTGGTTTTCTTCTCCTCTCCATCCTTGTGTGCTGCCTGGGGGCTTCCTCTTTGCCCTCCTGTGCTGTACTGTACTTGGAGACCACCAGAGGGGTCACACCCCAGTGGGCACAAATCGAGACTGTTAAGTCCTGTTAAGTACTAGTCAGTGTCACCACCCTCAATTAAGAGGCACTTGGGTTCTGAGTTTATAGATTCTATTGATTTTTTTTTTTTTCAAAAATAAACTCCCAAATGTTACTGTGTGGTACTTGAAAAACAGAAGAAGCAATCAGTGCACTATATTTAGTTTTAAACATTGGAATTATAAATAGGCACAATGGGGTGTCTTTAAATGATTGATTAAATATAAATAATGGAGCAACTTTGTCTCCTTTTTCTAAAGGAGAAGAAACAAAGGGCACTAATGCTTGACTCAGATCTTAGCTGGAAAAGACACTGTTTTCCTCTTTATCGTGCTTTATTTCAGGATCAAGATAATTTGGTTAGACCTCACTGCTGAATTCTGATGGTCTTTAGCTGGAATTTCATAAAGCTTTAAAATTTTTATATACCTCAGGGAGATGCTGGTTGTTGGTATGGGTCTGATGGTGTGGGGCAGTGTTGTCTCTTATCTCCCTGCCTCAAGAGACGTGAACCTCTGTGGTACATGTTTCTGTCTTCTTTCCCCCCCTCCCACCTTAGCATCAGGGTACTGACAAGTGTGATTTTTTTTTTTTTTTTTTTTTTACCAGAGCCACCAATGTTAGAACTGTAC
>JAOTQQ010000032.1:54992089-55006985 GCA_026546715.1 Gallinago undulata
TAGGGGAGAACTTTGTAGAGTAGGGTAGATGGTTGGACTCGATGATCCCAAGGGTCTTTTCCAACCAAAATGATTCTGTGATTCTATGATTGTCCCGTTGCATGTCTGGCTGTGGCAGGCATGCATTTGCAGTACCAGCTTGCAGGGGATCCTCTTTAATCCATTTGTACCATGCAATGAACATTCATACCCTATTCAAATGCTCCTTCCCTGTTGCCTACTTAAAATCCACTGTTTTCCCTAATAGACAGGAAGAGTTTGAAAATATTCTTCTGATGAGAATCCAGCAAATACTGTTCTTCCTCCTGCTACTTTGATCACAAGGACATAGCAGTAGGGACAGGCTTGTGACAGCTACTCCTTCATGTGACATGGGGCACACATGTTGCACAAGGCTGTGCCAATGACATTTTTTTTCCCCACTCTTTCACTCCTACTGCCCAGTAAATCGGCATCTGAGATAAACAGCAGAAGTATTGCTATAGAAACATCTCTCAGTACCAGAGTGATACAGAAGTCAGTGGAAAAACCTATTTTTCTTCATAATTCTTTCCATTTTTATGTCCAAGCCAAATTAAATGAATAAAATGGAAAAAGGAAAAAAAAAAAAGCCCACCTTGAAAATAATGAAGTCTCTTTTAACCAGTTCAGCCAGAGTCTCCAAAGAGCTGGAAATAGTTAAATTGGTATTTATGCAATTCATCCTGACTCTGCAGTCTGCCATCACCCAAAGAAAACTTCCCCTTAGAGAGGAGGGGAAGTTTATCTAAGCTGCAGTCTTTGATAACCTCAGTTCAGTCCTGAGGCAATACAGATGCCAATTACATGATACACATACTATACATCTTTAAATTCTCTGTAAAATAATCCCTAAAATAATTGTTACTGTCATTCTAATCAGGCATTGGAAGTATAGCTGACATGTTTCCTCACCTGATGGCATGAAATTAATCTTTTGGTGTGTTTGGTAATAGGTTAATTCCTCTGTGTGTATTAGGTATCGTACAACAATTGTGGATTTACCCAAGTCTGTAAGTCTTTAATTGCCTTACTGAACAACAGTTTGCCTACATGGTTTCACATCACCTGAAGTTTTAAAGCAAATGCTCATCTCCCTCCCCTTCTTCACCTTACCTTAGGGCTGCCTTTGAACCTCTGGGTTTTTACTAAATTCTTTGTGGCAGTTAATATTATGCAATCTCTTGTACTTTGTACAAAAAGCTAAACAAATAAAAATTCTAATTTCACTCTAAAAGAAGAGGATTTTTTAAAGAAATTTTAATAATTTTCATAAGGCAGTAAACATTTAGTCTTTCAAGCTGTAGAGTATGATCATCAGAAAACTAACTAAGGCAACAGAAAACAGTTGAGGCATTTTTTATAATACAAGCAAAGAGGTTTTTCAAACCCTGCTATACAAATCAAGTCGGCTCACCCAGTTTCATAAAGTGCCGTTTTGCCTGATGTATTAATTGTGTCAACAAGTCTGTTGGATATCTCAATTAAGTCATCTCCATGTTAATGTCACCCTTGTTACTGTGGATGTTGCCAGTGTACATCCCAGTACCCCTCCCCAAGGTGGCATCATAACCTCTTTAAGTATGCCCAGAGAACATAAGCACTAACCAGAACTTCAGCTTTTGCACCTGACATAACTCACAACAAACTTTAACAAAACAGCACTCTTCATAGAACTGTCTCTAAACCACTAAATTTTCCTGTGATCACCATGAGGAGTGATAGTCTACAAACTACTTTTTGTTAGAAAAAAATATTAATAGAGCATTAAACCTACTTCCAGAAAACTAGCAGACACATGGAAAAAAAAATACAGCCATAGTCCCAGTTCTCATCAATTTTTTCTAAAGAAAACACTTAAAATATCCACCTTAATAAACTCTAAAGGACTTTGAACTTTGCCAGAACATTAGTCTGAAGATCTTACTTATCACGCTAACCTAAGACCTACACAGATAATTAACTGTAAGACAACCCTATTCTAAAGAAAATTTCTCAAACTTCCCCACCTAGCAGCATCCCAACTTTGTTAAAGTCATCTCAGTTGTAAACCTCTATAAACCAGGAGCCTGACCATGCCCAAGGAATAAATGCAGGACCTGAGAACACATCTCCACAGCCACCAGCTTGGATCCCGTAAACACACACCCAAGGAGGTGTATGATCATGGAATGCACCTTCTTCCTTCCTTGAAACCAAAGTTAGGAAAGCAAGTAATCACTGTTTGCCAGAGAGAACTCACAAGTAAATCAATATGGGACAGCAACACCCAGGTCCAGTAGGAGAACGCTTTTCACAGAAAAATATTCCACCCCTGGTCTCTTAATCCTGTTACTCAAGACAGACGTAAACCTTCAACATGAGCCTGGAAATAAGTGTTCATAACTCTACTGGTTACTTGAAAAACATGGGTTCACCAGGGCTACAAGGTTTATATCGTATTATAACTTTCCCCACTACCTGCCACACACTGAACATTACTTCTACCATGGACAACCCAACTCTCTATCACAAATCTCAGCATTTCTTCTAGCAATTGCTGAAATGGAAAATTACACTGATGACAAGAAGATATACTGAGGTTTTATTTTAGGACACTTTTATGCAGATGACTACCTCGAAAGGAGGCACAGGAGAAATCCACATTAGGAAGCTTCCTGTACTATGACTCTGAATAAAAGAATAGACATAGTATCATGGAAAGAATTTGGGGACTTTGGACAAAGGAATTACTTCATTTAAAGCTTCATGATGTTAGTGTTTGGGGGTTTTTTATTGCATTCAAGGTAGCAGAATTTTTATAGTCTTTGAAAAGCAAGAACTTTTCTTTAAGGGGACACCTGGCACCATCCTCGATTTCCTTCACCAGCAGAAATTATATTTGCCAAGTGCTTATGCAGAAAGGGAGGTAACAGTAATAGAGCTGGATAAAAGAGATCATCAACATATAGTAGGCTTTCTAAAAAAAGTCCCTCCTACTGTTACACTTGGGATATCTGATCTGGGAACCGCTGTAGCATAAAGCTCTAAGGTAAAGCCATGCTAGGCAACTGAAGAAATAACACAGTGACAAACACCAACAGAAAACACAGCTATATTCCAAAGGAGTCTGTTAAAAATGACACAAGCTCATTCACACTTTGAAATCTAATCATTTGGTTCATTCCCTCCGTTCTATTTCAGCCAGGATATCTGTAAGACATTTACCCACCGTTAAATTGGTAGCCTTCTTTGAGCAAAATTGATCATAGTCATGACTACTACTTCTCTTTTATCATTCAGGGAACAAGTAATTCTGAACTGCATTATGGTAGGCTTTCTGATTTGAGTTTTGTTTTCTGGTTCTCTTTGCTTTTCGTCTGCTGTCATTTCTTTTCCTGGGGATATATTTTGCCACTTGGGAAGTTCTGAGAAGATAAAACACTGTGCGATTAAAAATTCTTAACTGTCCAAAGCATGTGTGTTTGCATTTGTGGAGGCTCTGTATTTATTCTCTGTCTCCCTGGAAAAGCTCCTAGCTTTTTTCTTTCTAGCTCATCTCTGGCACTTCATTTGTAACATACTACAGGCTTCCAAAGACAGATGCGACACAAAAAGAAAAAAGGAGAGAGAAAATGCTGAGTTCATCACCATAAATTATTGATGTTTCTTCTACTTAACTTACTCATCAGGATTCATTGTTAATGAGGTGTGGATTTTAGCTTTAAATTTGCCATGTAGCACTGCAGGCATTCAATTTGAAGCACTGCATTAAAGAGGATTTCTCCCAATGTGAGTCTCCAGATCTTTCTGGTTCTGTTTTCTGCAGTAGGTCTCTGCAACTGTGACTTGGCAGGCACTGGTGGTATTTATCCACAGCACAGAATGCAATAGGAAACAAAAAGACAAGAGGAAGATTTTTATTATGTAACTGATAAAATACAGACACAGATGCTGTGCGATTGCTCTGGAATTAGTTGATTTATTTAAAGGGTTAATTGACTCATTGTATTCCTATGGGGTAAACTGGAATTCGGATGAATTGCAGTGATCCAGTGTCTGGGAGCACCAGGAAATCTGCCAACATGTATTACTGAGTTTCCATCCTCTGGTTTGCAGCTACGTTAAATTAGGGTCAGATGGTGCTGTTCTTGTCATTCTTGATGCTGGACTCCCACTGCCTTTAACAGAAACAGAAGCCAGCTCGTAGGCTGGGGTCAGCCCTGAGATCTTCTCAGTTAAACAGCCAGAATGAAAACTGGGAGGTAGGTGAGACTAAACTGGTTTGGGTTTACCCCAGAGGATGTTTCCTCCAAAGCATGCTAAAAAAAGTGAATAAAATAAAAAAATTAAAAAATGGGATGACAAATCGATTCATTTGGGTTTTTTTCCAGAGGGCTGCAGCAGTGGCCTGACCATCTGAACTGAAACCAGCAGGAGCTTTATCAGAGACTGCGGGAGGATCAGGCATAAACCAGGGCCACATCCTTTGGAAAACTCCACTTGGCCCTTTGTGCCATGAGGGTCCTCAGGATCCGAAGGTCACTTACAGGACTCCACACGGTGCCCACACGCCTCCTGGTCCACGTTTCAACCCCAGCCATCTGCGCAGGACGAACAGCCCAAGGCTGGGGGACTGAGGTTCGGAATCCTGGTCCGTCGCCTGCTTCCCTTGGGACTTTGGGAAACCTGCGTTGTCTGACTGTGCTGCAGCTCTTTATCTGTAAATTAATACTAGCAGTTCACTGCCTTAAAGATCTATTGCAGGGATAAATACATTACAGCTTATACAATGAGTACAAGATCAAATGAGTAGCTAAGACAGGCAGACATGAACATCCTGGGGGTTTTTTCATCCTAAATCAGGCAAACTAGCAATTAAAGTGGCCTTTTTCTGCTACACAGTAAAAAGGAATAGGAAAAAAAAAAGGAAAAAAAAAACCCTCTTAAAGAGCTGCTCCTAAAAATATAAAATGTATTTTAATTATGAAGGGGAATTAATTTTAGATTGACTGAGGAAAATCTCATGGGGCATCCAGCCAACCCATCCATCTCCTATCACCGGAGAATTTCAGCTTTCCAAACAGACCCATAACATTCCACTTCTCAGGATCTTCTCTGAATACCGAGCTTATTATCTTCCGACTCCTTCATTATCTGTCACTGTCATAAAAAAACCAGCATATACTCCTAAGGAAATTAAATGCTGAAGAAAAAAAAGTATTGGGCTATCTAATCACCCCTCCCCTCCCCTTTCCGGGGTTTCTCCCGACTGTATCGTCCTTGCCCTTCAGCCACAGGCAAAACCTCTTCAGCTTTGCCTCTGCTCTTTCTCTTTTCGCCCCTCCATGGCCAACGGATTAAAACCCACAGGCAGGCAAACTCAAAACCCCCCACGTATGGCTCCTTGGTGCTCTGGCCCACTGCGGATGCCGACGCTCAGGCTGAGGCTGTGCCCAGCCTTGTTGGGAGCAGTGGAACCTTGTGGCTGCGGTGTTGGGGAGCTTTGGGAGGGGGAATCACACTCCTGGTTTTGCCACTGGCCTAGAAGATGCCTTTGAGCAGATCTCTCCATCCCAGTATCTCCTCCCGCAAAAGGAGGACATGTCCTTCATCACTGGGCACCGCATGAAGTACTAGTGGCTGATAGCAATGGTAACACTCATAGCACAACGCCACCCACTCCAGCTCTGATAACTTCTTCATATCTAGAAAATGCCCTTGTTGACCTCAGTTTCCTCTTATTTTCCACAGTAACAGCATTTGCATTGCTTGTTTCAGTTGAGGCATCTCTCTGTATTCCAAACCATCTCCAACTCTACTGCTGCCTTCACCTGCATCCCCACCTCCTGCTGTTTCACCAGCTGCTCCGTGTGTAGCATTGCTCCAACAGCCACCAGATTAATGGGCAGAAAGCTCGCTTATTTATTCTTTTGTAATACATCTCAGAGCTCATATCTTCCAGTGGCATTCTCCTCCTGCAGCCTCATCCCTTCACCATGTTGCATTGTCCCCAGGGACTTCTCCACACTGCTTGGGTACTGTATAGTGCTGAATGCTTATGGTGCCTTCTAATGGAAAATGATTTAAAAAATGTAAATTGGGAGATCCCTTGAACAGCAGACTGGGAGAGCTAAAACTATTTTTTATTAAAAATATTTAAAAAAATATGAGTATGTTAAAAACTTCAGCAGCTGCAGTTATCAGCAGCAATAGGAAAAATGAAAGAAATCAAAACCATTAGCATACTTTCTAACTGAAAGAATAATGGCATTTTAAAATACTGCTTTGGAGAGTATAGGGATCTTCCTTTACTAGAAAAGATGACTGGATTTTAGAACAAAAGAAAAACACTTGAAAAAGAAAATAAAATCAACTAAATCAAAACAAAGAAACTAGGGGGGAAATGCACTAAGGAGTAGAACTTTAAATACCTTCCAAAAAGTTGCATTAACTGACCTGCAAAGGTTGAGATAAACAAGACCAACTCCAGCTGTGGGGTAGATGCTGACAGCTGAGGATCTGGCCCAGAACATCTCAGCTTTCTGACAAAATTGTAGTCAGACTAGAAAAGGACAGATTACTCGTTCCTCCTCAATAACACATGAAATCCTTCACAAAGGGTCATAACAGACCCTATCTGAAAAACAAGAGATGCAGAAGGTGCCAACTAGTGAGTGGGACCCTGTGTTTTTCTCCTTGTCTGACACAAGGCTGCTGATGTGCCTCACAGCCCCAAAAGCAAAGCAGCACATTTTGACCCACCCCCCCAAGTAGAGCAAACCTGTGGCCAGTGGCTGGCTCAAGGAGGGACAAGATCCACATCACCAGAGGTGTTGAAAATAAGCTTTGGGCTCTCACATCACTCTGATGTGAGTTGAAAAACGTATGGGATATGTGGAGATAGTTTTTATGGATATCCTAGCCTTGGTTAAATACATATTTTTTTAAATACATTAATTAGGTATTTATTAAATATTTAGGAACTGCAGATTTAGGGCACAGTCATGCAATGATTGATGAGGTTAAAAAAATGCTTGCTCTGTGGATAGGATGGCTTATAATTTCTCATTTCAGGGTCCTCTGCTTTTGCTTTTTCTTTTTTTTAAGTCCTATTTGCAGGGATTCTGTTCAAAGTAGGGCAACACAACTTTGATCATGCATGGCCAATCCTAAATTCCTCTACTTTTAAATACTTTATAATTATCTGGGGCTCTGCTCCAGAGTTGTTGTCCAGTCTGTTAAATCTGCTGATCCTCTCTTAAAGAGTATTCTAATTTATTAATGTGAACAGACCTTGTAAGTTCACACTTAGTGATTATTAATTTCCCTTCTGCTACAGACGCTTCTATCTAGGGTGTCTCATTTGGAGAGTTTTTTGTTGTGTGTTGTTTTTTTTTTAAATCTCCATTCATCTCATAATATTAAACTGTTGTCTTTGCCGTGCAAGGACGCCTGTCAAAACAGCCAAATCTTGCTATAAGGGTTCCCAGAGTTTATGTCATAGAACTGACAAGCTCCAACACAGTTCCCTGGAACGAGAACATGAAGCAAAAAAGTAGATCGAGCTGTACGATACTGGCTGGCTATGGAAAATGTATAAATATTGATATGGGGGGTTAAGCAATGTGAAGGGGAACCGTGATCAGAAATTGCAGAAAGCTGCTTTAGAGTCAAAATCCTACTTAGATAATGAATATGCTGCAGTCATACCCTCCTGCTCTCACTCTCATTCAGTTATCCCTGGCTGTCAAACAAAATAAATGGCACATCTCTTGTGAAATCACATCTATAGTAACTTCAATATTTTTTCACCATTTTCAAATTGTCTTTTATATATATATATCTATATATCTATCTTTAATTAGACGTCCTGGCATCACGGCAACAGATGAAAATGTTGGATGGGTTCTGAGACTCCTGCTGGTTCTGTCAGTGTCATTTTGGTTTCCTCAAGCCCCTTTTTACAACCGACTTCTTGGATTAACTTTCTGAGAGGCCCTGCTACCAAAGCGTTCATCCTTAACACTACTCCCCAAGTGAAACAAACCTGAGGTGATATTGCAGCCACCACGCCACGCTTGCTGTCTTGCAATTACGGCTGACACTGCCCCCAAAATGGAAAGCCGGTTTAGAAATTTTTTAGAAAATAGAAAAAACTGTCAAAATAGGTTCCATATTCTATTTTTTATCATATGAAATATGCATAAAAAAAGGACTGCTCGGTTCTCAAAATGACAAACCACGATTAAAAATACATCATCTCCACGTAGCCCCAGATGACAGGGGAGAGAAGAAGGAAAGAAATAAACCAAAACCAAAAAATTGCTAGCCATTAGCATTTCAATTTTAAACAATAAAGTATATACGAATATATACATATAAAGTATATATATATAAAAATATATATACGTATAAAAAAAATAAACTATTTCTCAAAAAGACAATTTCCAAGGAGAAAAGTTTCCAAAGAAAAACCCAGTTACACCCCCTTCTTCCTGAGCCAGTTTTTGCCCGTTTCTCACTGTAATCTTCTGCTATACTGTGTCCGTCTTAAATTGTAATATGCCTACAGCAGAGATCTGCTTTGTCCTGATTGTCCTACAGACACAATGCTGAATATAAAAATATACAGCAATAGCAGCTTGGTGGTCACATGTGTTATGAAATGACATCTCTTTGACTGAGACAGAGGGGACCAGAAATGAAAGATCATCATGGAAAGCAAAGCCCTGAGTCTAGGAAACCTGAAGGGCCAGTGTAGCTTAAAGTCATCAAACAATTTTTCGGTTTGGGGTTTTTCTTTCAGATTTTTTTGCAAGCCAGAGGTATTCACATAGTTTTGCATCATTAAATCGGTCCTTTCAGAGCCAAAATAACCCGTAAAGGACTTGCCATAATTTTGTTTGACGAATCCTCAGCAAGGAGAGCAAAGGTCAGAAGGAGACAGTTTGCTTTGCTGCTCTTGTAGCTTTTTTTGATGACAGAACTAAAAAGTCCTGTTGAATTTCATGACTGAATGAATACATAAGTCAAGGTAATACTATATTCCAATGAAATACTATATGAAGCTAAAAACAAAGTAAGTGCCAATCTCTAGCTCATCTCTAGCCTGCCTCCCCTCTGCTTCCTAGAAGAAGTCGTTACCTAGTATTTATTTACAAGATCGGAGGGAAAAAAAATCTTGGAAAAATAAAGGCTTTGTGCTCAGATTTCAGGCATGAAATGGTGTCCCACTGTGTCATTTTGGATTTGCCATTTAAAGGCTTACAGTGTGTTTGCTCGAACAGTCCCTTTTTTTTTAAGAAAAGGAATTTAGTTCTTTGGAATCTGACAGTCTCAGAAGGGCTGCTCAGATGTTTTTATTAATTAGTTAATATTTGTGCAATGCTTAAAGTATCAAGCGCTATATAAATGTTAAGCTACGGAATTTGGTCCGACAATTAAATGGCAATTATAAACAATGAAAAATTCATATTTATATATTTGCGAGGAATTTACATGAGCATGGCATATTTGATAGCTTAGTAGAGAGCTCCTAATCTATCCAAAGCCATATAAAGTTTAGGGATATGGCCAACAGCCTATTTAAATAACAAAGAAAAAGTCATATTTTCCCCTGTGTTTCTATGTTAGCCTTTAAGGCTCCAATTAAAAGCAATTTAAGAACAGAACTTTCACATCTGATTTTCCCATGCAGTTGCCATCTACTGGACCTCTTACATATACAAAATAAAAATTTGCCCCTGAAATCACATGAAATGTGCAAATTAAAAAAAAATTAAAACATGCACACATTAGGGTTCAGCTTAAAACCAAGAGCCTTGAAAGCTCCCAGCTCATTTGTTGACATTACAAAAGATAAAAGTACCAGAGAAATAGCAGAAAATGCTGAGTGCCTTGTTACTTTTCCTGGCTTTTTCTTCTACATATGAATGTCAGACTGTTAATGAAAAGACTCTTAATGAATCAACACTCTCACAACAGTGTCACTAATGAACTACTGGTAGCTGGAAATGGAGACTAAAAATACTATGGCTCCCTTTAGTGCAGAGTTATCTTATCAATATGCTGTAGCCAGAACTGTTAGGCTGAAAAATGCATTTACTTAAGAAAATAACATCATGAAGCAGTACTACAGTAACAACAATACTTCTGTTGCCAGAACACACTTGTAGTTAGTGGGTGGCTTGTATAACTTGAACACTTAATTAAGCGTATTTTTCCAATAAATACATTGTAGGACATTAATTTTTACTGATGGCTAAATATCTGCTAAGTAGCTATCCTGTCTCTTAGGCAACCAGGCTAGATTTTAATAACTTGCAGGACAAAAGAGCAACAGGCACATAGAGTCTGGTGAGGATGTCAGCATTTCCATTATAAACCCCATTTAGCGCTGGGGAGGGTACTTTAATTTGAACATTAAAACATGCTGGGGATAGCTTTTATCCAGGAGTGATTTTCTGTTTTTCTAATAAGTGCCATTTGCATCCATTTGGAAGAATCTTAAATGTAGAGAGCTTGCAGGGGGAGGAAAAGAGCTTAAACAAAGAATAAAATAAAAAAAATTAAAAAAAGAAGAAAGCCCTAAAACAGAGTGGGTTTCAGGGTTTAAATGCAATATTGAGCTTTTATGTTTGACTTGGAGAGGCTGATGCCAGTAACTATGAAGCTGATCAAGGATGTGCCCAAGGTCACCTGGCACCTTCAGGACACATGTCTGTGCTGTAGAGTCTGGCGATGCTGATGGACAGCAATGTCACCAAAGTCAGGGAACAAGACGCACAACGTGCTACTGGTGTGATGGTGGGAAAAGGTGGTCCTTTGGAAGCAGAAGATTAAGTCAAACCCCTGGTGAGTCCATAAATCCTAAGGATACGATACTCTCTCTTCGGAGGAGTTTGTGTGTTAAGTTCCACTGTTGTAGGCACTTTCTAATTCCAGCTCCCCATAAATTTAAAATAGCCTTGACTTCCTTTCCTAAATATATTTGCAGGAATTTTATATGTCTTCTGGATCAGCTATGAATCAACCACTCTATGTAAGAGCATTTCAGGTATGGATGAAAATGATTCTTATATTTCAGTAGTTTGATGTATATTTTAAGCTTGTAAATTTGTTTGTAACAAAATCTATTTTATAACCAAACTACACTATTACTAGAACAAGGCCAATAATATGTATTTTAAAGCTATCTGGATACAAGTTTACATTAGTGGCTCAGTCACCATCCACATCTGTAAAAAATAAAACAATAAAAAATAAATAATGCATATAGGAACCGTTGTCAAAACTCATTCGGGCAGTTACATTTTATACACAATTCATTTCCAATGTTTTAAATACTGAAATATTGATTTATGTTGTCAAGGCATCCTAAACTTACATAGAAAAAGGCTTCAGAGACCTTACAAACTTTTAAATAACTTCAAAATAGTGCAGATTGAGTGCCTTCTATCCAGATGTTCTTATTTTCAGCTTTTGCTTTTTTGTTTGGTTTGGTTTTGGACTAACCTATACTTCTAGCTTTTTCTACATAGCCTTTTTCATGATGTCCCAGGCACTCTGGATTTCTTCAAAAGTGAAGCAGATAGGAGTCATGGCTGAAATTACAAGGTCAAGAAGTCACTTGTCACCAGAACTGTGCTCGGAGAGGACACGAGAATTTTCTAAGTAATGTTTATCCAAAATTTCCTACTCTTTCTCAAAAGGGCAGGAAAATGAGTGAAAACATTTTAGGTGGCAACTCTGGGCAGTCCTCAGCAGGTCCATCCATTGCCTCCTCTGGACAATCTTGAGTCCTTGCTGCTTCTCAGGGGCACTGACTACCTCCAACAGCCATGGACCTGTTGGAACGAGTCCAGAGAAGGGTCACGAAGATGATCAGAGGTTTAGAGCACCTCTCCTGTGAGCACCTCTCCTACATCTGGAATAATGGCTTCAAAGTGGAAGAGAGTAGATTTAGACTAGATATTAAGAAGAAATTTTTCACTATGAGGGTGGTGAGACACTGGAACAGGTTGCCCAGGGAAGTCGTGGCTGCCCCATCCCTGGCTGGATGGGGCTTTGAGCAACCTGGTCTGGTGGGAGTTGTCCCTGCCCACGGCAGGGGGGTTGGAACTTGATGATCGTTAAGGTCCCTTCCAATCTACACCATTCTGTGATTCAATGACTTACAGCTGTGTGGTTACGTTCAGCAGCAGAATGCAAGTGATGGCTCAGAAGATATTGTCTTTATTTGTACACGTTGCTAGAGAACAGGGTCATATTATTCTCATTTTGGAGGCCAGGAGCTGAGACACAGGGACTGAGGGCTTGACTCAGCACCACAGACACCGGTGGCAGCGGCCAGAGGACTGGCAAGTTCTCAGAGGGAGTGCACCTCTGGAGGGCCATCCTCAGCCATCAGCCAAACCCGCTGTGCAGACTGAAAAGGAGAGATAACCACTGGGAGTAACATTCATTGGGTTATAGCTTTGATTTTGCCAGCCCTCTCTAGAGCCACAGTGAGCAAAGCTCTCTGAAACCAGCTGCCAAGCAGAGGTTGTGATGAGCCATCCAGGGCTTGCCATTCTGCTGTGAATCGCACCAGCCTTCCCCAGAGCAGGCCTTTGGTACACATGTGGGCCAGCTTGAGAGAAGGTTGAGCACTTCCCCAGCTATTTGCTTAGGAATGAGAACTCTCACATTATTTGGCCACATTTTTTTGCAGAGCGTTTCCTCCTCCTCCATTTTACTGGCAGAGAGTTGGTGGCCAATTATGTCCTTCAACAGTGAATGGGAACACTGTTCTCTGTGTCTACTTTCCCTACCAGCACTAAGATAAAATACCTTATATGTCTACAAAGGAGAGGAGAGTAACTCCCATCAAAAATGACATGCTGGGATTTCAGGAGGATTCAACTTCTCAAAATGAAACTTGAACAGCTGCTGGATGATATAACCTGAATAAAAGTAATTAAAAGAAAATGAGTTCTGCCCTCTTGTATCCTCCTGACTCATGCCTCATTTTCTACTTCAGGATTTAGGAAAGCAAATGTCTATTTCTGTGTCCATCACCAGAGCGACATCACGGCAAGTTAATTAGAGCACATGACAGACAGGCGCTATTTTTGCCTTCAAATAAAGATCTTTCTGTTGCACATGAACATTTTTCTTCCTAAGCTTGTGAGAGAAACTTCTTAGCTACCAGGAGAGGATCCTCTTTCCCAAAGGTGTATGAAAATTATGCTTTTTCTACAACTTGCAAGCTTCAAGATTAGAGTTGCCAACCGTGCTATATTAAAGAGGATACAGTCAGACTTGACCGATCAAGCTTAATTTAGCCTTATGTTTGTGTTTCTGAAACACGGTAAACAATTTTTTAGCATGTACATGCTTACTGACTTGCAAACAAGGAACATTTTTCCTTATCTGAATAAAAACGAAATCTACAAACTCATGAGCTGTGTATTAATTATGATTTTTATATTCCAGTGTGTATTGCTCCATGGAGGGGCCTAAACACCACTATGGATATGCCTTGATAAAGAATATTCTGGGCATTTATCATTGATAAACACTACTGAAGCTAAAAGCCATATTTCCCCCTCAGTCTGGTGTCCATGTTGTCATGCAGAAACAGCAGCTTGGAGGATGTGGGGACTGCTCACCACTGCAGAATCCAGGGCGTCCATCTGAAATGTTTGCTTCCCAGACTCTGACACTGTGTGTCTGAAACTGGATGCCCAAATCTATATATAACAACCTGAAACCCGTAAGTGAAAACATTATTCAAAAGCAGCTGACATTAATCACAGTTCCTCACTATCCAAGCTCCTCTTCCCCTGACCTTTACTTGCCTCTCCTTCCATCCTCAGAAAGGATGGCCAACGGCACCTGAGAAAACAGACCTTCCTCACAGGTTAATAAAATGCCTCGGTCCATTAAGGGATTCACGGCAAACAAATAATCATCAGTAATTTATAAAAGGGAGTTGTGCACAAGCAGACGCAGGTCAGGCAGCTTGTTAATTTTCCTACAGAGAAAACAGCCCATGCTACTCCATCAGCCAGCAGCCAGAAAGACTCAGCTCTGGCTTTTCTTCTGCTGCTTTCCTTACAGCCAAGAAGTGCTCAAAGGAGGCCTCAAGTTGTGGCTCCATTGTCTGCATCTTGGAAGTCTCAGAGCCCCTAGACCAATGATGAACACAAGCAAAGGCACACATTTCTCTGGCCAGTGATCCAAAAAACCCCAAAAAGCCCTTTCCAACTGGAAGACCACATTAAACAAGCAATAGGGTCAGAGGTACAGTAGATGGAGAAATGCTGTTAAAGTGCGTGACCAGATGAGGAGGAAAAACAGAGCCATTATGATGGTTTTATGGACTTTCTGAATATATTCCTAAGTGTCACACAATTTTAACACTGCTCTGACAGGTTAATATGTGCAACTTGCCTCCAGGGACTAAGATTAGGTAGCAAAAAAGCTGAAGGGAAAAGCTTTGGCAATAAACAGTGAAAAAAATTTTGCAAGCACTCTTTCTCTATGGGAATATTTTATTTAAGTAAAAGGAAAAAAATTGCAACATGGACATGATTAAAATCAGACTCGCAACAGGCAAACTTCAATTATTGTTTTAACAATGTGACATACATCCCCAGTAATTTTCTGTTCTCTTTCCAAACACAACATTGTTCAAACAAAACAAAACTCCAGCACCTGTTCACTGTGTCTCCATGTGGACACCACCCAACCCATGGAGCATGTCCTACACCACATGAAGGGGTAGTCCAGACCAACAAGGCATAGAATCACAGAATCATAGAATCATCGAATTCTCTAGGTTGGAAGGGACCTTAAAGATCATCTAGTCCAACCATCAACCTAACCCTGACAAAAATCACTAAACCATATT
>JAOTQQ010000032.1:55007085-55019474 GCA_026546715.1 Gallinago undulata
TTTTGAACACCTCCAGGGATGGTGCCTCAACCACTTCCCTGGGCAGCCTATTCCAATGCCTGATAACCCTCTCCATGCATGACCATGGTCAGAAGAGGAGTTGAGGGAGCTCTGAGGAGGACTGCAGGGAGATCCCAGTGAAGAGCACAAGGTATGGGTGGTATCTGAGCTCTCCTAATGGCAGAAGGTCCATTTGCTCCACTTCCTCCAAGCTGGGCAGTGCCAGGGCTGTTTCTGAGGGGACTGAGCAGTGGAAAGGGTGAAAGTCAAGAAATGGGCAATGTGAGAGCTGGTACAGAGCTGTAGTGATGGCAAGGACACTATGAGCAAGGATCAGGACTGAAAGGCAGGATGAGGAACCCAAACAGCCCAAAGGTGAAAGGCAGAGTCATGCCTACAGTCACCCAAGGTCCACTGGAGGTGGCAGAATGGGAGCCATTCAAGAAACCTGCTCTTTTAGAAGGCCATTGCCACTGCTGTTGAGCATGTCTAGCTATTCCAAAGTGTCAGTGCCCAGAAAAAGCCGCTTTCATCAGATGAGGAAGCACATTTTCCAGGTTCTCCCAGTCAAGCCAGCCCATCTTTATTTCACTCTTTGATGTAAGGGCAGTGTGTTTTTCAGGGACATTTCTCAAAGAGGGAAGTGCAGTCATTTGGCACATGAAAGAGAGCAACGCGGTGAGAAAAAGGGACAGCAGAGCACAATGTGTAGCAGAGAGCAGAGGGAACACAAAGGCAGCAAAAAATAGAAGGCACCTCGGAGTGGAGAAAACAATAAAGAGCAGAAATCCATGGACAAGCACGCTGATAAGGGGCCGGGAGGCACACCGGGAGCAGTGGGGGAAGCGGTAGAGAAGGACAAGAGCACCGTGAGTTACTCATCAGCCACAGGATGGTCACGCTGGCTGGGAAAGAGGCACAGCACTGCCAAAAAGAAAGCTGCCGAGGTGCCCTTGGGTTGGGGAGGGAAAGGTGGGCTCGCAGGCAGCGAGGGCTTCACCCCCGTGCAAGGAATAGGGCAGCCCTTGCCCTTGCCCCCAGCCCTGGGCTCGAGCGGCGGGGGAGACGTCTGAGCCGAAGTGCTGCCGGGAGTGTATTTGTGATGTTGAATTTAGATGGGAAAGTAATGAAAAGCACGAGGAAAACATTTTAATGCCATTAATTAATTGGTTTCTATATTATATTTAAGGCTCTTGGATGTTTTTTTTTTTCAAAGGCAATTAACTCAGCTTTATGTTTCTAGTAAATAAAAATCTCCATTTTGAAGCAGCCCTTTTTAAGCTGAGTGGAAGAGGAAATCAGACCCCTAGTTCTGACCCCTACTCTGCAAATCACTGATTTTTTTCCACAGTGAGATTAAATGCACCGTTGTTGTTCTGCCAGCCCTTAACACAAATTAATGACTTAAATTACCTTTCATCTCACCTTATAAATTCTACCTTGAAGCGGCAGAAAGCCCAAGGGCTCTCACATAACCAGATGAAGACAAGTTCACTGCCTTGAATCCTTCCCGTCTTGCTCCACTTTACATCAATTCTTTATAAGAAGAGGTCTCCAGGGCTAACAAAGAAGCTGGCCATGCAGCAGAAGGTGCCGTGGGACTTTCGGAGGTAAAAGCCCGTCTCGCGGTGACTCAGTGCACTCCATTAGTCCTAGGAAACGCGGGGCACATCGAACGCGGCAGATGTGCCCTCACTTGCCAGGCTTCAGACAAATGCAATCAAATCTATTTTAATCATCTATGAAATGCAAATGCGTTCCACTTGCGCACCCGCAAGATCCATTGTCTTCCTCACTGAAGCATACGATAATGCCAATTAAATGTCGTCGCTAACCTAATAGGTGTTCTGATTGCCTATGGGAAATTATCTTTACTTTTTTCATTAGTAGCTTTATTACTATCTTACATCACAAAGATTTTTTAAATGTTTTAATATTTGCAGTAGGCTTCGTTTGTGTTCTGCCTTTTTTGTGGGTTTTTTGGGGGACTCTGTGGTCAACACCCACCCCGTGAAAACTGTGCTGGCACCCAGAGGAATGGCACTGCGTAATTCCGGGTATTAAAAATACCCTTCCCAACTTCTTCTGGACGGGCCCTACGCAGATGAGGCAGTTGCACTAATCTGCTGGCAATCTCGCTCGCGCACGCAGGCTCCCATACACGCACACAGCCCCTTTGTTATTCTGCTGGAAACGGCCAGGCAAGCTGCAAAGACGTTTATTCTCAGACCCGCGTGAAAAAAATAAAAAAAAATAATAAAAAAAAATGTTTGCGGTACGTATGTAACCTACAAAGTCAAGAACGATAAGGATTTAAATCAGACCGGCCCATGCAAAGTCAATATTTCGATATCAGAGGAATTGATTCTTGATCTGGTGCCAGCGCTGTGTACTCAATGTACTGCAGAAAAATCCTCGCCCAGCCTTCCTGCCAGCGCGCTGTTAGGGATGACAAGCATGCAGTTATCTGATAGAGCAGATATTTGTTCCAAAAGACGATTTTCATTTCAAAGACAAAACATGAAAAGAGCTTACTTGTGGGGAAACCAAATACTGTATTCTCCTCTTGATAAATCAAGCTTTAGAGAAATAAAGCCAAAGAGAGCAGGATTCTGAAAAGAACTTCTGTAGCTCTTTTCATGCTTTTTCAGCTACTCAGCTGGCTTAACTCTGCCAACTAATAATCCTGTGTTTTCCTAAGATGTGTTGAGAAAGAGTTTATTTGCAAATAATTATTTAGTGATAAGGATGCATGTCTGTTTGCTTTTAAACAGACCCTACAAAGCTAATTAGGGGGTTTATGGTAGAACACAGGGTTCTATATGGTTTATAACTTAAGCTGCTAATTATGGGATTTTCAACAGCATCTCTTTCTTTCTTTCCTTTGCAGAGGACTAAGACAGTATTACTTGACAATAAAAGCCCTGTTTCAGTGAAAAAGGTGAAATTTCTTTATGTGACAGTCTTGTCAGCTCTCCTCATCACTGGATTTACATAAAAGCAACCAAGTACGAGTAATAACAGGCGGGAGAGGGAAACATCTTCATCCCCTTCAAGACCCGAGGACTAGCACAATGGTCCTTTTATACTCCGCAAAGACATCTCCTTCGCTGTTTGGATGCAGACCTCCAGATAACACTGCCTAATTGCAGTTAGCAAGCAGCATGCCCTTGACACGGCACAGAATAAATATAACCTGCCCTTTCAAGTGTGTCACCGTGCTCAACGCCTGCTTTGTGCATCCACACGGCTGACCGGGCCTTATACAAAGGGACTCAACCACGCCTGGACCCGCAAAATTTAAACAGGATGGTATTTAGGGCTGCTTTATGTGAGGATGGCAGCAAGAGGGGTTGGTACCAAACGGCTAGCATCCAGCTAGATGGGCCTGCCTCGCTCGCTGCTCTTCCTCGGGGCATAATAAATAATTACCTGCGTGCTTTATTTCACTGCCAGTCTTTTATGTAAGTGCAAACATGGAGCGTCTGTCCAGTTTCTAAGAGGAGAAGTGAAGGGTAGACTGTAGATAAAATTAATCAGAGGCATATCAGAACCTTACTCAGATGCAGCTCAATTAAATTCAATACGTACATCCACTGTGGAGGCCATTAATAAGCTGCTAACAATTTCTGTGTGTCCCTGCTGGGCTTTATACAACACTTTGCCCCTATAATGAACTCTGCAGGCTTTACAGGTGGGATTTTCAGAAGCGTTCAACACTGACCCAGCTCTGCTCTCCTTGCAGTCAGCAGGAATTTTAACCACCAGCTTTAAGGGGGAGGTAGGGAAAGGTCAGCCTCGAATGCTTTTCCAAATCCCATCCCACCAGTCTGCTTAAGCCTCGCGCAACTCTGAGGGGAGAGAAGTTTTGTTGAGTTTATTGCACAGAGTCAGGAGTCTTTGTATATGATGAACATCAGATTATGTGCCGCGGAGGCATAGAATATTTTTGCATCCTTTACCTGTCAAAAGAACCAAGCTTCAAAACAATACCTACATGAACAAACAAATCATTCCTACCCAGGGAGGGTAACTTTGTTTGCGCTCACTTGCGTCGCTCAGAGACCCAAAATACAGCTATGGATCTGGTCCCTTAAACAGAAAAACTATCAAAAACCAGAGTTATATGCGAGACTAATAGGCTGAAAAAAATGCAAACTGAATAGAAAAAGGCCCTGAAATTTTGAAACCTGCTTGTGAGGATCAAGCTCTCTGTCAGACTGTGGGAAGACAGAGCAAGCAATAGCAGCTCTACTAGTAGGCTGTTGATTCAGGCTTCAAATTAATTATAAATTCATAATTAATTATGAAGTGCTACCCCTTGCTCTGCTTTCCCGTGGCCTGAGGAAGAGACAGATTCTCAAAAGCTCAGAGCCAATTTCCGTTTTATTTTTAGCCAGTCAATCTCACAAAAGGTCTTACCTACAACTTGGGGACTTGCTCTTTTATATTCCATCCATGTATAGGCTAATCAGCTGGTGCAGTGATCTGTGACACTTAAATAGGAAAGATGCATATAAAAGGCAAAGGCAGAGCAGAAGGGACCCGAATACTCTTCCAGGGCCATGGCAAGGGCAAAGCAAGAAGGGCGTCTGTCCTCAGCGTCCTGTGGAGGGAGGTGCCAAAGATGGATGAAGGTTTGGTGACCACCAGCAGCTGCTGCTGCTCCTTGTGACCTGAGGAGCGGGAGCAGTCTGTGCCCATGGATGGAGGGCATGTGGGGTGGGAAGCATCTGGACACCAGGATGTGCTACAGGTTTGCGTGCTCGTGATCTCTGTTCCCGCAACAGCACCTACCATACAGCTGGGAAGTGAAGGACTCTTTTCCTCCATGGTGCAAATCTGGCACAGGATCAAGGACCAGCAGCCACAACCATCCAGATCCTTACACCAGATCCCAGCCAGCACATCCTCACACACACCTCCTCTAGTCCAGCTCAAAAGGGACTCAGGCACCAGCTCTGACAGGGTCAACACAAGGGAAGGTCATGGCAGGAGGCAGAGAGGTCACTCAGGAGAGGGCTTCAGCCCTTGGCGTGGTCCTGCTGCACAGGGCAAGTGGGTGGGGAGCAGAAGGGGGACCTCCCCCTGACATTCTCTCCAAAGCAGCTCTCCTTGGGCTGGTGACCCTTGTGTGAGGCATGTTGTGGGTTTGGATGGGGCTTCTCCGCAGGGTGGGAAGGAGATCCCAACAGCCTGTGCCTTTGTGTGGTTTTACCAGCCCTGTAGCAAGACCTGGTAGCCTTTGCAGAGCTGTCATCTCTTAAAACCAAAGCCAGCCCACCTACGGGGACTGCTCCCGAATTGTCCCAGCCGTGCTGCTCGTGCCACAGTCCCAAAGTCAGGACGCTCGTGGCTCTTCCATCCTCACCCAGCCATCACATTAGCAATGGCAAAGCTCCTTTTGTTTCTCTCTGCTGAGTTTCTAGCTCTATGAGTTTTAAAGGGATCCCTATTAGTCTGCTTTTTGTATGTTTATTTATTTTCTAGTCTTTTCATCAATGTACATCTTGCTAAGAAGCAGTATCTGAGAGAAAAAATGTTGGTTTATGCAGCTCAGCAGATTGAAACGATCTTTCGTTTCAGTCATTATTGGAGGATGGAGTGGTTACAGCAGAGTTTTTGCTTACAATTACAAAATCAACATACAGTATGTAATTAACCTTAAAAACTTTCAGTGTCCAGTAAACATTGATCTCCAATCCATTATGTTTGTTCGTTCCAGGACTGAGCAGCCTTAAATAAAATACTGTTCTGTGAATCGGGGGCTTTTAGTAGATGGCAGGAAAGAAAAAGTGTCCAACCCTGTGGTATTCCCAGCTTGCCTAGTTAGGCATAATTCTGATTAGGAGTAATTCTTAAGAAGGTTAAAGTGATTTGGGGAAGTAACAAGAGTCATTCCTCTGCTAGGTCTGTCACTACTTTCCTGTGTAATCTCAGGCACATCACTTATCTTGCTTTAACTTTCTAGTGAAAAAGGAATATGTGGAACCTCCCATGGTAGCCTGGTCTTCGGAGTAGAAACTGTCTCCAAACATCTGCATGTGCAGCACTTACCACAACACAGTCCTGGGCCTGACTGGAGCCAGTAGCTGTTATGACAATAAAAATCAGCAAATAAACCGTGATGTGTTAGAAAGCCATTTGACCTAAACCCAACAGCACATGACCAGAAGATGGCAATATTCAAAACAGAGGACTGTTACAAGCATACTTATGGGCCATACGTGTTGCAGCTCCCCCAGGTTACCCCCACCTCCTTCTGTCAGCGATATGAAACCTCCACAACCGGCTGAAATCACCTTCTGAGCCAGGAGTAGGAGTAGGTAATTTAGTTTCCATGGTAATGCAGTTCTGGACCATTCTTAAGCAGAAGCTGCCAAGTATGACAAATGGTAGGTGCTGATTTTTTTATGTGAACAGCTATTCACTATGAATTGAAATGAGATTGCCAAATTCACTTTCCTTGGGACCGGAGCTAGGGTCAAAAGCTATTGTTACATTCAAGCCATAGTCCAAAACTAGCACTTTAGCCACCCATCTCCAGCTGCAATATAGAATTTTTTAAGTCATGGAATAAAAATGAATGACTCAATATCAGAGTTGTCAAATAGATGAGACAGATTTACATCAAGCAATTCTAAAATGCTCTGTAGCCATGAATTAAAGGAAACATATGACAAATGACTCGTATTCATTCCCTTGTGGGGAAGAAATCCTGTTTTAAACATTGCTGACTGTTGTGCAGTTCCTATTTTATATATGTATATATGAAACCTGCATTGGGATAAATACACGAAATGGTAAGGGCTTGAATTCAGCCACTTTTCTTCCATGAGCCATCGCTGTATAATAAACCATGGTCGGTTTTGCACTCTACTAATCTCCCCAAACAGTATGTAATTGGTCTTGGAAAATGCTGTAATACAGCAATTAGCAACACGACAAATAAAAGAGGAAAAGGCCCTTTTATTTTAGCCTTGTTTTCCTCCAGAACGAAGCTGCAGGAAGACAGGTTGCCTGATCAACTGACATTTAACACCATCATCTCTGTGATAAAAGCAGCCCAAAAAGCAACTGGGTTTTGCCCAGTCTGGGGAAATGGGGGAGTGGGTCGGTGGGTCCCACCAGCCCCCCCGAGCTGTAGGCAGGTTAGTGGGGTGCTGCTGGGCTGCCTGCAGCCGCTGCATGGCAGCTGCCAGCTGAGGCTGGAGGAGATCCCCAAAATTGTCTCAGGGAGCCCAGCAGCCGGATGGCATTGAAAAGCTACACGCTTTTAGGTGCTGGTCCATCAAGAGCCACTTGTGGCCTCTTTGTGAAACAGCAGACTCTCTGTGGCAAACCCAAGGAAGAAGGGGGTCCCAGAAAGGGATGGTCTTCTCCATTTTGGCAGTTCTTCCAATTACAGAAAAGGGAGCGAAACATTGTAATTGTTGGGGGTGGAAAAGAGATGTCATTCAGTCATGGAAAGAGGAGAAACACAGCTGAGAAGCATCATGACAAAATAATGTTTCCTCTCATCTGAGATCCCCTCACTCTTCTCTTCTCCAGGCTAAGCAGACCCAGGTGTCTCGGCCTTTCCTCATACGAAAGATGCTACAGTCCCTTGGTTATCTTCATAGCCCTCTGCTGGACTCTCACCAGCAGTTCCCTGTCCTTCTTGAACTGGGGAGCCCAGAACTGGACACAGTACTCCAGATATGGCCTCACCAGGACAGAGTAGAGGAGGAGGATGACCTCCCTCCCCCTGCCAGCCATGCTCTTTTTAATGCACCCCAAGGAAATCATTGGCCTTCTTGGCCACAAGGGTACATTTCTGTGGGTGCCCCCAGCTTGCCCAGTCCTTCGCACGCCGCTGCCCGTGCCATGCCAGTGGCCACCCGGGTGATGCTGGGGGATGCCAGAGCAGTGAAAGCATCAGCAGAGAGAATCCAGCACTCATTTCCAACTCTCAGAAAGCAACAGCAGGTCCCACAGGGGACCCGCATCCTAACACGGTGGAGTGGAGACATCTGTTATGAGCTGTAATTAGTACTGATTCCCCAAAAGCGGGCTGTCACTCTTAGCCACCAGATAGCGAAAGCGCTGAAAGGGGGGGTCTCCATGTCCTTGCAGTGCCCAGGGGATGGGTGGTGGCTTTGGGTCTGCTGCAAAACCCAGGCAGCTTCCTTAGGGATCGTCCTGACCGGGGTGGCCAAAATTTTATGGGAATAATATTCATTCAGAGCAGGTTGTTGCTCCAATCTCCACAAAGAAGGGCAAGTTTTTGGGGAGCTGTGGGTGCTGGGGAAATGGATGACTGAGAGGCAAGAAAGACTGTGGGTTACACCACTGGCTGGGAGTTTAACCAATGTACCTGAACTTATAACAGATATCAAGAGATAGGGCTTCCCAAATTGCACGGGGGCCACTGCTGGTCCTCATGCCTCCCGCAGGAGATGCCTGAACCTGTTAGTCGCTGGCATACCAGGTAATTACCAGGCAAGCCGTCTCCCCCAGATCACTCATATTGATGCAGAGGGCTGTATGACCTGTAGTTTAGCTCTTTCCAAAATTAGTGACTTTGTTTTCATCCTACTGTTGCGGTTAAAAGCAGGATGTCTGTGCCCCTGCCTGCCCCAGACACTTTCTGTAGTGATGAGCGGGTAACTGGGGAAAGCACTTAGGGCCCAACATGTAATTCCTTCACACAAAGAGGGAATATTTGTCACCTCCTGACACACAGCACTTCAGAAAGTCAGGAGAATTTGTGGGATGGCGAGCAGACACTGAAAACCTGCTTCGCCCAGGAACCTTATTGACTATCATGAGTTTTCTCCTCTATGGAAGGCTCTTACAACTTCATCCATGGTGTCTCCCCTGCCACACCTAGACAGCTCTGCAAGAAAGAGAGAGCAGTAGGAAGCTGCACGCTGTTTTTCTAAAGAGGATTTTTTCATTTAACTTAGCCACTGGGCTTTATAATGCAGCCTGCCTGGGACATAACATTAATAGTCTCACTCTGCCAGTGTGACAGAATGACAAAGAGCCCAGTATGTGCTGAAATGTGCACTCCCCTTGCTAAGCCTGTAATCCCAGCTTTGATTATTTTTTTTTCTTTTTCTTTTTTTTTTTCTGTTGTTTAAGTAATCAGCACAAACCTAGTGAGGATGACTCAGAAATTGCACACTTGATTTTGTCTTCTGCTTGGCTTCCAAGGAGGACAGGCCGAGGGAAGTGCATGGCTTCCTCCCACAGATGATGTTAAAAGCCAACTTACCACGCACAGTAGCCTCCACGGTAATTATTTTCTTGGTCATAACCACAGAATCCCTCCTGCCTTCCCTGTAATTTTCTCCAGAAGGACACCAAAAGCACACGTGCATTTCCCTAATTGGGACTGCTGCTGCTGCCTTTCTGCTCCAGAGCTTCTCTGTCACCTTCCCTCCAGCTGCAAACAGAGTTACGGCCCCAAAACGGGTGACCCGGCCACAAGACCTGTTGCAGAGGGGTTTCAGTGCCCTGGCCAACAGCAGCATCACCACCAGGGATCTCCTCTGCCACCATCCCTTGCTCATTTGCCTGCCCCTTGCCTTGGGGACACTGCCACCGCGGTGGCTGTCAGCACCCGGTCAAGCTCTTCAGTCCCTTTGGCAGAGCTTCAAAGAGTGGCCAGACTACGGTGTGCTATTTCCCCCTTCTTTGATTTTCAGGAGCTGTCTGCTAACTTTTTAATGCCATGCTGACCACGCAGTCCCTGCCGCCTCCGACTCTGCGGGATGCCAACAGAGGGGCAGAGGACCATCACCACGGCAGGGCAATGGTTAATTGCCACCTTTGTGGGACCCTCCGGCCAGCTTACAGCATCCCTGACCGAGCGTGCTGGGGCTGAGGTGAGCCAATTACTGTAAAAACGGGAGAGAGGATGAGGAAAGAAGGGTGAAAGGCCGAAGAGCGCACAGCTCTGGTGCACAGGAGAGCAGGAAGGGTGCAAAAGGCAGACCTCAGAGGACTGAAGGGCTGTAAAATCTGGTCACTCTTCTGCCTCAAGGGTGTTCGCATTGCGAGGTAAGGAACTGCAACCAACACCAACCTGGGCGAGCAAGCTATTCTTCAAAGTGCCTGTGAGCTTACCTCCCTGCTAATGTCAACAGAAAATTCCCATTGGTCTCATGAGGGCTTAGATTTTCAAGTAATGCAAGCTATTGGAATTTATGTGCAATTATGCAACATTTGTAATTATTAATTTATCTCTTCTCTGACTTCCAGTTGACTTCTGAAAAGAGATAATACATCGTATCACTGCTGGCAGCTGAATGTATACTTGCACTTACTTTAAAGCACCATTCTCAGTGATAATAGCACATGAACTGAAAAACCATATTCTTCTGGGCCAGTTTAAGAAGCAGCATGAAAACAATCTTATTGGATGCTTTTAAAAATGAGCTGTGAGTCTGCATGCTTGTATCTAGTTACTGTACCATTTTACTTACTGTCGAGTTAAAACATTTTTCTTGTGTTAACACATAACTGTAACACACTGTCCAAAGACAGGATGCTGAGAGGTGCTTTTTCCATACTTCTAAAAATTTTGTTTTACGAGCAAGATCCGAATAGCCTGCACCTGCTGCTTCAAGAACCCCGAGAATTTGCGAAACTCCTTAGTGTGTCTCAACAGGTTGCTTTTACGGCGTAGTTGAGTATTCAGAAATTAGTTGTTCATCTCTTCCTCCTACTCTCTTTTAAACCCATACGCAGAAAGTCTGTTAAGCTCAACTGAGTCAACCTTTGTGCTTATGCACTCAGAATCACAGAAGCCACTGGGCGTTACAGTGGAGTACAAGCTGTTCCAGCGTGGAAAGCTGCATACAGAGCTACCGGTGAAAAGCAGTTTGCTTCCCCTCTGCAACATCCTACTTGATGCCAACTACGGAAACAATGGAGGTACAGAGGCTCCCTAGAAATCAGCGTGGCTCCAAAAGCAGGATTACTGGAATTTTATTGGAATATGCAAAATCTTCGAAGTTGAAGCATGACTGTTGTCAAAGGCCAAGGAGATACTTGAGGAAGCAGTTAAGCACAAAGGCATTCCTCCCTCCAGCACACCAGCCACGGGGGCTGGAGGTAGCCAGAAGGGAGGTGCAGGCTTGGGATGGGAGGAGGAGTTGGAGGGAGCAGTGAGCCCCGGCAGCGAGCCAAGCGATAAGCCACGCTGGTAGAACATGGAGCACTGCTGATAGGTTGATCCGAGGAGATGGAGATCAGAAAACAGCACACCAGGAGGCTGGGAGGTGATGTTCAGATACGAGTCTGAGCCACACCATGGGGTGAACACAGGAAGGTTTTGGCAGCAGTGTTTTGTATCACCTCGAGGAAAAAACTGGAAGAAATCAGAAAGGCCAGGTAAAGAGTAGTCTGCAGTAGTCAGGAAGAGGAGCAGGAGCATCAGCCAGATCTTGGTCACGAGCAAGACTACTCTCTGAGACCACGTGGAGAAAGCCCCATGAGGCTTCAGCAGTCGCCCAAGTGTACAGGGAAGGAAGAGAAGGTGTTAGAGCATGAAAAACTGAAAAGGAGATGGTCATTTATTCAATTAAAAACCTGGTTTCCCTGCAGTATGCCTCACACAGGTGTTAAGCACTAGAGAAACATCAACCAGCTTTTTCATAAATGGTACATTTGTGCACAGAAAGATGAAACAATTTCCCTAATGTTTCCCAGCAGGTCAGTGGCAGAGCTGACAAATGAACTCCAGGATCCCAAATTCCAGCCCAGTCCAGAATTTCAACCTTGTTCTCCATTTGCAATCAGTTTAATGGAGGAAAAAACTCTGCAAGTTGCTTGTAATTGTCTAAAAATCATTCATGCAATCATCTTTAACTGATGAGTTTTTTTCCTACCCTTTGTCTATGCCAGTTATTTGCTAGTGATCATTTGTGGTGTGAGGAGTCAATACTACACTGTTATTTTTCTTGATACCCTGATTGGGTACTAAGTTTCTTGAAAAGCCAGTAGCTAAAAAAGAACATACAGTCCCCAAATACATCTAAATGAAATCTGTATTCTGCACAGGTGCTTTTTACCAGCAATCTAAAAGGACATACAGTTGTGAGCCAAACACTCAAAATCCAACAATTATTTGAGATGCCTATTTTGCTATGTTTAGACTATTAGACTGAAAGATGAAGAAAAAGGAAGAGGCTGTTCATGTACTGTAATGAGGAGAATGGAAAGTGGCTGGCAATCACTCTAAAATACACAGAGCTTTTTCTCGCATCGTGCTGGAGTATGTAGGCTCTTGAGCAATGGCCCTACACTGTAAATAGCCTCTTTAAAAGGATGTACCTTGGAACTAATGCATTAGCTATGCTGTGCAAGAAAGCAGTTATTTGGGGGGGGGGGGGGGGGGG
>JAOTQQ010000032.1:55020177-55054449 GCA_026546715.1 Gallinago undulata
CTGGTCTGGTGGGAGGTGTCCCTGCCCATGGCAGGGGAGTTGGAACTTGATGATCTTTAAGGTCCCTTCCAACCCAACCCACTCTATGATTCTATGATACGTTCCTTCTTTGCTTCACCCTGAATTTCATGCGTGCTCTGCCCTCCAGCCAGCCTAGAAGTTACAAACTGCTGGCTGTAACATTAATATTGTGTCCACAGAATGAATGTGATCCATCTTCATTGTCTCCCTGGAAAAAAGTTTTGATACTTCCATTTCTTCTACAAACAAAATCAACATATAATTTATGTTTGTGAGCAAAGTGATTTTATGGTATTTCCCTTTGTTGACAGAATGATTGGAATAAAATTACATTCTGTTGACAAAAAATGTGATGAAATGTCGTTTGTGAACATTATGAACAAAAGAGTTTGACAAAAAGCAGTTTGCCAATGGGATGTAGTAAAGGTTTTAACAAAATGAATTCTGTCTGTCTGCTATTTGTCCTAGGAGTGACATGTGAAGTTTTTCAAAATCCACCGTGTCAAAATAAAAAGTAAAAATTTCACCTATAAAAGGAGTAAACATTGCCTTTGCAGAAGCCATTCATTTTTAGCATTTTAAGTCATGTTGCTCTAGGTCACTTCTTTTTTTCAAGAATTCTGTAATTTCTAATAGAGATATGCTGGATTCACAAGTTTTGATATGTATCTATCCTACCCGCCACCATTAATTAACAGTCCTAGGCTTTCACTTTTTTCTGGATTTCTGGTAAATTGATCAATGAGGTAGAAGATTGTGATTTTTCAGACAGATATGTTTAAAGATAACAGTGTTTGTTCTTGGAAAGCATCAAGCCTCTGACAGCAGCATGAGTACTCACATAATTTAATTCCTTCAGAGCCTAAGCAACAGTCTGACAGCATCTGGAAAACGTGTGCCAAGCTATTTTCTCTTTGAACTTTGATGCCTGACATCTTTACATGGACATGAGCTCATATGAGGATGGCCAGAAAGGGAGGGGAATCTCTCTTTGGTGGGCTCAAGTGAATGAGCTTAGACAAGGCTGATTTACCCTTGGTGGCAGAGGGCCTTTAGGTTAAAAGAAATTTGATGGCTCTACGGGGAGTGGGATATAAAAGCACAAGGCCCAGAACAAAGGAAATCAAGTTAATTATAGGAAGAAGTCACCATCATGAAATGGTTGAGCACAAAGCAAAAAAAGAGCCACTAAGAAAGGTTGCAGTGTGGAAGAACAAAGTAAAGGTCAAACAAAATTAAGTAAGCAACAACATATTACCAGCAAAGAGAAGAAAAGATAAAAATTGCAGCATAAACAGAGCCGGCTGAATTGCATCACTCCCTGCTTGCTGAACTCTCATTAGACCCAAAGACTACAAGCCAGAGCAGAACAAGGGGCTGCTCCTGGGCAAGGTGATGCTGAAGAGGGTGGCCTTCTCTACAGAGCTGGTGTGGGGGACTAGCTCAAGGGACAGACTACTTGGCCAGCCTTGTCCCTGGACTCTGCCCATGAGGCTGCCAGTGCTCCCAAGGGTCTGGCAGGTTGTGAGAGAAGTTGTCTTTCCCTCCAGACAATTGAAAATGAAAGAAAAACACTATAATCCCACCAGCACTGGAGGAATTCAGTGTGATCTTCCATCGCACCATGAGGGATGCTGTCCCCAGCGAAAACACTGGTGGGATTTTGGCCATACCCTGCAGCACATCAGCTCACCAGGGCATGAAGTGCCCTTACATCCACTGAATCCCCCTGTGTCTAAGTGAGGAGGTACACCAACAGTACAGAAAGAGTCCAGTTAGATCCTACTGTGAAGACACACTTTCAAGCATTAACCAGTTTGAGCTTTTCAAGTCACTGGGGCTTCACACAGAAGGGTTTCAGACCCAAGTCCTGAACTTTAATGTCCGTGAGCTAAAAAAATCTGTGAGGTTGGGGCCACCCAAGATCCTTTCAGACTTGCCTCTGGCACTCCATGGCTGTGTAAAATATGTTTAACTCAACTCTGCATGGGTTAAAGGTCTGGAGGAGACCCATCTCTGCATGGATTGGCCAGTCCCTGTACAAATATTAACAGAAAAGGAGTGATATAAATTTACATTCATCAGTAAATGCCTCTTAGAGCTGAAAATACAATTAATTGCACTGCTTGCATTAAGGTTTTTGTTCTTTTCTCCCCTCCCTCTTCCCCCCCGCCGGTGAGGGAGAAGAAGGGAGCTGATGTGGTAAATGGTTTTTCCCCTGATTTTTCCCTTACAAAAGAATAAATGAGATGAAAAGGTAAGAAATGTTCAAACGTAATCAACACACACATACATTCTAAAGAAAATAGCAAATTAAATGCAAAGCCTATGCTAATGCATCATCCAGGTTGAGATTTTAATTGCAAAAAGTCAGGAAATGTAAAGTTATGGTTCTCGCAGCAATCATCACTCAGCCCCCTGAACACAGTTAGGATTTGTATTCCAGGCAGTGTGCAGTGTTAACTCGAACGCCGGCGTGTATATGTGTTCTCTGCCTTCATTACAGTTGCTGGGGGAACCATAATTCTGCATTTGCTGACTTTTGCTCAATTAATTTTTTTTTCCCTTATTGCTGTGCTATGAGGTTCTTGCATTTAATTTCACTGTATTAAAAAAAAAAAAACAACAAACAAATCAAAACATGTAAAACAATGAAAAGAAGCTGGAACTTCCCTTCACACATTAAAATCAGGACATAATCCATTCTCTCTGTGCATCCTAAGGCTCATGTGCCATCATTTCAGAGCACGGGTACATGAATAATAATAGTAATAGCAGTAATAATTAATAACAAGAAGAATGACAACAACAATAAATGCTTGTACCTGGAGCTTCACCTCATTGTGAAGTGAGTGCAAAAAGACCAGGGAATTGGTATGCTGTGGACAAGGGCTTTTTTCAACCCACTGTGCTAACTGCACTTACAATACACTTCTTTGCAGAGAAGGCAATGCTGAGGTCCCATCCTGGGGGGAACAGCAGTGAGTTTTTTCCCCACCGAGCCTGTCTCAGAAGTGTTTCACCACAAAAGCAAAATTTTGTGCCCCCCCACCCCACCCCCCCGACCTGCTCAGCACTTCATTACCTCCGAGGATAGTTTTGTCTATAATCCTCCAACAACGTGTCTGCAGTGGGATAGACCTTCCTGGAGCTCTGCCTGGCAGACCTGCGGGAGCGGCCACAAAAGCAATTCATTCTAGTGGCCTGAGAAATTAGTTGGAAAACAATGCTTAGAGTAGGCATTTTCCCACTCTGAAACAAAGGAGTCATCAATCTCAGCTTCACCTCTGATGTATATTTGAAGGCACTCCTGCAGACAGGCACTAAGTAAGCCTCAGTAGCATTAATGACATGGTCATCTTTGTGCCAGGAGAGCCCCGCACCATTGCAACCTGCCCTCAACCCACCTCTCGTCCTCTTCTGGATGAGAGGATGGCTCCTGCAGTGTGCCCACAAGGATGCACTGGATGCTTCAAGGTCAGATTTCCAAAGCAGCTGAAGCATGTGAAGATGAATACAAGCCCACTCAGAGCCTAAATAACTTGAGCACTTGGGCAAATCCCACTAATCCCACTTTTCTGTTATAGCTCATATGCATATAAAATCTGTTCCTAGGAAAAGCCATCCCCCAGAAGTCACCATTCTCATGCAAACTGTCATGCCAAGGGTTCTCTTTTTCTTATAGCAGAGGGTCTGCAGGTCAGGCAAAGACATTAACCCCAGCTAGAACAGCCCTCACCCAGAAGCTGGACACACATAAGTCTCCTGAGCCAAGAATATATCAGTATTGTTTCTCGTTGATAAATCTTGGCATTTTCTTCATAAAATTATTCCATGTTTTACAGCTTTATGATAGCTAAAGTGCAAATGGGAGACACAGGGGCCTCCTGCCCTGTGTAGGGTCTCTTATAAACTCTCCTCTCGCCGTGAGAAGAGTGGGTTTTTATGCTGTTAGATCAGCATAGCCACAGTCGAGCCTTGGCCTCTAGTTTAAAAAGAACTATCAGACCTACATGGTCCAGAACACGTTATATTTGCTACAGATAAATATATTCATTTTTGCCTTGTAAAAACAGTAAATATTTTCTAAACATAGCTCGTAGTAGGACTTGTTAAAAAAAAGGGGGGGGGGGGCTCACAAATTCCTCACTGAAAAATTGCATTTCTAAAAAATGTAAGCAAATCTTGGCAGAAACTTTTTCCAATATCTATACCCTCCTCAAAAAAAACAGTTTAAAACCATCTATTTTTGCTATTCAGATCTTTCATCCTTTCCCTTTACCTTTTCCATTGCAAAGAGAAAGGAAATAGAAATGCTAAGAAGGCAAAGACCTATGGAGAAAAATTCCCATGGATTTTTTTTTAAATCCAAGTTTGCGTTTTTTTAATCCTTCCCTGAAATATTTTTATTTGGATGAACTGCAAGACTGTAAGTCAGCCTGTTCTTTGGACTCTGAGAGCAAAAAGCTCATCCAGCCAGAGGTAAGCATCCAAGGTACCTGGCAGAGAGCAGCATCAGATAGAACAGATGGCACCTCCTGACCACGCCAGAGAGAAGAAATGGTGTTCCAGAAGTGCAAAGAGCTCATCCAGGTCTATTTAATGCTTTGTGTCAATTTTCCCAAACCGTAGTCAGAAGAGTCTTAATTCTCTGCAAAGTCATGTCAAAGTGGCTGAGCCACAGCATTGTACCACTCTCTGCTCATTTCAATTAAAAGGGTGATGGTCACATTGTGAAAAAAATTAACAGAGGTCTGCTGATCTAGAAGGTGTAGGGATCATCATTTCCAGGGGCATATAATATGTAAATAAGACAGTGAGCCATGGAAATTGGTCTAACACAGGTCACAAAGATAAACACTACCATGAAGAGCTCATTTCAGTGAGATGAATCAGGTAAGGAATCAGCTACAGAGAACTTAGGGCAGTTCCATGATGGAAAGGAAAAAGTGCCACCTTCCAGCTCTCTGTACTGAGGAAAGAGGCTGAATTAGCTGAAACATGCCACCAAGTAGAGAACCGAGGTCATAAGTGAGATGAGCAAGGAGGATTTTGGTACGTCTTACAGGTCTCAGCTCTCTTGTTAGTGTTAGGTTGATGGTTGGTCTAGATGATCTGAAAGGTCCCTTCCAACCTAGACAATTCTATGATTCTATGGTCATCAGACAGGACCTCTAACAGCCTTAGACTATTAAAGAGGAGATCACAGAAATCAGTAGTAAGTGCTACGTGGAGTATGGTGTTTGCTTAGTGCTTTGTACCTTAAAAGGAGGCAGCGAAAAGAAATTAGGAGCCCAGAGGTGTGGGATGGGTGAGGAGAGGAGGCTGTACGCAGGGTGCTCACTCAGGCTGGGCAGAACCAGGAAGAGACAAACACCAGGGGACATGAATGGATGGATGTGTGAGGACACTGACCAAGTTATGTTTTATCTTCTGAGGGCAGCAGCAGATTTTCACCAAAATTAAATGGAAATCACTAGTCTCTAATGGTGACATCATGGACAATTTACCATAGACAACTGGTCCATAGAAAGGTTCCTCAAAAGATGAGATATATGGGTAATACAGACTTACACATTAAGAGGGGGAAAGATGGAGGGAACACTACTAGCCAGCCACTTCAGCAATGCCCTTATTGGTCTTTCTTACTACTGGTTGTACCTATTTTTATAAAAAATGAACTGTCCAAGACCAGCCAACACATATCTGTGGTAGAGGAAAGTTATTCTGAAACTTTTCTTTCCAATTTCTGCTTCAGATTTCACTTTGAAAATCTAACAATTTAAAAAGAAACAAAAGCATCTCACAGAATGATACCAAAGGACAAAGTTATTTTAGGAATACAATTTTAATCAGTGCAGTACCAGCATTTAAATCTGCTGCTGCACTGACATCATTGGGGGAAAAAAAATTAATTAAAAACAAGGAGTCCAGAGGGACTGGCAGTTTTGGAAATGAATCCACACCTGTGTCACCTTAACGTAGGATTACTGCAATTCACCCTCGATGAGGAAATTGTGGGGGGAGCAAGAGCTGTCAGCTGGCTTGTTAGGAAGAGCTTCACAGCTAGAGCGTGACACCTCTGCTCTGCCATGTATAATGGCTAAAACTGATTGCCATCTGACTCCCTGCATTAGGGACTCAGCAAATGAGTCACCTCACTTTTTATTTCCACGTGAGTCCAATAATCTGGGCGATTACCGAGGTGAGAAGACAAATGAAATCAATACCATCTCTGTTCCCAAACAGATTTACTATCAAAACACAGCGTCAAGGGAACGGAGAGGGTACAGCAAACAAGGGTGAGTGCTCAGCAGATAGGGGTGACACATGCTGTGCACGCTCCCTCATCACATAGGGGCAGGAAAACAGCTCCTCTGAAGTGCAGTAATATCTCATGTGTATGTCCCCAGGGTTTTCCTGCCCCAGGGATAGAAAATACCCCAGGCTTACCCTGCATATGAAGCCAGAGCCATGGCCCAGTGAGCTTCTGGGACCAGCTCCTCGCTCTCTAGGCAGGGAAACATCCCTTCAAGAGTATCTTCCATCCCACACCAGCCCCCATCAGCTCCCGGGGGGGAGCAGCCACCAGCCAGGCTAGCAAAAGAATCACTTGGACATCAAACCTGCAAAAGTAGCACCATGATGCAGTGTAGGAAGCTCGGGAGATGGCAATCACAGCTTCTGCTACCATGTGTGCCAGTGCTTCTTAATCAGCTATGCAAATCAGGACAGCATTTGGGTGAAGTTTCAGAACTCTATTTGCCTAAAACACCAGTTTTCCACAAGATAAAAATCAGTCTGAAAGCCTGAGGACGCTTGTGCTTGTCAGAAGAAGTTTCTCATTTCTTATTGCTATGTGTTGTTAGAAAATGAATTCTTCATCCTTGGCCTCAGCCCATAACTCTGTAGTAAAAGGTTGGTGATGTTTTCCAACAGAAATCTAACATTCATTGCTGTTTCAGAGAAACTGGATTTCAAACTGAACCTGAAAAAAAAGCAACCAAAATTTCCTAAATTTTTCAAATCTCTTCTTAGACATTTCAAAATGAAACATTTCTCTATAAAATCCTTCTGAGATATCCACACATTTCTGAAAGGCTTGAACAAACAAGTGAAGTAAAAAGTTGCAGTTTGGATTAAAATAAAAATAAAAATAAAAATATAAAAATATTGCAGTGAAACCAATTTTTCCATCCAGTTTTTCATCAGGGCCATCACTCAACCCTGGGATATGGCTATAGTTTCTCCAGGGCACTGAAGAGATGAACTGTATCCACCAGGAGCAAGGTGGCAAAGTAAAACCAACTCTGTGATTGAAACAAGCCATGACTATAGAAGTGTAGTTTGAGCCTTAAAAACTCCTGCCAGTGGAGCAGTGTCACTTGGGGTCCATTCTCCCAGCACACTGCAGACTGGGAAGTCCCTTACATTCCCCAACACAGGCAGGTGATGGGCTGGGCTGACACAAATACTTAAAGGGTGGGTGTCAGGAGGACGGGGTTGGTCTTTTTTCAGTGGTGCCCAGGGACAAGACAAGAGGTAAAAGGAACAAACTTGAGTATAAGAAGTTCCACCTAAACATGAGGAGGAACTTCTTTCCTTTGAGGATGGCAGAGCACTGGAAGAGGCTGCTCAGAGAGGTGGTGGAGTCTCCTTCTCTGGAGACATTCCAAACCCACCTGGACATGTTCCTGTGCAACCTGCTCTGGGTGGAGCTGCTTTGGCAGGGGAGTTGGACTAGATGATCTCCAGAGGTCTCTTCCAACCCCATATAATTCTGTGACTCTGTGACACGTGAGCAGGTGGGTCAACCATGGCTGCAGCTGATGGGACCAACAGTGTGTCTGCACGAGTTTCATTTCATGCCCTTGGGCCTGAAGGCTTCTTCTGCCCAGGGAGACAGCCATGCTCAAGCAGCAGGGACGAGGGGTTTTCTCAGTTCACCAGCAAGTTTTCCTCTCAGAGAGATGCAAACATCAACAAACAGAACCCAGCCTCCATTGACAACATATTCTTGCACAGACCAGCTCAAGGTCCTCTTTCCCTGGTGGGAGAACTGGAGGTATTTATGTGTGTGCAGCACCCTTGGGGAGATAATCGTAACCAGCCTCCTTGCTGCCAAGTGCAATATCGCTGCAGCCAATAATAATACCCAGACAGTTTTTGACAAAGTTCACAATCACTTTAAACATGAATCTGCCCTCACAACACCTCTGGAAGACAAGGAAAAGGTGGAGACAGCAAAGCTAAGGGAGGCCTTGGAGGTTACCGAAGCAGCCTACAGTAAGGGCTGCAGTCATGGAGCTCCAAGGTCAGTGCCATGTTGCCTGACCATGCTGCCCTGTGCCCTGGGTGGGGGGAGAGCAGGACCACTGAACTACTACACGTTACACACAATTTGCCACACCACTGCTTTTGGGTAAAAAGAAAAAAAAAAAAACTATCCCAATCCTGAGAGGTGATGAACTAGTGCTTGACACTTTTTTTAAACTCAATTTTGTTCAAGCTGACAGCTTCCTTGGAGGGTGCTTCTTTATTCAGCCATCTTGTAGCTACTACTTTCGTACAGGCATACAAACAAAGGATTGGCAGGAGATGGCAATTATTAGGAGCCTTTGGCTCTTAGTGCCCGTGGAGCAGTTAAAGAGGAGAGCCGGTGGTTTTCCATCACCCACCACCCCTCCATCCAGGTTGACCTCCACAGCCCGCTCCTCCTTGGCACTGCCAGGGGACAGCCTCTGAAGCGATAACCCCCAAGCAGGGTCTCACATACAGACCTGTGCGAAGAACAGGGCAGGAAAAAACCAGAGGGGCACTCCTTGATGCACAAGTACATGATGCAACCGAAAGCTGAAGGAGGAGAACTGTTAAGGTCTTGCCAGCATGACTTTGAACTCACAGGCACCTGGCTAGCTGTTACCAGTCTGGCTGCTTTTCTGCTGACTTCTGTCAAATGACCCCACCGGTGCCAGCTAACACCAGAGATTTCACATGCCATTTGAACAGAGGAGACTCAAAAGTCAGCCGGCAGAGCTGATGAAAAGCAAATCACCGAGTCAGTTTACTACCAATGAGCTCTATTAAGCAGCTGTAATGCAGTTCATAGCCCTGGAGTAGTCACTGTCCCTCACTAATCTGATGGTAGTATCGACAAGGATCATTTACACAGCTTCCCTTAAAGGTTACTGCTGTTTGTCAGGGGCTCTCAGTGCTCGGGATGCGTGTGATGTCCTCATGCAGACCCCGGGCTCCTCCATCCTCACTGCAGAGCTGCGGTCCCAGGCGGTCCCCGTTCTGCTCCGCACAAGGTCACACCACCGCAGCCCTGGCGCTGGGCGTCCACATTTCCTAAACATCTGCTAGGGATTAACAGGAGGCGGCACAAACCTATCCTCGGGGCTGAACTGGTGCAGAGAAATTGGTCGTTCAACAGCAGGACCTTGCCACCAGGTATCAGTTAATCTGCATAAAGCCTATCCAGCTGTTTCTTGTGGTCAGTGGAACATATTCCCCTAACGAGCCGGACGTATCACAGAGTTGTAGTTTTATGTCCTTGATCGTTATGTGCAACCACAGCTTCATTTTATATCTTCTATGTTAAAAAATAATAAAAAATAAAAAATAAAAAAAAATCACTAGTCCCTCAGGCATCATCTCTGAGCTTTAACAAGCAAGAACTAGCCTCAGGATTTTAAATACATGGATCTTTCTGTCTGAAATGTCTGCTTTTCAGCCCCATTTCTTCTCTGTTTTATAATGATGATCTGAATTGACCAAGCATCACTGCCTCTATTTGGAGGAAGTTTCATCTCTTCAACATTCAGGTCTTTCCAGAAAATGCAGGAAAACCACAGCAACAAAGCCCTCCTGATGCACATCAGAGGAAAGACAAGAAGAGTTCATGCAGACGATGGGCACTTTAAGCCCTATCTGCACTTACAGTGTAAATAGATAAATTACAGAAACAGTATTTGAAGGATAGATTGATCTTGGTCTTTTAAAAATAGATTAAACTGTTTTTTTTTTAAAAAAAAAAGAAAAGCTGTTGATAGTCTACTTAACTTCCCACCTCACCTCACAGATACAACCAGAAGCTCCAAAGTGGTGGGGGCCTCTTCTTGAGATAGTCCCACTGGAAGGGAGGATCAAAGGCTCAGAGCAGTCCTTGGGATGTAATCCCCAGCAAAGAGGGATGAGATTAGGAGAGAGGCAGCCAGGGAAGGTCTCACACCTCTGGCTCTCTCCAGCCTCTCGCCATCGCTCCATGCCCTCCAGTGGACATACAATTTGAGCAACTTGCTCCTCCAGGCAGAAAGAGCACAGATTCACCCCGTGCTTGGAGTTGTTTGATGGAGGACCTCTAAAACCACTGTGTAATGAAGCTTGCTCACTCCTTCCCTAAAGTAGCTGCCATGTACTTGCTCCCACCCAGCTCTGGGGCCTCTGGATGCTTCTGTAGCTCCAGGTCCACTTCGTGGTGGAGCTAAACCAGGCTCGTGGTGTTCAGTGTCCCCATCTAGTGGTCAAGTCAATAAAATTAAGGTACAACTCCAGGGCCTTTAAGAATAAACAATATGAAAACCAAAATACTCATTTATGGAAAATGTATGGCACCATCCAAAAAAAAGGAAAGACAGCAACGGCAGAAAGGCAGGGAAATCAACAGCAAAAGTAAAGTTCACAATAACAACTAGTAAAAATCGCCCTCCAAAAAGTGTCCCTGTCATAAACCATGTAAGTGAAATCCCCCAGAGAAGGTAGCCACAGAGACTCAAAACCTGGAGCCCACACACTGGCACTGGGGGTGGGCACATTGTTGGGACAAACTGGAGAGAGGAGGCCAAGCCCAGATGATGTTTACTCAAAAACCATGGTCTATGCATGCCTGTGAGAAGGTTGCCCATCCCTTTAACTCTTAGAAAGCATCTGCCTGGATTCATCTCACCTCCAAGAGCCTTGACTAATTTGCCAGTGCAAAAGCACCAGCTTCCCATCACAAACTCAGCACAGGCTCAGATCCCAGCTCCTCTTGGCTTTCAGCACAGAGGAGGTCAAACCTGGGCAAGCCTAGCAAGAGGCTCGCCTGAACGTAGGGTTTAAAGAAGTTTCTTCCCCATATTGAGCCCAGCCACTTCTCCTGACCTCTCAGCCTCAGCTTTTCTCCTGGCATATGGCTCTCTGGTGCCTTTGGGGAATTTCTCTGCCTCCTGTGGGAACCTTGGGTCACTATTCAACTACTTCTTTAGAGACATGCCCCAAGACAAACAAAACCGGTATGTGATGTGCCCTGGTAGTGGTAGACTTTTGTTGGAAAGATAAACTAAGTAATCAAAATTGAGAAGCAAAGAGTCAGTATTTGTGGAAAAAATAAGCCTGTATTACTTGAGGTGAAAATGCCATGAATATTGTAGCAGTGATGGTCTCAGGCTAAGGAGGAGATCTGCAGAGAGGAGTGATAGCTGTTAGTAGGCCAATTGGAATAAGAAAAAAAAAAAATAATAAAAGGTGGGTTTCTTCCTCTGTTTGCCAAGAAACAGCAAAATCCAAACTAAATTCAGACCCAATTTCTCTTAGTTCAATCAAACTATATTAGTCGATTTGTCCATTTGAGAGAAGAGCATAGTTAGCACCTGCTGAGCAGAAAAGCCTGTTAGCAAAGGGGCTGGGGGAGCAGGAGAGGAAAAAGAGGGTTAGGACAAATCTATGATGGAGATCTCAACCAGATGATGGTAACCCCATGAAATCTGCCTCAACGGCTGATTTTTCTGTACCCATTAGACTTCTGAGCAGGTTCTTGTGAAGCGCTTTGTGCGCTGACAAGAGCTGAAAGCAGAGGATGTGAGAGCAGCTTTCAAGCTCCGACCCTTCCCTGTTAGGACAGGGAAACTGCCCAGCATCAGCACAGAGTCTGGTGGGAAGGAAGAGCTTTCCCAGCTGTGGATGCCAAGCCGAAGGGATGAATGCTGCCCAGACATGAGATGCCATGGAAGTCAATGACAAAATCTAGAGCAGGTAGGAAGTTTCAAGCAGAGGAACCTGCCGGCCCACCCGAGGCTGTGCAGAGGGTATAATCCCTGCTTGCAAGGATATCTAAATTTCTCTGCATCTTCTGCACAGCCTCAGAGAACCAAACCAGGTCCTGAAGCTGCCCCCCAGCCGTCCATGACTACTCCGTCCCTACAAGTGCGGGAGGGTTACTGCTTTTTCACTATTTCTCTTTTTTTTTTTTCTCTTCCCCATAGCAAGCAGCCGGCAGGATGAAGCCGAGGAGGCAGGACACGTCCCCATGGAAAGCTGAGGAAACCCACTCAGACTGCCTTACTCCAACGGGAGGCAGTCGGGGCTGAGCCTGCCCCCACTGAGCAGCATATAGAAATAGCCATTAAGTTCAATAGAGCAGGACCACACAATTAAAGGAGGAAAGATTACCTCCCTTTTCCATTTTCTTCTGCTAACAGAGGAAAAGATAAAAAAAAAAAAACCAACCAAAAAACCTTTTTTCTTGTTATTCCCAGCATTTGCATAAATCTGTGCTCTTATGATCAATGCACAGAACTGTGACGCAAAAGCTTTTGGGCCAGATCTTCACCTTGATCCAACAATGAATCAAAACTTCACGGCCCAGCTGAGGGTCCCCACCAGAAGAAGGCAGCCTGTGGTCCCACAAACTAGCACAGCTTCTGCAATGGTATCCCCAGGTTCCCTCCCCAGGGGAAAAACAGGGGCAGGAGGTCCAACCTGACCTTCACTGGCAGTAAAACCTCTGCTCTGTGGCAGCAACTGAGAAGCTTTTGGATGCCTGGCAGATCCAAAACTGGGGAACAACTGCCTGTGTGCCCTTTAAATACTGGAAACATGAGCTGAGCACAGCTGAGAATCCAGCTACTGGCTTCCAGTCACTTTATCAACCCACACCCTCCTCCTCCTCTGTAAAACGAGGGTACTTGCCTACTTACACCACACGGTGTTTGGGCTGTTAGTTTCAGGAACATAAACACATCCACATCCCTCTCCAAATACTCTCTACCTAATCTACCAGTACATTTATAAATAATTGCACAACGGAGCTGCTGAGACTGCCAAGTCAAACTCTCCAAAGATAGGAAATGCAGAATTAAAGCCGGTCAGTCACATGCTATTTTATTTCAAAGACAATCGGCGTTTCGATCGGTGCACCTGGAAAGAGCTGGGTTATGCAGTGAATTCAAATGTTGTCCGTGGCAGGCTTCCCACATCTGCTGCAGAAACCGAGAGGGGAACAATGCAGAAGATTAGAGAAAGGGGAAAAATACATCCACCGCTTAAAAAGTAATACTTAGAGATTCACCGCTTAGAGATACAGCTCTCCCTGAGCATGTGCCAGAAGGACCCTTTCTGATACCAGATAATGTTTTCAGCTCGGGCCACACGGGAATGGTCGGTAACCCATTGGATGTTCCCCATTTTCCATAGGTCAGGAATGTGTGGATGCACAGCAGCGAGGAGGAGCGCTCCTGGCTGTGGGGGAAGGTGCCTGGACTTAATTCTGTGTTCTGTGACCCAGGGTCTCGGTGCCTCTGAAAGGAACGCAAACACCAGAAGATACTTTCACCAAGTTTGTCCTTATTGTCTCAGTTGTAAAACGGGAATAATAAGATCACCCAAACTCACAAGGAAGCTGCAAAGACAGTAAATGAATGTCCCTAGTGTTCTTGTTAACATCAGAAAAATGTCCAAATAGAAGAAAAATAAAACCGAAACAACCAGCTCTTCACTGAGTGACACAAGAGCCTTTTGGAAATGATAATATGCAGTCAAGCAATCCAACCTCAAGAGCCAGGGCATCCAGGTCTGGAGCCTGGTAGGCTCCCCCAGTCCCAGCCGCTGTATGGACACATTCCCTCCATGCAGCAGGACCATCGCTCGCTGTCTGGATCGGCTCTCCCTGCAGCCATGGCCATCCCAGGTATCCAGCATCCGTGCCCGAGCAGCCACCCCAAACAGTCCCTGGACCAGACTCAGGCTGTGGGCCAGTTCTTGGGCTACACTGAGGTACACGATGCTGCTACGTCAGGAAGCTGCTCTGTCTGTTCCTGAATGAAATACACTTTAAGCAACACCAAGCCTATAGTTCGAGACTAAAGCACCTAAACCCTGTCTGCAAAGAGCTGTGCAGATGAAAAACACAACAGCATTATTTTGGCAGGCAGGAGGATCCCAAACGCAGCTCTACGTTTTCCCTACTTCATGTTGAAGCTGTTAAAATTCCCTGAATGTTAAATGTCCAGCCCCACTTTCAGGGCTGACTTAAATGCGGTTTCCAAAAAATGTGCTGAATATTATTCATTTCTCAGAGAATCAAAAAGCTAGAGGCCCTTTGATGGGGTTGCTTGCGTTTTTAAATCACACACACACACACACTAGCTAGAAGAATTTGGCAAGTATGGTTATGCATGTCAGTATCTCGGGCAAAAATGCACTATATGAATACAAAATTCTAGATGTTTATAATTTTTCTTTAATATATTTTTCATGTCTTTAACCTGAACCTCTCCTACATTACACAGCACTATACCGCTGGCTGAAGGAATGCAAAAATGAAGCACAGAATACCCAGTAACCGAAAACTGCAAAGAACTGGTGCCTGCTACCTTCCAAAATACACCTTCCACTGCACTCATTAAAGGAAACAAGGAAATAGCTTTTCCCCGGTGCTAAATATGGATCTTATCTTGAATCTGGGTGCCAGGAAAAAGGGTTCAGCAACTTCTTGTGGGAATGTTTGTGCCTCGATGTTTATCACCCGAGTTGCTGTGAGTGAACTAAACCTGTAGGAGCTGATGTTGAATAAACTCTGAATAAATCAGAACACTTGCTCCTGGAGAGAGCATACTTGAAGACGGCAGGCGCATTTGAACAAAATTCATGGTACAGGCTTATGTTCTGGAGTATTTAATCAGCGTTCAGGTGAGAGTCAGGCTTCCCCCTGCCAAAGCTAGACTGCTGGTGGCCAGAGATCACGGCCAGAGATCCATGAGAGAGGACTTTGTACGTTCTGCAAGTCCCGATGCTGTTTTTAGACCAGCTCAGCTCAGACCTGACTCTCCTGGTCAATCAGAAGTTAAAAGTCTCCACAAGCACCATGCTTAACACTGCGGCACCCTAAGTCCTTAGAGCAAGAGGAGAACTTGGCACTAATTAATAACGAGGTTTATACAGGTAGGTGTAGGCAGACCTGGGCTCCTCTGGCCAGGCTCTTAGCTGGCTGGAGGCAAGCCAGTTGTGGTTGAGAGGTCCTTTATAGCCGTGTCGTGCCTGAGCAAATATGCCCTGCCTTTCAGCCGGGTGCCTCGACCCAAGCACGGCAACACATTAACATCACATCTACAGCTGCTGGAGCACAGCTGGCTCTCATCTGGCCAGCTCAGACCACAGGCAGAACGGATGCGTCTGTCTGTGCTGGTCTTCAGAGGCATCCTCCAGTTTGCACGCGGGATGGGGAGCCGTCTAAATCACCTCCGATAAGGCAAGGAAAGATGCAAAGTTGAAGCGCTTAAGAGAGTCTAGGAGATCCCGTGCCAGAGGACATTATCTCCTTCCGCTAACAGCGCTCTCGACCACAAATGCTATTTTGGCATTCAGCACCTAAGACAGGCTTTTCCCACAAAATACAGCGAGAACCCGATGCTCCCTCCTCACCCACACTGCCTTTTATCCTATATCTCCTGATTAAAGACTTCATGTGAGAGGTAGAAGAACTCTTTTTTTTTTTTTTTTTTTTTTTGCCCAAAGGCTTTTAACACCCAGCTTCTAATATTCAGCAGGGTAGTCTAGCCTAGGTATTGCAGGGGGTATTTGGAGGGCTCGCACTGGTCCCTCCTATTAAAACTGCTCCACTTTTCTTGAAGCAATTAAATACCTATTGGGTCAAAGCAAAAGTGAAAGTTAGCACGAAGTAAAAGTGGTTTTACACTGAGCTGAGGGTACGGGCAGCTTAACAGTGTAAATATTAAGCCAAAGCTGAAAAAATTAAAGGAGAGATTCTGAGAAGATCTGTCCCGGGAATACCCTGAAGTGGAGTAATTAAGCTTTCCTGGGAGACAGACAGGCACGTCTGAGTGCCAGCCGGCTGGGAAGGGATTTGGATGCAAGTTTCCCATCTCTCAGATAAGTGCCTCAGACTAACATGCCTGTCTCCGGGTGAGGGAGAGTGTGGGCAGGACTCGCTGCTCTCCTGCACGTGGGGAGAGGAAGGCTCTGGGAGCGCCGCCGGGGCTGGAAGGAAGCAGAGCACCTCACTCCTCATCCCAGCCAAGCCCCAGCATGCGTTGGGATTCACATCTGTGAAAGATTTAGGATCATCTGACACAGAACACAAATCCCCGGGTGGCATGTGTACATCTGAGCTGCTGGCCACCTCCAGGGATGTTGCTGCCATCCCCATGTGCCAGCCCTGCCACCACCCAGCCGGGACCCAGCAACCCAGGGACCCAATACTGCCCACCTGCCCCGAAAACACAACACTTAATGGTAGACATGGGCTTCCCTTGGCAGTGAGGGACCACAGGAGCATCCAGATACAACCCATAATGCTGGGGCCACCTTACTTTTAGTAGAGCAAGAAGGGCAACCTGCCTCCCGTGTCAGGAACTGGCTTCTGCGGCTGCCCAGGCTGGGGAGACAGCAATCCAGCATTCCCAGTTCCCCACAGGGATGAGGTTTGGGATGCGGGCAGTCCCCAGCCCTCTCTGCAATGCTGGGTACCTTCGGCATGAGCACAGGTACGAGGGAGAATGTTGTACCAGGCCAGCGCTGCGGGAAAAGCCTTGAGGTCCAGAAGCCTGTGTGCACATTTAGAAAAAACAACAGCATCAGATAAAACGTATTTATCTTCCTATCTCCTGTGCTCTCTATCTTTTCTCTCAAGCCCATGAATTTTGAACCACTTCTGCTCAGCATCTGTCTGAGCAGCTACTGGAGGCACCAGGAATAGCCCTCTAATCTCTACCCTCTTCTTCTTATCCCCTGATACCTTCAGAGGGAGTGGAGGATGCCTTTACTTTCCTTTTATCCTCTGCCCGGAGGTTCTCATGTGAGGTTGCATCTCCATTCTGCAGCGGAAAATGTTAATAGCTTGGGTTTGGGTTTTTTTTTTGTTTTCCCATAGTTCATGATCGTATTAATTTTAAATGACAGAGATTTTTCATATGGCAGCATATGTCATATTCTTCATGTTTTGGTAGCACCTTTTATTCAGGTCCACAGGGTCACTCCTTGTGGTGGTTGTTATGAAGTTTGGAGTCTAAGATACTTCTGCAACTTCAGAAGTTTTCATTTTCAGACACTTGTTTCCAGGAATTTGAATAACTTGCAAGGGAACAAAAGAAGCAGCCAGAAACATGGAATTTGGCATTGACCCAGCCCTTCATTCATAATAAACCTTTTTAAAAAAGCAGCGATGACTCAGCAGAGGCATAATTCACAAACCAGAAAGGCCTGCTTCCCTACCTTACAATTGCATTGGTAGCTACTTAATCACGGCAAATAACATAGTGGATATTTTCTTTTTGAAAACATATGCTGTTATACTCATCCCTTGAAATTGCTGTAACACATGGCCTCTCATCTAATATATCCCTGTCAGATGTAATTGGCAAAAGTCATCAGATGAGGCTCACGTCATATAATTAGATGTATTATATTAGGCTGTACTGGTTACTTTAATAGTAATGCCACAATGCACGCTAACAAGATGTTTTAAAATACAAACGACCTCCATGACCTTCTTGAGGCAATAACTCTGATCCTCTGTCACTTTTATTTTATTTTTTATTTTTTTGGCAATAGTCTATTAAAAATACGTTGGGCAACTTGTTTGGGCCCTTCTAAGGCTCCTCTTCCAAACGCACCTGCCAGTGCAGTTCCCTACGCCCACACAGCCCCGCTCAGACCTCGGCTGGCATGGGATGAGGAGGGTCATTCTCCCCCTCCACCCTGCACTGGTGAGGCCACAACTGGAATACTGAACGTCCAGTTCTGGGCTCCCCAGTTCAAGAGGGACAGGGAACTACTGGAGAGAGTCCAATGTAGGGCAACCAAGATGATTAAGGGATTGGAGCACCGCCCTTATGAGGAAAGGCTCAAAGAGCCGTGGCTCTGTAGCCTGGAGAAGAGAAGGCTGAGGGGAGACCTTATCTATGTGTACAAGCATCTAAAGGGTGGGTTGAAGGATGACGGAGCCGGATTCTTTTCAGTGGTTTCCAGCAATAGAACGAGGGGCAATGGGCACAAGCTGGAATGTAGGAAGTCCCACTCAAATATGAGGAAAAACTTCTTTCTGGTGAGGGTGACAGAGCACTGGAACAGGCTGCCCAGGGAGGTCATGGAGTCCCCTTCTCTGGAGATCTTCAAGACCTGCCTGGATGCCGTCCTGAGTGATGTGCTCTGGGCAGCCCAGTTTTGGCAGGGGAGTTGGACTAGATGATCTCTAGAGGTCCTTTCCAACTCCGACAATTCTGTGATTCCATAATTTGGCTTCCCCAGGGGTACTGGCTGCTTTGTCTGAAGGGGAGAAGCCGCCTAAATTTCACATTCAGGAAACACGGTAACGAAAAAGGGCAATGGCCATGTGATGACTCACTGCTTCCTGATGGCATTCTGGTTTTTGAATAACAGCATGGGTGTGGGCGTCTGGTTTTGGGGTGGTTTGTTTTTTTTTTAAGTTAACGATCTGAAGACGCCCCTCTCTTCACCTTGTGGTGCTCCTGGTTTCCTGTCAGTGTCACATTTAGAGATGAGTTTATGAGGTCTCGCATGCCTCAGTTTCCCCAGCACCTGTGTTGTGATGTCAAGGCTAGGAACTCAATTGAAATATCGGAAGGAAAAATGCAGCCATCTATTTCCAAGGTTATCCATCGCTGGGGCTGTATCCACACACAGGATTTTGGGCACTAAAAAGATACAAGCCATCTCTTTTGGACTCCCATTTTACCAGCATAAAAGGTATTATTACTCACCTAGTTCATCGTTCCCCGGGAAAGAGGTGCCTGTTCGCAAGGCTAATTATTAAAGTAAACAATCACACCCTTAACTGACCTAGTTAAAGTGTTGGAAAAGCCAGGGGTAATTTCTAAGGCAAATCAGAGCACCTGCATCAGCGGCGGCCCTGCTCCCTGTTGCTACACAGGAGGTGTGGGTCCAAGGTCGGCTGTCTTGGGGGGGGACACGTGATGGCTGCCGCCTGCTGTGGCTACCCACAGGGTGGTCCTGGGCTGCACCTACAGGCACTGCATGGCAAGGTTAGGGGGGAATTCGTTATATGCACATGGCAACGTTGGGGGAGAATTCCAAGTTTTATAAGACTGAGCATTAGTTTCACATTGGGTCAAAAATATTACACAATAACGTAGCCTGGCTTCAGAGAGAAAATTATTTTACTTCTAAAGACAACCCTCCACACACACACTAAGAAATCACAGATTCCCTTTCGACACAGCCTGGCTCGCTCCGCAATGCAAATGAGACTGGTTCGCGTCACAGCTGTCGGAATCACACGGAATTAGGACGGGCTGTCCCACAGGAAATTCTAACTCATCCTGATCTGGTTTTATTAAATCAAGTAAGCAAATCCGAATTTCCAAAATGAAAATTTGGACCCAGAAATGCAGAAGCAGGTGAACTGGGAGGTAGGATGTGCCACACTGGCCAGACCCTGTCTCCAAGGGCTGCAGGAACTCAGAGTCATCCCTGCCCTGGATCCCTTCCCTGGTCTACCTTCCCCTCGACCAGCTGTCTGTGACTTAGAGACTTCCACACCTGAGTGTTGTACTATGTTTATCTGCTACAGAGAGACTAATCTTCCCTTTTTCATTGAATACCTTTGAAACCATTTCTATTCTTTTTATCTCTACGTCATTCCATAACAATGAACTTGACATAATTATATAGTGTGTGAAACAGGTTTTCCTTGTGTTTATATTGCACTCTATTTAATAATTTCTGTGGGTGCCTCTGAATCTGCTGGTCTAAGAGAATAGCATGCAATCTGCATAATTTTCTCTCTTATACCTCTAACATTTTATTAAAAATTGCAATATTCCTTTCATGATACTTTATCTTTTCCAAGCCAAAGAGTGCCAAACTACTGTGATTGTCTTATAGTTCTTTTTTTTTTTAGCTTTTCCCAGCTCTGCTGTATCATTTCTTAAATTGGACCGATCAGACCTATGTCTAATATATGGGATGGGTACATGAATTTGTAACATGGTATTATTATATTCCTCTATTCTTTTTCTAATAATTTTGTAAAGTCCTACTTATCTTTATAATCCTTCTGAATACTAATATGATATGGTCTTTTACAATAATGCCACAGACTTGGTAGACAAGGGCAGAGTAACAGACGTCATCTACCTGGACTTATGCAAAACGTTTGACACTGTCCCACACGACATCCTGGTCTCGAAATTGGAAAGTCATGGATTCGATGGATGGACCACTCTGCGGATAAGGAGTTGGCTGGATGGCTGCACTCAAAGGGTTATGGTCATCAGCTCAAAGTCCAAGTGGCAGTCAGTGGTGAGTGGGGACCCTCAGGGGTCAGTATTGGGACCAGTGTTGTTCAACATCTTTGTTGGAGACATGGACAGTGGGATAGAGTGTACCCTCAGCAAGTTTGCCAACGACATCAAGCTAGAGGGAAGGGATGCCATCCAGAGGGACCTGGACAGGCTTAAGAGGTGAGCTCGTGCAAATTGCATGAAGTTCAACCAAGCCAAGTGCAAGGTCCTGCACCTGGGACGAGGTAATCCCAGGTACAAATGCTGGGTGGACAGAGAACGGCTGGAAAGCAGCCCTGAGGAGAAGGACTTGGGGGTGTTGGTGGATGAGAATATTAAAATGAGCCATCAATGTGCATTGGCAGCCCAGAAAGCCAACTGCATCCTGGTCTGCATCAAAAGAAGTGTGGCAAGCGAGTTGTGTTTGTCCCAACCCTGGAGGTGTTCAAGGCCAGGCTGGATGGGGCTTTGAGCAACCTGGTCTGGTGGGAGGTGTCCCTGCCCATGGCAGGGGTGTTGGAACTCGAACTTTAAGGTCCCGTCCAACCAACACCATTCTATGATTTTATGATTCTATGACAATTATCTACATTGTTTCCAAGATTTTTTGGTCTGAATGGTAATAACTGAAAGAGATTCTCCTCGTGTTACACTTAAAAGCAAGGGTATTTTATTTAAGTTCTGGTTTTCTCTATCCTAAACAACTGTGTATTATCCAGAAAAGTTGTCACCTTGCTATTCATTTGCCCTCTCCTGATTATTTGCGTGTACACAAATCCTTGCATAAGTTGCGTGGAAATTAAACCAATGCTAATTTCATAAAAGCTTATTCTCGGGACACCGAAATGTTTTCAGAGTTGCATCTTTCAACGTTAATAACCAGCTGGGTGATTTTCTGAAATTGCGTTTCGCGTTTGTGAAACGTAACCGACCCCAACCCTTGCCTGGTTGCGGTTTGACATCAAACGGGACGTGTACCGCAGGGTCTGGCTGCTCTTCGGGCACACAGTGGGGCAGCCTGACCCTTCTCAAACGCGGCCGGACGCCCAGTGATACCGGGGGCTCTGCCAAAGGCTTTGCTGTTCCACACCATTTCTACAATAAATTGAGTCCAACCCTGTGGTTCTGACTCCGGGGCACGCTCAAATACAACAAGCTAAAGTGAAACTAAAAGGATATAAGCCTATGTAAAACCAAACCCACAAAAAAAAAAAAAAAAAAGAAAAAAAAGGTTTTTCAGAGTCCCATGCAAACGCAAACCTTTTCTCACGTATGATGACACATCTTACTCATTAGCCCCTGTCCTTTCTGGAGCAACCTGCCGGTGTGGAAGAAAAAATACACCAAACCAGAACACCTATCCTGACACTCTCTAAAACAAGGAAACCAATTATTTCATGGATGCTCGTTTGAAACTAGCATTACTGCCTGAATTCATGGGGAGTTGTTTCATTTTCCAGCAACATGAATGAGCAGGAGCCGCAGGAAGAGTCCATGACACCACGGCAGTGACAAGGCACTCCTGGTCCCTGTTCGCCCCCTGTTCGGGGTGTGATCAGCAGTTCCCTCCCCTCTAGAAATGGAGCCTTGCCCTGTGTGCAGAAAAAAAAAAAAACAACCCCAGAAATCCAGCCAATATCCAGCGGAGAGTTAACCATCCCCTCACCCCTGCTCTCTCCATCACACTCCTCCTCAGCTCTGCTCCCAGGTGGATGTGTGAACACTGGCATTTCCACGGCTGGGGCAGACGCTGCAACTGCACTCCCAGCTGCACTAAGTGCAGGGAGAAAGGTATTAAATATTTAGTTTTTGATTGTGATGGGCTGAAGACATTTCTGGCAAGTTAGCAGCTCAGCCACTATGGGAGGCGCGCTGAAATGTAATGGGGCCAGAAGAGGCTGCAAAGTCGGGCTGCACAGAGCCCTTCCGCTCGTGTTGCTGTCAGCCAGTGCTTAGGGCTGTTACTTGCTTTTATTATTTATTTTTTTTTAATAAATTTTACCATTAACTTTATGTGCAAGGGACTGTCGGGTGGGGTTCATAGCAGTGATTGCAACGTGCTGCTGGGTGGCTGTAAAAGGTGACTAATTTATTCCCAGACTCCTCTCCTCTCCTCAGTCAATGTTATTCCTTTCCCAAGAAAAGTGACATCCTGGCCCTGCTGCAAAGAGTGCGAGAACTCCCCGTGGCTCCAACAGGAGCGGATTTCACCTTGCCTGGGACCTGGGAGAGAGTTGGCATGAGCCCTCAGATTAAAATTCAGGAGTTCCTGACTCCCCTTTAAAGCACACATCATTACCCTGCTCCCCTGCCCGCAGCCGTCCATCAGCCCTGGACCCTGCTTATCCTGCAAGCACCCCGTAAAGCCTTGGGTTTTGGTTTTTTTTTTGGAAGTAAACGTCTGCCTCCTCATCCAGCCTCCCCATTTGGAGTATTTGAGCACCTTTAGCAGGTTTCTGTCCGGCTTTGGCAGCCTCTGTTGGAAGGCGCACAGAGTTAGTCACCTGCCAAGGAGAAATTAATCACTTTGCTGCAGAAACTCAAGCCTTTGGCTCCACCAGCAGCAGACCATGTGCCTGCTTCACCTCTCCCACCTCCCCTCCGCGTGTCGCTAAACTCAGGTTGTTATTAATTGGTTATTAGTGATGAAATATGCTTGCTTCTCCCCCTGCCCTTTCTGCCAACAAGGCCACGCTGTGATTAACATCGTTTTCAGCTCCAGGTTGAATTACTGAGATCGAACCACACGGGGAGGCCATGCCAAGGCTCTGGCTTCATGGCCATGGGACAGTCCCCATCTCGAGCAGATGGGACAGTCCCCTCACCTCTTCCTCGCTTATTCCCAGTCTGTTTCCAAAACTAGGAACCTATCAGCAAAGCTCAGCTGTAGCAGAGACCACATCTCCAGCTGCAACTCAAACCAACGATGCTCCACCGGCAAAAAAAAAAAAAAGAGATAAAGTACACTTATTTGTGAGTTTTAGTTGCAAAAACAAGCTACTCGATAAGACCAGAGAAATCCAGAATTTTTAGGAAAAATATTATATCTGTTTTTCAGAAAATCCTTTATCACCATAACTGAAGGAGTCCCTGCTGTATGTCAGGTTTTTCTGACTGATAGTTCACGTACCCCTGTTACGACCTCTGGGTTTTTGGCTTTTTTCAAAGGAGTCTGTGATAGTGTCTAGGAAAAGTTCCAGCCCAAAGAATTCATACATCAGCATGAAAATTTATAGGGGCATATAAAACGAAGAGGCTTGACACCCCCTGATAGATATGCTCTGTACACAAAACCTTGTAAACACATTATATATTTAGCATTCAAAAATTGTAATGTACGGGAGCAGATGTTTCCTGTGCCGGCTTAATTCAGTTTTCTTGTGTGCTTCATACAACTTTTAATTATATGATAACTTTTCCTCCACACAAAGCTGCTGTTACAAAATTATACAGAACTAATCAACTCTGAAGTCGGACTGAAGGTGTGTAAGGATGCTGACTACCATCCACAGGTCAAATCCTCATATTTTGTTGAAGAAATTGGGCTGTACACAGTGAGTATCTAATGAAATTGGATTTGTGGAACTTTTGTCTTACCTGGAACAGGGAGAGGTACCAGGCAACTGGAACTTCTACTAGTTCTGCCTGGAACTGGCAGAGTTCGGGCCAGCGCCATCTCAGTAGAAATGAAATCAGCTTTCCAGGCTGACTAGACCAAAGAACATGATGCCAGCGAAAAGGAGGAAATCAAGAAAGAAGGAATAAAAGCACATTTTCAGTTCAAGAAAAAAATGTTTTGAACAAAATTAATTACATCACTGTGAGAGCCGGAGAGAAGGACTTCTCCAGTGGCCTCTGCAACAGTGGTATGGGCATGAGCCAAAGACAAAAGGGACTGAGACCACTCATGTAGGACCCCAAATTCACCCCATTTTACGTTGTTGAAACCTGATAAGAAGATCCTCACAGTAAGAACTTCAAATTCAAGATTCATCTCAAATTTAGGAACGTTTCAGTGAGCATTAATGTCAGAAAGTGACATTTCTTCTGTCATTGCCCATTCCTGAGCCCTGGACAACTGACAAGGAGATGCCTTGAATTCCCCAATTGCACAAGCACAAGAAGAGGTGACAGACAGCCTTGACAACCACAACAGAGCACAGGGTGCCCGTCTCCTTAACTATCTGCCCAACTGCACAAAAAGGTGCCCTGACACAAACCTCCAAAGCAGTGATGGGTGCCCCTTGGTGCCAACAACAGTGTCCTGAAGACGTTTTAGGTCTCAGTTTTCACGATCAGAACAAATTGTATCCACATAAAAGGAATTGTGTCTTACATCTCAGTCTGCCACGGAAAAGCTGATCAGAGAATAGAAATTGGCTGTTGCTTAGGTCATTTAACAGATGTAATTATGTGCAAACAGAATTATACGCTTGGCTCTATGGAAGGTCCAAGTTCACAAAGCTAAGAATAATTATGCACAAAATCACCTGGAAGAGGAAAATTAAACAGAAAAATATAAATAATAGCTGGGAAATGCTTAAGGAAAATTTTCTGGGTGCTGAAAAAGACCTTAAGAAATAAATTTTATTACATATAAATATATATACACTGTATATATAATAATAATAATAATAATAATAATAATAATAATAATAATAATAATAATAATAATAATAAAACTACCCTATTAAAGAAGAAAAGTGATTAAGATGGCAACCTGCTTAAAAAGGGAGATAAATCAACCACAAGAATACAGACAATAATTTAAAAAAACTGAAAACTGAGAGTAACAAATAAGTGTCAGCTAAGAACTGTAGAAAGGTCAGCAGCAGAGGCAGAAATACTCAAGAAGAAGGGAGATGGAGGTACATAAGGTTAAACATATGGAAATGAACTGGCCCAGGTAAAGTGTTAAGAGCTGGTGGAGAAGGTCATCAGACCTTTAATATTGGTTTTCAGTAAAACGGTTGTTAAGTTCCAGTTACGTGGAAGAGAATTGATGTTACACCAATGACTGCAAGTGTCAATGGCCCAGCCGGCTGCTCTGTCAGAGACCCCAGGAGCACAGCAGCAGAGCTTATAAAAGCTCTGAATTTAAGGCTAATAACAGAAGTACTAGCAAACAACAGGTTTATGGAAAGCAGATCATGTCAAACAATACCAATAACTTGAAAAAATTAGAAGTTTGGCTGATAAAGGCACCAGCATTGAGATAATAATCCTGAATTTCTCTAAGATGTTTGGCTCTGAGTCACACTTGAAGCAAGAGTGAAACCAAACTCAGCTTCACGTGCGTTAAGAGAGGAAGGAAGTTCATTCTTTGATAGGTTTTAAAAGATAAATGGAAACAGAGAGAGAGCAATGTTTCTAGTGAGTTTTCTCTGTCTCTAGGTCATAGCTCTGTGCCATTTAATATTTAAGCAAAATGAAAGAAAGGTAAAATAATTTCAGAGAAACGATACAGGTATTAGAAGAATACCATATAAAAGAGAGGGAAAGTAACTGTTCCTCAGTAAAGAACTACTCAGATAAAGTATGGATAGGTAACCATTTTTGACAGTACCAAAGGAAAGGGAATCATCAGTGGGATCAAAAAAAAAAGAGGGAGCATAAGTTCAGTGAAGAGCTGATGGGAAGGAGTCCAAAAATATCTTCCCAGATCAAGGACTCCAGATCTCGCCAGAACTGGAAGAGCAGTCAGTTTGCAATTCACCCTCTGGCAGCTTCTCCTTCTTCCAGGCCAAAGCAGGAGGAGGTGCTAAATAGACAAAGGCAAGAGAAAAAAAAAAAAAAAAAAAAAAACAACAAAACCCCACAATTTTTCGTCTGAGGACACTGCAAGACAAACAGAAGAACTGATTAGAAGTAACTATATATTTTGTAAAAATTTAAATCCATCCCCCAGCCCCAGAGAAAACCATTCTGGAGAGAGGTCTGGTACCTGGCACAGGTCTGATGTAGTAGAGCCCCAGCAGGGCTCTGGCAGGTGCTCCTTGGAAAATCTACCAACATTTGTACGTGTTCAACACTCCCATAGGGAGACCCTGGCTCCACAAACTCTTACTTGGCAAATGGGTATTTAGCACAAAAAATGCAAGAAATTTGGATGGTGTGAAGAGGTGCCTCATTTGGGGAACAGAAAGAAACTTAAGAGAGTCTGAGCTGCTTTGGAAAGAGGAGCTAGGCTAAAGCTTAAAAAAAATAAGTCATTTAAATATCATCTCAGAGAGAAAAAAAAAGAATAAATAAAAAAACATAAAAATCAAAAATAAGAAACAAAGAAGCATAAAGCTGTGCACAGACTGACCACAGCAATGACGCTGCCATGTGTAGCGTACCTTCTCCAACATACACGAGAAAAGCTCAACAACATCTTGATATCCTGGACTACAAAAAAAAAATCCCATCCACAAAAGGGCTGTCTCAAGCAACAACCTTGTGTAAAGTGCCCGGTGGACATGACCTAAAAAACCTTTTAGGAGTTTGAGCAACAAAACACAGAGCTCTAAAAGTGAGTGGCTACAACCGTGGGTGGAAGGCACAGTAGTTCACAGATGTCCTGAAGGATCGTCTTGGCACAGTCGTCTGACGACCTCGTAGCCAGAACTAGAAACCAGAGAGCTCTCCACTTCTCTGCAGATGTTATTCAAAAAAAAAAAACCAACCCAAAATAACAAACCACACCACCTTGCACTAATACACTCATCTAAGGAAGGAGGTTGTGCACTCAGTGAGGGCACCAAAAGGTTCATGCGTTGACTGCAGCCCATGTTAACTGAAACAAACCGCAAAGCCCTGCTGTCATTTCAGAAGGGGGCTGGCAATCCTTGCTTTACCACAAAAATATGGAGCTTGTTTTTCAGCTTCAGATGTACAATTCGAAAACTGAATGCAAACCTCAGAAAGACTCAGTTGTTGCAGACACGGTCTAAAGAATTAGAAGAAGGCTGTAGAGAAAAGACAAGAGCTAGATATCAGCCAGATCAGAAACAGCAATTGCTGCAGGTCACGTTTAATGAGAACTGCGATTTTGAGAGCTACTGCTAAACACACAACGCTGTCACAGGGTTTAGGACTTCTGGCCCTATTTTCAGTTCAAAGAAACCATCTTGCAATCTGAAAAGAAAGAAAAAACTATATTTAAAGGCATGAAGAGGGTTAACCCTGAGATGCCACAAGAAGGTAAAAATAGAGATTAAGCAGTCTAAGAAAAGCAGAGTCAGCAGGCCGAGGCAGTTCATTTTGTTGTATTAAACAAGTAGGGAAAAAAGGCCTTTTTTTGAGTTCCCTTTTGGGTTTTTTTTGGTGTTCCAACATAGCGTCATCATCCCCAGATTCAACACTTGTCTCTTCTTCAGTCTCCCTAAGCAGCTGTTCCACACCAAGGGCCTGAAGTTAACAGGGAGCTGGGCAGGACGGCCAGGACGGGCTCTCTAGGATCAGCTCAGGGGCTTCACTGGGCTCACACTGAATATAGACAGTTTTACCCATTAGCTTTCCCTAAATCTCCACCAAGTCTGATTAGTTTTCCAAAACACTGTAATTTATGGAGACTTATTCTTCAAATACCCCTTTTTCATCAGCAGCAAAAAAAGGTCTTTTCTTTTTTTCCTTCCCTCAAGGAAGGGAGAACAGTCTGGACCAAAAACCATCTCCTGGAAAGTACCAGCTGAGAATGGCAAGCCACCAGCACGAAGAAGGTCAACCCAAATGGTTGCATCTCAGCACAGTTCCTTCCAACCAAAATCACTTTGTTCAGTAAAATGTCGAACACTCCTGCAAAAAAAAAAGTTTCTGAACAGTTGCAATATAAAATCAGTGCCATGAAGGGGAGGAAACTTTAAAAAAAAAACAACATAAAAATAAAAAAAAAAAGATTGACTGTTGGAATTTATTTAGGTCAACACCAGCGAGCGGGGCTTTCTCAGAGGGAAGGAAACTTTCTGTGCACTAAATGTTTACCTCCTTTTCGGTAGCAGCAAATTAGGTGTTTACCTCTTCAAGCAGCAACAGGAGCCAGTACACCTGTTTCTTCCAGATTGTCCTTGCTTTTTTTGGCATCTGACACCCTGAAAATGGCTCCGGTGATCTGCTGTGGGAGGGCCAGGAGGTTTGCTAAAACAGGTTGAAGCATTTGTTTCTCGAGGGAAAAAAAGAAAAAAAAAAAAAAAAGCAGGCAATAGTTGTGCTGGAGAAGAGGATAAAGCATTAATTGCTGCATTTTATTATTTCTGGTATCAGTTCTACAGAATATTGAAATTATATTAAAAGGAAAACTGAGGAAATGTGCATAAAAACAAACATGTCACGTGCCCTTATGAAAAAGCCATAAATCCTGTAGGGGTATGGGTGTACCTTTCCCCATAGGATAAGCGATGGTTTCGGAGAGGTTACCCTCCATCAATGCCCAGTGGACCACCCACCTCCCAGCTGCCATCCCTGGGGGACGGATGGGGACAGTGTGACTGGGAGAGGGAACTAAAACCCCACCCCTGAGCTGCCAAGTGCAAACATGTGCACCCTCCCCGAACAAAAACAGCAGGGAGGGACCCAGGGGTGGAGATGATGTGAGCCTGAAAGCCTGATTTTGAGTATCTGCTCTAGTGGGAGGTGTCCCTGCCCATGGCAGGGGGTTGTGGAACAAGATGATCTTTAAGGTCCCTTCCAACCCAGCCCATTCTATGATTCTATGGTCTGCACTTCTCTGGTGGCACCTCGCACCAGGAGTCACCGAGCCACAGGTAAAATTCAGTCTATTCACATACACAGAAAGCCACAGGCTGGATTAAAACAAATTTTCATTAAAAAAAAATTAAAAAAATAAAATTGATAGGATGAGAGGGGGTAACATTATAGTCTGCCTTCAGATTCACAATCCTGTGAAAAAAAAAATCATTGCTTTCCTCAACATCAGTCCAAAAATGCCTTCAAATGTCAGAAAGGGTGCTGGCTGGGATATGCAGGGCATCTCAGCCCTAGCCAAAAAAATCTGCAAAGTGAAGACACAGAGTTAAAAAAAAAAAAAAAACAACATAAGCCCTCACCTGCAAGGGGGGGTGGAAACGGGCGCTGGTCCCCCAGGCACATGGGCACCCGATGGAGCTATAGCACTGGTCCTGCACCAGCCCACACCCTGAGCGGAGAAACAGCTTATACCAGAAAAAAAAAGAAAAAAAAAGAAAAAGTTGTTCTGCTGGTAGGAATTAAACCAGTTTGCTGCACAGATTCCATTATAACAACAACAAAAAGGCCTTTTGATGGTGGGACTGAACTCACAGTAGGGATTTTGCTGTCGTAATTATACCATTGCCATGCCAGCACAACTTTTTTTTTTTTTTTTTTAAGTGCGGACCAACTCCCTACGTCTTTATCTTTTCAGTTAAAAAGATTACACAGAGGCAGAAGTTATGAAACGGGTTGGCAGCAGGCGTGGGGAACTGCCTCGGCCCCTTAGAAAGCACCTCGTCTTGCCATGAAGAAGTCCCATGAGGGCAATTTCCCCGAGGAATCACAACCAGCTCCAGAGGCTCGCTGGGGGACGGGAAGTTGTGGTCCAAAGGGTGTGTGTTTGGGTTGTAAATATTTTTTTTTTTAATGAAGATTTCGGTTTGGCTGTTGTTGGGTTTTTGTTGGGTTTTTTTTAGAGTGCCTATTTTGAAATGTTTGTAGCTACTGTGTTAATAAAGCTTGAGGGTTTTTAATTGCACGGAAGGGATTTTGCTACTTGCACAGTGGTGAAATGGTGTGCACACAGAGATATAATCAAATCGTAATCCTTCAGGAAAATCTGATGTTTAAGTGCTCTCTATTCTGGATGTGCCAATTCAATAGCATGCATGATTTTTATATATAATGTCATGCAAGACTAAGATACTTAAGACACATTTAAAGAGGGGAAAAAAAAGGGTGGAGCTCCTTGGCAACGGCTCTAATCCCTTTGAAGGCTCTGGCATCTGCTGAGTCAGGCCCTCTCTCCCTACGTTGTAGTTTACAATCAGCAACTGAGTCACAGCAAATTCCTGACTTCACTATTTCACGTACTACAGTAGCATGTTTTTAGGGTTTGGGTCCTTTTCATTAACCCCTGTTTTTTGTTTTGTTGCTCAATAAAAAAAATAAAGTAATAATAATAATAATGTAAAATAAATAAAAATAAATAGAAATAAAAAGAAAAGGGAAATAGAAATGCAAAAAAAAAAAAAAGAAAAAGGAAATAAAAATAAAAAGGAAATAAAAATAAAAAGGAAATAGAAATCAAAAAGAAATAAAAAGAAAGGAACCCTGAGCTCCCAGCTCTGAGCCCAGCTGCAGGAAACTTCTCCTCAGAAGCACTGATCTCAAGCCCCAAAATATACTTCACTCCTCGTGGAGTCCTGGGAGCCTGAGAAGGGTCCATGGGGATGCCAGGCGCTTTGCCGACCAGCCACGGGATCCCCACACGAGGCGTCTGGAGGCAGGATTGCATTAGCAGAGCTCCCTGCCCCACCGGATAGACCTTGCTCCCCAGCAGACTAATTAGCCAGGGTGGAGCCCCGTCCTGATATAAATCCGTGCGAGCCCTGGTATCTTTCTGCAGCGCTTCCCAGTGCCACGCAGACACGGGGATGTGGCCTGGAGCCAGTCACCAATCCTGCCTAATTTCCTCATCTGAAAATTGATGATGCAGCCCGCCTGCCAGCAGAAACTCCCATTGTGAAACTTGAGTTTGCTGATATTTGCAAAGCATTTAAAGGTGTGTCCTAGTGGGGAAAAGTGTGTTTCAAACTCCAGGTAGGTCAGAGGAGTAAACCCGCTTCTGCTTCCAGCAGAGAGACACCAGTGAGCAGCATTTCACACAGGCAGGGTCGAGCTAGGATTCCTCTTTAATCAAGTGAAGTCAGGTTTCATTCCTGGCCCTGCCAATTATTTAAATCCCATCTACCCACAGAAGCCTCCAGCCCCGCTGTGGTGGAGCTGTGGACTCACGTTGCCTGGTGGGACAGAGGGTTACGCTCCACCTACGTGGACGGGGAGTAGCTCCACGGGAATGCTGCAGGGCACCCTCTGGCACATCCCTGTGCCACCACAGCACACCCCGAGCCCATGGAGAGATCCCAGAGGACTTTCCCGGGGAGATTTGCTCGTGAGACCCCACCTGGAGTACTGTGGCCAGCTCTGGAGTCCTCAACGTAGAAAGGACATGGATCTGTTGGAATGGGTCCAGTGGAGGACCACGAAGATGATCAGAGGGATGGAGCACCTCCCCTATGAGGACAGGCTGGGGTTGTTCAGCCTGGAGAAGAGAAGGCTCCAGGGAGACCTTATAGCAGCCTTCCAGTACCTAAAGGGGGCTACAGGAGAGATGGGGAGGGACTCTTTGTCAGGGAGTGTAGTGACAGGACGAGGGGCAATGGTTTTAAGTTGGAAGAGGGGAGATTTAGATTAGATATTAGAAAGAAATTCTTTCCTGTGAGGGTGGTGAGACACTGGAACAGGTTGCCCAGGGAAGTTGTGGATGCCCCATCCCTGGAGGTGTTCAAGGCCAGGCTGGATGAGGCGTTGAGCAACCTGGTCTGGTGGGAGGTGTCCCTGCCCATGGCAGGGGGGTTAGAATCATAGAATCAGGGGGGTTGAAACTAGGTGATCTCTAAGGTCCCTTCCAACCCAAACCATTCTATGATTCTATGATTTAGCATGGTGGGTCAGGCGGGAGCTGCTCCAGCCACCACAGGACGTGCCTCTAGAAACCTCAGGAGATTGGGGTGCAGGTACAGACACCGAGGCACTGGGGTTCCCCAAGGGGGCACCAGGATCACTCCTAGGTTTGCCCAACGCAGGGGGATTAGCTCCAGGTGACTCTGCATCGAAATATGCTCTGCACTAACCCCAGCCAGGGAAGTGAGCACAAGAGGACCCCTCTTTGCTCCGTGAGGATGCTAGAGGGGACATGCTGAAGAAATGCAACATGACTGTTCATGGAAAACGGTTTCCACCTTTTATTCAAAATGTTTCTGAAGTTTAATATAAGCATCACCAAACTGAGCTGTTAAGATCCCCTTTGCTCATCATCAGCGTTTCTATCTCCAGGCGGAACGTGGTATCTGCTTAACAGATTTACAGGGCAGCTTGAGGTAGGCAATAACCAATACCCCTTCAGCCACCGATGGCTCAGGATAACTGTGTGTAGCTACAGTCTGTCACACTGAAACGCAGGATAATATGTAGGTGCTGAGGCTCCATTCTTATTTGGCTGTTACTGTTTAAATAAATAGAAAAACTGGAAACATCCAAAAGCTGAAATGAGTTCCACTAATTAAGTCACTTCCACTTCAGTGAGATTCCCTATTATCTTAAAAAACAACTGTGTTCTTACGCTGTATTTCTTAAAATGTAATTCTGTGGGCTTCCCTCCTGTTTTTCTCCCACATTCTTTGTGTTGTTTGCTTTTATTTCCGTGTACATCACATGATATCCAGGTTAGGGGTTTCCTTCATCATTTTATTTTCTGCAACTTTTCAGCATTTCTTCAGATTTGAAAATGTTGCAGAATTACGAATGAAAATGAAAAATATGTACATTTAAAAAAAAGCCCCTCTTAACTTTAAGCCTGTATGTAATGCCTTTTAGTGACAGAAGAGAGCAGAATTTATAAAAGCTAATATTTTGCCACCAGTTTTATATTTCAATGAAAATCCCCCCCTAAATCTGAAAAAGCCCAGCATTTCATTTAAGGTTTTGATCTCTAAAACCGCAGATTTTCATTGAAAAAAGAGTCTGGAGAGGAGCATTGAACTTTCCCTGAAAACAATGATGTTTATTGCCGAGGGGATGGAAATTAAACGCAGTCATGTTTACTGAGGAGCCGGCTGCAAGGGGGCAAGGTCATAATTTACACGTAATTACTGGCTTGCACTATCGTTTAACCACTACTGAGATAAATATGTTTTTCTTCCTTCCCTCTTCCTGAGCAAAAGTAGTGCTCAGCACACTTCTTATGCGTTAGCCGTTCTTGTGCAAATCACTGTTTTCTGTGGTTTGCGATTCAATAGCAAACATAGCTGTCAAAAACAAGGTCTGCATCCCGAGATAGCTCTGTGCTTTTTGATAACATTTTCGGTTAGGAAGAACGTGCCATCGGCATATAATTACAGACACGCATACGATGACAAACAAACATGGAAATATGATTGACTAGGGTACAACAGGAATATTTTAAATACGGGGTGTGTCTGCCTTTGTGCGGTACATACAGTCACACCAAGACTCCTTTGTACCAACTCACACACAAAAAAATACCCTGCCAAGTATTCTGGGTGAGCCTATAAATAATTCTTGTCTCCCAAAGGCTGAGAAACTCATGCTTCTTGGATAACCTTTGAAGAGTTTGAGTTTGAGATTCTCAGGACTGGCCACGGTTTTGGCTTTGCTTTGTTAGTGCCTGCTTTGAAAAGGCAGGGTGTTCGGAAAAGCCAAGCATCCCCACGCTGGGAATCAGACCTCAGCCAAGGGAAAAGGCAGGCTGAGACTCAAACTCACTAATCATGCTTGAAGTTTGGTCTTCTGCATCAAAGCTGGTTTAAAAATAGCAAGATTTCCTGTTTTCAGGGTGCCACACCGAACATTCCAACTAGAATAAAGCTGCATGTGCTGGTATGAGGAGGAACTTCTTCACTTTGAGGGTGGCAGAGCCCTGGAACAGGCTGTCCAGAGAGGTGGTGGAGTCTCCTTC
>JAOTQQ010000032.1:55054549-55081581 GCA_026546715.1 Gallinago undulata
AACCTGCTCTGGGTGGACCTGCTTTGGCAGGGGGGGTGGACTAGATGATCTCCAGAGGTCCCTTCCAACCCCATATCATTCTCTGGTCCTGGGGTATCAGGTTTGGATGTGGCCAAGGTAAGTTCTCTCAGGCACAAGCTCTTTCCAACACAGTCATAACTCGAGTTAACTCCGCTGCTCTTTCACACCTCTTTCAGCCTACAGCCCGTAGGTCTGCAGCGAGTTTGAAAAATGCTGCCTCTTTGATATTTTCAGGTTTTGTTCCAGACTCTTTGCTGTCAAGAAAAGTGGGGGGTTTGAAATGGGCATGGGTGCCTGGGGCTGTACCTGCTCCTCCTCAGCAGCCGCCCGTGTGGTGCTCCCAGGATCACACCCGGAGCCTGAGCTTCACACCTGAAGCCTCAGCCTCACACCCAAAGCCACCTACACCCTCAAATTCAACAGGGAAGGCAGCTCACCCGGGCAACCCAAGCTTCTTGGCTCACCAGTCAACATTTAAATCACCCCTCCAACTTGCCTTTAGAGAGATTTTCTGGAGAGGGCGTGAGTCCTGAGCTGGGATGAAATAAATTTCCAGTTTCTCTGCAAGACAGAAGGCTATTCTCTGCCCGGCTCTGAGAGGCTGATTGTGGGCCACCCGGTGCAACCTCCCATTCTTCTCCAGCTGCTTGTGCCAAGGGCATAGTACTGTGGGGGGTATTCACCCAGAGCATCGCCCCGCGCCCTGGCTGGCGAGATGATAGCAGGACGGGCGGTTGCCCAGAGATGCCCAGGCAGTCTCTCCTGTCTTTTGGGAGAGGAACCGTGCCAGGATCTCTGCCGTCCGACGGCCACGTCCCTACCACTCACAGAGAAGCTGCCCCCCAGTAGGAAACTGGGAGCGAGCTGGGCTGCATGTGGAGGCAGATGGATAATTGGTCAGCTGCACATAAAAAAAATATAAATCCTAGACCCTTGATGCTGGAAAGGCATAAGGAAAGGTCTGCGCAACCTTAATTCAGCCCTTTTCTAATCTGCAATTACAAACTCACGTACTGTATTTTCCATGGGACCCTGCCTCATTCAGCTCACGGAATAGATGGTGTTCGCTTAATGAGCAGCTATTCAATATTTTATTTTCTTCTTGCTCAGTGTGTTGCCCTAGGCATGATTTACTACATGTAATTCAAACCTAGCTGTGCAGCCAAAATTATTAATTTCAGCACAGCCTTTTTTCCTTTGGTACTCATCCTCACAGCACTCCTGAGTGCTACACAAACAGTAAATATTATATTTTCATAATACCACAGTGAGGGTGTTTTCACAATACCCCAGTGTGATTAAATGGGGAGAAGGGGTGGAATTAGGCTCTGTATTTCACAGGTGTGTAGAAGAGGCAGAAAGAGACACTAAAGTTCAAAGAATCAAAAATTTGGGGCACTGCCTTGACGATTCAAGTCCCGACTTCTGAAACTTCTTCATACATATTTATATACTGAATATTCAAGGTAGGATTCCCATTGAGTCAACCTGCCTCCATCAGTGCTCAGGGACGGAGAAGATCTTCTAAGCTGTAGACTAGTCCCCTCCTATCGCAGGCAGCTTTTTAACAATCTTATCAAATTGGACTGAATAGGAATTGGGTTTCTTGAGTTCCTATTAAAAAGCTGAGAACTCACTCCTCTGATAGTTAGAAACCATTTTCTAATTTTCGGACTAAATTTATTCATAGCCAGATTACACTCATTTGTTCTTATGCCAACATTGTCCTTCACCTTAAATAGTTCCTCTCCTTCTCTGGCATTTGCCTCCGCTGATAAATTTAGAGCGAGCAATCACATTTTTTTTCTCTCTCCCGGCATTTGTCTTGAGGAGCTAAATGAGCTACGCTCCCGAAGCTGTCTCTCTCAAATTAAGCTGCCAGGCCCCTCGCTCATCCGAGGAACTGCTTCCCATGCCTGCTCCAGCTTGCTCTTATCTGCTCTGGGCACAGCTGGTACTCAGCACCAGCCCCGGATGACTTCACCCAGAGGAGGCTCCAGCAGCGAGATGCTTACTGGTGGTACCTAAAGGAGTTACAAATGCTTCTCTATCTGTCCTGGAAATGGTGTATCTTAGCATCAGCCTAGGATTCCCACAGCTACATCACATCAGTAGCTCCCCAATGACTGCGGAGCACATCCCAATTTTTGCTGCTTTTCGGTTTCCAGCAGAAATTCTTAGCTTTGGTTGAATTTCCCTTTGTTCCTCTCCCCCTACTCTTCTGGATCACCACTGCCTACCTCTGCTCCAGTACCCCAGCCCTGCTCCCTGATGGCAATGCTGCCCTCCCAACTTCCCCAGCTGACTTCATTGGCAGACTAGTGAACGTATATATGTACACATATGTGTATATGAAGTAGCTTTTTGAACATACCTGTGCCTGAGATCAATTTTGAAGAATCCAACATAAAAAAAAAAAAAAAAAAAACAAAACTAAAATCAGTGCAACTGCTAGGAAAGCACATAGGTCAGGTATGAGAGCTCAGAATATTAGACACCTTGATTTCATACCTTTGGAAAAATTTCCTGTACTCGGTGGCTGTCAAATGTTGGTCACCTACTTGACATGAAATAAATTATATTTTCGCTTCTGAGAAGATTACATTCATCGCTAAAATTAAGACTGCTGCAGTTATGACTTATATATGCACCTTTGGGGGATTCATGTGTTTTCCTTTAAACTGTGATGTGATGTATGCAAGGCTATTTATAGTCCTCTTTTTTGAATAAAACATCTTACATTCACATACTAAAATACCTGGTAAATAACGATCAGACAAATGGAACACAACTAGGGAAACATAATACACATTTGACAGCAAAAGAGAAGAGTTTGGACAAGAAATCCAAGGAAGGAGAATAAAAGCAAGGTAGTGAGTGCGTGCCACCATGATTTAGCTGAAATAAATTGTTCCATAGTTGCACAGATTGCTTGCTCTTTTGGCTGAAAAATCTGCATATTTCACTCAGTGTACGGGGAGGAGGAGGAGGATGCTCCCCACCCAGGGGTCGATGGCGGAACCAAGCAGGGGGAAGTACGATTTGGGGACCTACCCAGAAAGCACCACTGCCACCAGCCCAGAACCTGAGCCTGGTGGAGTGGCCCCAGAACGGGGTGGTGGTCTCCACTGTGTGGCTGATGAAAGACGAGCAACCCTGTGACCGTGCCAAACAGTGTCAGCATCCCCTCCAATGAGAACCCTTGGATGTGCTCAGGAGGGAACAGAGGCTCCATGGCAGCTTCTTATCCTTACTGTCTTGCAGACACGTTTTGCCAGGCAGTTTTCCTTGCTTTGAGCTTCCTTCAATGTATTAACTTTAATACAGCACTGACTGGCCATTGTAATGAAAACTGATTGGCAACAAACCCCTTCAGGGACCCAGGGCAGAAGACCTTGGCAACTTTGTGGTGCCATCTGTAGTCTTCCACACGAACGGGAGGATGCAGGTCTCCTCCCAGGAGGACCAAGTGGTGTGCCAGCTCCTGGGGTGACAGCTTAGGCCTTCTTAATTATCAATGAGAGCCATATATCCAAGTTAATGTCCAGGATGCTTTGAAGAACCCATGCATAGGGCAGCAAGCGGGAAGGGGACTGTATAAGTGCCCTAAGTCATGCCAAGGGGCCCAAGGGTTCGTACTTGTCAGAGTTAGGCCACTCTATGGATGCTCTTCGGTATATACTGCCTACAAAATGACCCAGAGACTGTTGTAAGCAATAGGAGCTTTCCAGGCTGACAAATTATGGTGATTTCAGGATAACTTAGATAACTCCCCAAGGCATAGGATGGATCAGATTTGAGCTGGGACGATCCAACAAGACAGTGAATAAATGTTATGCCTCTCTGACATCAGTAGGGCTCAGCCCAGCCAGACAGAAGAAGTTGCAAAATCCCCTGTGGGGGGCCAAAACATGGAGACATAAAGCAAACAAGGGGAAATAACGTGATGTTTCCCCTGAGAAGGGCTACACTGTCCCGTGTGCTGGGGAAAAGAGAGGAGGAGGCTTTTGCTAGGGTGCAGGGGATGAAAGGCAGCAGCCATAAGAGATGCTGGGGGGGAGCAGGGGGCAGGTACGAGCGCATAGGAGTGGACGAGAGAAGCAGCGTGGGCAGGAGAGGTGTCCCTGCAGGCACTAAGAGGAGGCACGTCCTGCAGGCTGCTGGAGAGGGGGGACCCTCCACCTATGGAGGTCCTGGCACCGCTACCTGCTCTGGAGAACAGGCCTGGTCCTCAATTAGCTAGTGGGGTTAATTGTGGTACCTTTGCAAGCACAGACAGAGCAGATGTCACCAGTTCCTCTGAAGGAGGCAGCTTTGCCTCCACACAGGTTTGCACCTGGATGGGCTTTAGCATAGGGTTTTGTCCAAGTGCCACTGTGCCCAGGAGATCCCAGGAGGGATCCCCAAGGAGGGAAGGTGTTTGGTCTTGTGTCGCTCCAGTGTGCCTGGCAGGAGCGTATTTAGTCTCTTTCCAGTGAATGACACCTATTTTTGGGGTAGGGAAAAAAAAACAAACCCACTCAACTGTCTGACAAAGTCTCACTTCCTATGCTTCCCTTGTTTTTCCTTGGGAAAGTATCTTCAGCTGCGGATACATATAGAGACCCTAACGACAGTCAGCTGTCACGTCTGTAAACATACATTTACCTCCCATTAAGGGCTATTTGCCCCTTTTTGTGACCTTTCACCAGCTCTCCATACCCTGGCCATGTGGCACAGATGGTATAATCCTGTCAGGCTAAGGCAGGTGACAGTGCTGCTCAGTGTTTAGTAATCAGTGACTGTAATTAGCCAGACTGGACGCAGGCTCAGATAATGGGGCAGTCAACCAGCTGCCAGTCATGAGGCTTTTCCTGTGGACTGCAGGAGAGGGGAGAGGGGATGATATAAAGAGGACGTACATTTTTTTTCCTGCCTGCTTTATACAGAACCGCTGATAACGTTATATATGGTGTTTGTTAATTAATTAAAAACCAAAAAAAAGAAAATTATTCCAGGGTGACTGATAAAGCGTGTTTCGCATCTCATGGGCATTCAGTTGGTTGCTAAATCTGATGGAGGTGTTTGGAGACTGTTTAGCAGCACCAAATCTTTTTTTTTTTTTTTTTTTTGTGTATTTGGAGGCTATCTTGGCGCCCTTCCCTTACCCAGACACCTTCACAAGCACACCAAACGTGCACGGATAAAGCGCTCAGGGTTCAGGACCCCTCAAACCAACGGGTTGTTTAACGCAGGAAAGGGCTCTCACTAAGGTACTGAGTTCAGAGAGTGGGATTTAGACAAACAAATTTAAACTCAGTTGCAGTGAACGTAAAGAAAAACCTAAATTAATTTCAATTAAAGAGCTACTGTTAAAAAAAAAAATATGACGGGGGTATTGAAGATACTAGCATTAAGAAGTTACTAGAAAAATATTTTGTACCTATTTTAGTTGTTTTTAGGGAGCGAGATGCTCATTCTTATTTCTGATGCTGTGTCAAAGTGCACGTTTAGACAATATGCGAGCTGCACGGGCTGTATTTAAGAGAAGTAAGCAGTGGGCTGAACGGACCATATTTTCATGTGAGAGATGACTCACGGCCTCCTGGATGGCAGAAAATTCTCCATGCTGAGCAGATGCTCGCGCTTACAGTTTGTTCGGGTGAAAGAGGTTTTATTACCAAAGAGGCAACGAGTCATCTCTCGCCGAGGAGAGGCTGGCATTCATCGCCTAGGAGGGCTTTTTTTTTCCCCTACTTCAGTATTTCTTTCCTGTTTTTAAACATGTGCCTGTTATTACAAAGACACTAATAATGAAATATATTTAATTAAAAAAAAAAAACAACCACAAATGCACGCATCACAATGAATCAACTTCTCCTCGTCTTTTATTCCATATATTCCAACGGCTTTTCTTCCTCTTCCCCTCCAAAATTACGCTATTTATCTGCATGGAGCAGATACCTTAATCTTTCGGGGCGGGGGGGGGGGAAGAAAAAGCAGAGAATAATTTCAATTTCCATGCATTTATGAAAAGTCATTCTTAAATAGGCCAGGGAAAGAGATATGGCATCTATAAATAAATTATTCCGAGGCGGGTGGCGGGGCTGGGAGGGGGGGGGTTACACATGGCCATTGTGAAGGGGAGGCTGCAAAGCCTGACCCGGGAGTGCAGCTGTTGTCTTTGTGCCGGGCACTTTCTGCCTCTGCCATTGTTCCTCCCACACCCCCCTCCACCCACCTCCCCCCACACACCCCCCCCAAATCACAACAGGCACCTCGGGGCGGCGGGGAGGGCCAAAGGATGGCTGTTGCGTTGAGAACGCCTGGCACCGTCACCGAGGGCAAGGACAGGCTTCTGGAGTCCCCCCATCCATGGGGGGAGCTGTGGGGGGTGTGTGTCATGTCTTCCCCCCCACACCACCACCCCCCCATCCCAACACTCCCTCCCCTCCCTGAATCAGCAATTTCGGAGGGATGCGGATACGTTCACCATCCTGCGTGTGCCAGCTGGATCTTACACACACACACACACAGGATTGTGTCAACAGATGGTGTAAAAGGGGACAAAAAGGACAGTATTTCCACATTGAATATGTAATATCAAACAGGTGTGGAGGTAAGGAGATGGTAATGGGGGCCTGCAGGAGAGATGGGGAGGGACTCTTTGTCAGGGAGGGGAGCGATAGGATAATGGGTAATGTTTTTAAACTGAAAGAGGGAAGATTTAGATTAGACACCAGAAAGAAATTCTTTCCTGTGAGGGTGGTGAGACATTGGAACAGGTTGCCCAGAGAAGCTGTGGCTGCTCCATCCCTGGAGGTGTTCAAGGCCAGGCTGGATGGGGCTTTGAGCAACCTGGTCTGGTGGGAGGTGTCCCTGCCCGTGGCAGGGGGGTTGGAACTCGATGATCTTGAAGGTCCCTTCCAATCCAAACCATTCTATGATTCTATGAGTAAGGAACACCATGCTGCAGAGAAGGGCGTCCAGATGGCTTGCAGCAGGGGAACTCATGGCTGTTACCCTGCTCTGCTCAACAGGAAGGGGGGAAATGGCCATGACCTCCCTGCTGTATCCGTTGTCCCCCTCTAAGGTATGGTGAGCAGGGAGGCCTTGGCCACTGGACGGCCCTACCCCAAGGAGCCAGATGAGGAGGCACCCCTGCTGCCTTGTCATGGCCTGCACTGGTTTCCAGTGGCACCTCCCAAAGCCCTGAGCAAAGATGCTTGACATCTCAGCACCCTAAAAGCACACCATGCTCACCCCACTCCTCCAGCGGGGGCGGAAGGAGGACATGACAGCAACAGCAGTGGGGTTCCCAGCTCCTGCTACTTGCCCGCCTGGGGCGGAGGGGAGAAACGCCCCAGGACAGCAAAACCCAAAGAGATTGTGCTGATCTAGGATCATGCTGTCACGGCAGATGCACTGGGGACATCTGAGCTGGGGTTACTGAGCATCAGCATCCGTGTCATGGGAGGTGTTGTGGGGCCCATACCTTACTATGACAATGTGACTGATGCCCACTTCCTTCTGTGGACCTGCCAGCACCTAGTAAGGCTGTCACTCCTGCTGCGCCAACAAGTGAGGCCTCCTGAGCTTTAGGGCTGCATAGCAGAGGTGGTACCAGCAGCCTGGCCACGGGGGAGGGATGTGCCTACCCCACACCCAGCAGGAGAAGCCTAGGCATGCAAAACCCAACAGGACCCCCAAAAGGTGACAAAGCAGCCCTGTTCTGCTCCAGCCAAGGAGCCCATCATGGTCAAACCACCTGTATGTTTGTACTCCAAGATGTGATCCACAGTTCACAAAATAGTGGGGGTAAAAAATGCCATACTGTGCTTTCCCTAACACACCAGCTCACCATCTCTTTGGAGAGCTTCCCCTTCCTAAAACCCAGAGGAAAACCTCCCATTTCTCAGCAGACTGCTGTTCTGTCTAATCAAGTTCCTCCTTGACTGCTGAAGAGAAGTATTCATCTTAAACCTATTTGAACTTAATTTTTATATCTCTGTCTGGTTTCTCCAACTACCTCCAACGGATGTGGGTCTCGCTGTCTGACAGAGGCAGGATCACACCTCAGTCTTGCTATTGAAGACTGCTAATGGAGACCAGGAGTAAGCAAATTCTGATGTGAAAGCCACGGCCACCCTCTGCACATGGGGGTGGAAACTAGGATGTCCATTAGTGTGAGACTGGGAACTGACTGACTGACTTACTTGGTGGTGCTTGGATAGCTTCAGCTGCTGTCAGACAGTGTATGCCCGCTCTGTAAACTTGTTTTCACATTGTTGTGTTGTAGGTACCTAATGTATATTCCTAAATTCTTCTTTTGGCTTATCCCAATGCTACAGAGAGTGTCTACGGTGTATGTATTGTGTACAAATCCACCTTATAGATATTTTTCTATTTTACTCGCAATCTGGTACGCATCTCTTGTACATAAACAATGAGCTTCCTGCTCAGACCACTTTCAAATTATTCTCTCCAGAACTGTGTTCAACCAAAACCGAATATTGCAGTTTCCCCATCCTCTGTGATCTGTCAGCCACATTAAACACAATTAACTCTCTTCATCTTGCAATCTTGCCCTCGCTTACCTCGGTTGGTCCTTTTCTCTTTCCTCTCCCCTAACTGGGTCAGTCAGAGGATCCTCCTGGTTCCTCCTCCGGATCTCCGTGGAGGTGCCAGCAGGTCCTCACCATGGCCCCAGTCTTGTTTTTCCAGATTCATGATACCAGCCTCCACCATGGGCACTAGTAGTTTAATTATCTTTCTCCCAACAGTCTCTTGTCAAACATCTCCCTGCAATTCAGTAAAGCAGTGGAGTTCTGATTACTGGAGAGCCTACCTTAATCCTCTCCTCTTCTGATGTGGCTACAAAAGATGTAAGAAGATACTAACATATGGAGGCTACCACCCAAGACGCTGATCAATACTGTCTCAGTTTGAACTTGTATTCTCTCGCTTACACATCTCTCTCTTGTCTGACACGTGAAGGTCTCTGGTTGGTACATCAGACGGGGTCTTTGTCCCCCATTGTCTTAATTAGGGACTCGATGTGCTGAAGATATATAAATCATGGAAATTTAATCAGGCTTATTGCATCCCTCACTGCCAGCACAGACTGAAATGAAAGCAAGCTGTGAAGTAAAGGCTATTCCAAATGAGAGGGAGCAGTGGTGCCACATTATGCCCTTGAGCACTTTCTCAAGATAAAGCATCTCTGGGGGACCTCTTCCCTCACATGCACTGAGGTGCAGCCCCCAACTCAGGCTAGGTCATTTATTTAAAGCTTTTATTCAGCATATAGGACACAGGACCCAGGCTGACGAGCTGCAGGTGGTTCACTCATGCAGACAATGGGAAGGGAGGACAGCTCATGAGATGGTTCTGGGGATGTTCACAGTGTCCTTCAGAGGCAACAGAACTCCAGGGCGAGAAGGGGGGGCAGGCAGGTGCAGGCTGGAGCAAGGAGGCTGAGATCCTTTCCTGCCCCACACCCCTTCCTTTCCAGGCTGCTGTGATCCCAACCAGTCCCACCACATCCTTCACTCACCCCTCCTTGCTGGTGGCACAAAGAAGGGAAGAGTGAGTCTCCCTGTGTTTTAGCCAACCTCAATAAAAGCCCAGCCATGAAACAGCAAGCTGCCATCTCCACAGCCAGCTCTACCTGTTGGGGCACAATAAATACTACCCCTGGAATAAGCATTTAAGCAGACATGTGGGGCAACTTGTCAGGTAATTTCCATTTGCTTAATCAGATCCTCTAATAGGTGTTAAATAGTAACATCTCCCTACAGTGCTAAGAACCTGACTTATCCACAGGCTATTTCCTAGTAGGAAATTGAGGCTGATAAAGTGAATCCACTCAGCGTGGGGTACAGCTATAGAAAAGCCAAATACGTACCCAAATCGGGGCGGAAAAAAAAAATAATCTCATCTTGATATGAGAATTTGGGTGAAGTGCAATAAGCATTTGTTGTCTAAAGGACACGGTGCGCACTGAGGTTTTTCATCACCGTGCCTTGCCAGAGCCTGCATGATTAGCACCTATTGAAATCAATTAGTTTAATCACAGTAATATCCTCCAGGTCTGGAGGGGTTTGTAAGACGAGCCCCAAAATCCTTGCCTCTACTGGGAAAATTACCCATTACTGACAATGGCTACACCCTAACAGATGCAGATGAATAAGTAAACACATTAAAGCTGCCGAGGTGGACCAGGACAAACAGCACTGCTTGGTAACCACTCCGTGTTACTCATCTGCCAATGTGTTGGCTGCTATTTAACTTGTTCCATCCTGATTGACACTGGGAGCTCAACCAGCCTTGTTCAGCCTTTGTTCCTCCTGCGAGCAAGGTACGAAGCCTGAGCGCTTGCGGTTTTCAAACCAGCGTTCAAAAACAAAGATGAAAGAGTTATTATAATAAAGCAGGGTATAAAATCAGTGCTGGGAAAATGATTTGAACTTCAAAACGCTCCTATAAGCACTGCTGTATGGGATGGAATATAATACAGATTACAGCCAGTGCTAATAAGTAAGGATGAAAGCAGATATTGTGCAAAAATTTGGGGGGGGTGGAGGAGGGGAACAGAATTAAGTACTAAGTCAGACCAGCAGAACTGTCAAATGTGTTAGACTACATTCACAAGCACTCATGTGTGATATGCCGGCACAAAACATAAACATTTGTTTGCTTTGTGTAATTTTGCTTTTTAGAGTAAAAGGGTTGGTGTTTTGTTTTTTGCTTTTTTTTAGGAGGAGGGCTTTTATCTACGTGCTGGAATTTTAAATGTCCTATATCCTGCAAGGGTTGTTTGAAGCAGTTCCAGAAAAACTGCTTTTCATTAGCAAGTGCTGACTCAACGATCTGTAGAAATGTATTGAGTTCATCAAAAAAATTTAAAGAAAATTATTTGTTTTCACTTTCTTAAAGGTTAAATAATTTCATTTGGACTTCATCACTTCAGTCATTATATACTATAAAAGTTAATGTTTCAAATATGTTATCATCTGAAAATCAGAATAATAAAGCCAAACCAAACTGGTTTGATTTCAGTGAAGTCTTTGATAACAGTTCTTTTGAAGACTTCAAGTAAAGCCATTCCCAATGTCATTTCTCAGGAAATTTTGAAATTTTAGGGTTTTGTTTAAATTTGAAAAAAAATAACCCCAAATTAACTGTTGGCATTTCTTAAGGAACGTAGACGTTGAACTCGGTCAAGTGCTGATATAATTGTGCCCAGCAGCCCAGGGGTTTCCTTGAAGTGAACAAGTGCCTGTGCAGTTATGTGTGATCTAATTTTGGACATATAGGATCTAAGTGTGGATATGAAGTTTCTCGGGCTGCCCAGGCAGGGCACTGGCAGCTTTTTGGGCTGCTCTGATATAATCCAGAATCACGGTTATTGCTTTTCCGCAAAATAAGCAAATTACAGTCACGCTTTTTCCCACGCAGGTCAGCTGTGTGAAAGGGGCTAGAGAGACACTGAAATGACACCCTGTTCACACCTATGCTGATAAATAGCAGGCTCAGGCACACTCACTGACCCTGAGGCTCCGTGGTATGGCCGTGTCCCTGCTCTTGGCCTTTCTCACCCTTCAAAAGAGGACGGTGTGAGCATCCATCTATACCAGCTTTATCAGCTGGCGAGTAAAAGACGTGATCTGTTTACATTCCACATCAAACCACCGTGGTGGAGACATTACTCTTTGTGCACTTTTTCAGAGCCCCTGATTACCAAGTTAAAGAGCAGAGGGCTGAATTCATGTCCATTCACCACAGGCTACAAGAGAGTTTGAGGCCAGCCGTTCTCTATCTATCTCAGAGAGGTTCACTCATGCCATTTTCTTGCCTGTGCCCCCAGTTTTTCTGTTCAGCCACCCTGCAGAAATAGCCCCGAGAAGCACAGATTCTTCCTTTCATCCCTTGTTCATCCTCAGTTCCTATCAAGCATCAATTTCTGAACGAATAATGTCATCTTACAGTCACAAACTCTTCAAACTCAAGAAGCATTGCCTGCTCTCAGTAAAACCATCTAAGTAGCCCTGCTCCTCCACTGACAAATTCTTCCAGTGCTGCTACATATCATAGGAATGGTCATACTCAGAGCAAAGGTCTGCCTGGCCCAGAAGCTTCTCTCTAACAGAAACCAACAGCACGTGCCCAGGGAAGAGTATGAAAACACGTGGTGATGGGCTTCCCAGAAGTTGTGTTCAGGATCTTCTGTGCCAGCAGTAAAATCTTTGTGTTTAGTTTTCCACGGTAGGAAAACTAAACACGGTGGGATTTTCTGGTGGTTTTTTTTTAGCCCATGCTAACTCTCAGTAGTCATAACGTTCACCAGCAGGTTCCACACCTTAGTACAGACTGCATAAGGAAAAACACTTTTGTAGATTTGAACTGCTTATGTGCTGGACCCAAAGACACCTAGATCTTGTTGGAAAGAGGTGAGGAACACTCAGTCTCTCTATTCTTTATCCTCAAAACTAAAGAGTCATACGAGTCACCCTGTGTATGAAGGCATTTCCATACTTATTTGCTTCCTCAGAACTTTCTCCAGTTCTCCACTATCCTTTTTAAGAAGAGGGGACACAAAATCTGTAGGGATTTATGCAGCCTCTTTTGTTCTCTATTTCTTTTCTAATAATTCCTAACATTCAATTTACATTTATATTGCTACTGAGCATTAAACTGATGCTTTCATACGAACTATTCATTATAATTCCAAGATCTCATTCCTAAGTGGTAACATTCAATTCAGAGCCCATCACTCTACATGGAGAGTTAAGATTGCTTTTTTCCAGGGTATCACTTATGTTTATCTACATTGAACTAGTGATATCAAAATTTGCATTACAGTCAAAACTTCAAGTTTGGCAATACAATAAACATTTAAAAAAAATAATCAAAATGGTATTTTATTAAGAAATTCTCATTTGAATCTATTTCACTGAAGAATTTCCCACCACTGATACCATGACAGTGTAGTATCAAGAGACTTCTATGCAGCGTTTGATATCACTTTCCTTTGAGCAATACCACTCTCTCTCTTAATGTTCTAATGAGTCCTCATGCTATTTTAGAGCCACAATTCCTAGAGACAAAGGAACAGAAGAAAATCCCACCTTCCATTAACAAAAGTCAAGTAAATTTCAAGCTATCATGGGCATAAAAGTTAAAGCTTAAAAATGTGATACAATTGCATGGTCAAGAAGAACAGTAAACAGATGAAAAATACTTTTTTTTTTTTCATTTTTTACATGCCTTTTAAGCCTATTTCATGCTTTTTGAAGCATAGTTTTCAACTGGATAACAGAATTTTGATGTTGAACATAGGGCACATATGTACAGTCTATCAAATGTATTTAGAATGGCAATGTGTGATATGGTACTGAAATAGCCTAGAGTTAATTGGGTTTTTCTTTTTTTTTTTTTTTTTTGTTTAAAGAAATCTGGAAATGGTCTCAAATAAATCCTATCATCAAGACCATACTAGTTCTTGAGAGCATGGTGGGAAAAGATTTAATAGGTTCAGGAAAACACCAAACAGACCACAAAGATTTAATAGCAAGTAGCATTGTGGTGAAGACTCTGATGTTGAAGATTCCTATTTAAGACCTGATGGTGATATTATCTCATTACCCAAATGAGAGTTCTGCCCCACAGGCTCTTGACTAGTGTAGGAAGCATTGCTTACAATCTCTTTTCATGGAGCTGTTCCACCATCAAATACCAAGATCCTGTTGGGAAGCATGATCTCTGACTTAGAAAAACAAAGCATGAAAAATACAAGCATTATTGCTTGTATATATTGCTATACATTGCTTCAGCCTGGAGAAGAGAAGGCTCTGGGAAGACCTTATAACAGGCTTCCAATATCTGAAGGGAGCCTACAGGAGAGCTGGAGAGGGACTCTTTGTCAGGAAGTGTAGTGAAAGGACAAGGGGCAACAGTTTTAAACTGGAAGAGGGGAGATTTAGATTAGACACCAGAAAGATATTCTTTCCTGTGAGGGTGGTGAGACACTGGAACAGGTTGCTCAGAGAAGCTGTGGATGCCCCACCCCTGGAGGGGTTCAAGTCCAGGCTGGATGGGGCTTTGAGCAACCTGGTCTGGTGGCAGGGGGTTGGAACTCGATGATCTTTAAGGTCCCTTCAACCCAAACCATTGTATGATTCTCTGATTCAGGGAAAAAAAAAAAACAAAACCAAAAACAAAACAACTCATTTTATATAAAAAGATTATGGCATTTATCTACAGATAGAGATAATACTTTGCCTCCTTTGTTTTCTTTTGAGGTTTTTGTTTTTAATATAGTCAGACATGTGAGTGAATATATATGGAACAGGAATGTAAATATTATGGTTTATAGGTGCTGTTAGAAATTATTTACCATCCAGAACACACATAGTTTTAATAATTTTGAGGGCAAGTTCTACTCTCATCGAAGCATGCATAATATGCATAAATGGCTAAAAATAAGCCCAAAAGGGATTGGTGGTTGTTTTAGAAAACTCTTAATGTTCTAATTTAAATTCTTTGGAATTACTGATTAAAAAAAAAAAATTAATACTTTAAAGTCACCTTGAGAATAAATAGCTCCTCTTCTATGTCCTCATAAGCTCTAAGCATTATAGAATAATATATATGCACACCTGGTGTTCAAAATAATCTGTTGTTTCCGTATTCTCCCTGTCATGATATGATCTACTTTTAAATCACAAGGGAAAGATTTTTTAGATGATCGCTACATTACGTGGCATACAATAAATGTAAATAATTTTATTTCCATCCAACATTCGCATATTACATCATAAGCATTGGATAGGATCTTATCCTAGAATTCATGTTCCGGGTCTTTTATTTCCCGTAAAAGACAGATTACCTCTTACTACGCTGTGCTCCTCATTTTCATTTTATAAAAGCAACCCTACTTTAATCTCTCTGTCAATTTAATTATGAAGTGTGAATTGTCACATTTCTAGTAGATGTTATAGTCCCTGCTCCGATAGGTTTATGATTTGCACTTTTAATAGTGTTACGCTGGAGAGGGGTTGGCACGAAGTCCAGTAAACCTTGACAAAGCATTCACCCCTTGCTCTGGGACCCACTGGTGGGTACTAACTGAGCTTGATAGCCAGACAAATTAGCAAAGACAAACACATCGCTTCTTCACGCAGTGGGATCTGCCTGCTAGACACCTGTCTGTCACCTGAAAGAGGAGACACATGGCTTTCTGCAGGGGGGTAAGGAATAAGGACAATGCTCCTGTCCAGATTACCAGGCTAAAATCTTAATTTGGTGAGACTCTTTGCTGGGGAACAATCTATCATAACTGCCCCACGCCAAGAGTCCTGTCCTCTTCTGTTCAAACACCAGCACGTGGAGACACATTAAATGATTTCTGCAACTACCTTGTTTGCCAGAAACATCTTTAGCAAGTCAACCTGAAACTCCCTGTTGTAATATTTTCATTAACTGTTGTGTTGCTGGGATTTTATTTAGATTGGTTTAGTGGGTAAATGGAAGAAACGACTTGACTTTAATTTGCCTCAGCTGTCTTATTTGTTCTTAGGTGGCTTCTGGTCCACCCAGCTAACCACTGCTCCTGTGGTGGACTCGTAAAGCATTATCACCACTCAGGCACGTATGCATTATTTATACAACTCTTCTCTCATCAGCCGGTGCCTCCTGTTCTCCTGTATCACTTTGGCCATCCTCCAAATTACAATGCCATCACTAGAGTATATTTAAACTCGTACAAAGTTCTCAGCCATTTCCTCTCAGGTTGAGAGGCTGTTTTGAGATTGATTGAGGTTGTTTTAAGTTTTCCAGTGTTGGGCAGATGATAATTGAAACTGAAATGGCCCCATGGTTTTCAGTTTTTTTCTAGTCCTTTCAGAAGCTGCCAAGTACACTAAGTACCAAAAACTGAGGAACCGGGGAACTTCGGATGTTTAAAACCTCAAATATTCATTTCCACTTTGGATTTTGACAGAAGCTTCAGTCATTTGGTATTTTGCTTGAATCACTTCAGTGTGTATATGTTAAAAACAGTCAACAGGGATTGTTCAGCCTGGAGAAGAGAAGGCTCGGGGGAGACCTTATAACGGCCTTTCAATATCTGAAGGGAGCCTATAGGAGAGCTGAAGAAGGACTGTTTATGAGGAAGTGTAGTGACAGGACAACGGGTAATGGGTTTTAAGTTGGAAGAAGGGAAATTTAGATTAGATACTAGAAAGAAATTCTTTCCTGTGAGGGTGGTGAGGCACGGGAACAGGTTGCCCAGAGAAGCTGTGGCTGCCTCATCCCTGGAGGTGTTCAAGGCCAGGCTGGATGGGGCTTTGAGCAACCTGGTCTGGTAAGAGGTGTCCCTGTCCATGGCAGGGCAGTTGGAACTAGATGATCTCTAAGGTCCCTTCCAACCCAAACCATTCTATGATTCTATGATAACAGGTAAAACACAGCCCTAATTTTATTTATAAGTCCCAACCTTGAGCTGAAGGCGCAAGAGTATCACTAGCAAGAAAGCTGAGATGATAATGCCTCAGACAGAGATATAACATCCTATAGCTCTGTAGATGTAAAAAAGGATTCTGGCTATAACCTCATCAATACGTGGCAGTAAATAGGAACAGCTCTGTTAGCTGGAGAGGCGGGTGGGAAGGGTCACCAAGATACTACCGTTGCCTACTCCTTGTATTTCAAGAATCCTAAGGACTGTCACAGCACAACATGGCAGAAAGAAAAGGTTCCACTGAAAGTGAATAACCAGCTGCTACAAAATAAAAGTATACTCATCTATAGAGTTTAAACAGAATCTTCACGGAGCCACACAGCCCTGGGACCCAGCTGATATGGGATAGTCAGCTAGCAAGCACACCCTTCCCTTCCTTCAGAAGATAGTGACCATACTTGTGGGGGTAAACTTTGTGTTGCTGTGAAGTGAAAGTTTACTGGATTATTTGGTAGCTCGGAGTGACCTGCCTATATACGGCTGATGGAGCGTTTCACGAGTGGGTTCCTCACACGGCTGCGGGAAGGTTTTACGCAAGATGACAGGAAAATCTTGTAAAGTATTTTGACTGAGATTCCAGATTTGTGAGTGTGCCCTATGTTCCGCATGACATGATATAGAATCGGTACAGTATTTTTTTCCATTATATATGCAAGTGTACAATTAAGGAATGACAAAAAACTACCTTTGTCTTTTGGGGTGAGTAAGCATATTAATCATTTACTTCCCATAAGACAGTGTTACCGAGTTGAAGGGCACAGAAGTATTAAATGTGTTAGGCAATAATTACAAACTAAAAATGATGTTGTAGAAAATTGATTCAGACGTGACTTCCTGTTTTAAAACTTATCTTGGTGCAAGTTACATCTAACTAATACCAATGCACAAGATCTTCAAATCTACACATAATTTACAGAGCACTTAGGTTTTATCTATCGGGATTTATAAACAGCACAAGTGCAACAATCTGGTGCTCTCGGCACCTGTGCCATGAAAATAGTTACTGGAACGAGAGGCCCACAGTTCACTGTTTCCATAGCACACGGCAAAGTTTATGCTAATGAAACAAAACATCCCCATTTTCAGATGGAGTACACATCACAGCTCCTCTCCTAAAACTCATTATTACAGACAATCATCTAACTTTGTCCTGGCAATCAACTAACGCAAATTATTTCAGGTTTGGTGAAGGAAATGAAAGCTTCAAATCTGTGGTGCTCCTACTTATCAAATTAGAAGACCTGAGTTTAAACTTACTTTATGTAGGGAGGAAAAAAGATCTTCTGCAGTCAGCTGCCAGCATGCTGGGGCCATTGGGGTCAAACCAACTGGTAGTCATGCCAAAATGTAGAGCCAGCTTCTACTGAACAGCAGCAGGGTAGGAGGTTGCATCTTGAGGAGCAGTGAGGTCAAAAGCAATCCCACCACAAGCACCGAGATGCCTGGAGCTTGCCCCCAACATTCAACCACATCCATTGTACCTGGGGAGGGGAGGAGGGCTGCATCTATGTGATGAAATCACTGCAGCCTGTGTTTCCTTCACTGATTTTGATACCACGTGGATAAAAGGACACCCACGTTGCGATCTGTTAGCAATCTACATGTATTACCCAAAAGGAAGGGAAAAAAAATTATCAAAATTAATTCTGAAAATAATTCAGCAAGAACAGAAGGACATGTAGACTTACTGGCTTTTACAAGTTTACATTTTCAACACCTTCATTTAGAATTTATTATTTCAGACCTATTAAAACAGAACACACTTTTCTTTTTTTCACAGTCAATGCAGTTTCTACACGAGATGAAGCGTAAGGAAACAGAAAATCTATGGTGGAACCATTTGCTCAGTCCATGCTCCAGGAGCGCTCCTGCATTCCTCAAAGCTGGGAAGTTCTTGCATGGCAACACCCATCCCAACTCTGGTGGTGCCCAAGACTCCCTGCCAGGCCAAGAGATGATGACCTGGGCTGTGGTTATTCATGTCAGCACTCACCTTGACCCCAGCCACAGGACATACCTTGACCAAGAGACCTTGCAGCACCTCGGCAAAAGCCGTGGCAAGAACAACCCACTGGGTTTCAGATTCCTGCCCCAGCTCCCCACAGAATGATGAATGCGCCAAGGCTCGCTCCATAAAGCATTTTGTGGCCTGGGACCAAGATCAATAAGTTTCCAGAGAAAGGACCATGGTCAACAGTCACACAATGAAGTCTACACATTAAAATCAAAACTCACTGTGGGGAGAAGAGTTTTATGGCATTCCTGAGATCTAATAAAAATTCAAAAAGGGCTTGACCCCCTTTTATTCCAAATACAAAGCGTATTTCTTCATTTAAATATACATTTGCATATCACAATATAAGTTATGCAAAAAACCTCACCAAAACAGACCCACTTTACTCAAATATGCACATTTCTTCCCCTACAGAGTGGATGAAAAAAAAAACCCAAAAGACAGATGAGTACTCATGCTTTGCTTATTACCTTTATGATAAGGCTTTCAGACCCTGTGGTGGTAAGCCTATTTTGAATAGCAAGCATTTGCTTGATTCTATTATTCTACAATTTCTGTGGGAGATTTCTTGTCACCTCGGAAATTATACACCTGGTTCCAGGAAGAAAAATTAACTTTACTCAAAGGTCTAAGTAATTTGGATATATGGCATGCAGCTTCCAAACCAAAAGTCTAATATCAACAAACTCAGAAGTAGATTTTATGGCTGTTAAATATACATGTTGCAAAAGATTAGATTTACTGTTTTGCTCAGATTGTGTTAGTCATTTATAGCATTTGGGCACTGAGCAACATAAACTTATTTTAGTGTTCTTTCATCCTTTCTCAAAAGGATTCCAGGCTCCCAGACAGGCAAATTCAACACAAGGTTTTTCTGGGATACAGGCACTGCACATACAAAGGTATTATTTCTGATGGATAACACTCTTTTAAGGTCTTTTCATGATCCATTAATTTATGAATTACATAGCAGGGTAGGGATTGATAAGGGCTTAATTTCAGTTATATGTTGATCTTTGTCCCTTGAAGCAGCTTTTATCCAAAAAGTAAGTAGGACTAAAAATAACATGTTCTCTTAGATTGACTCTGAAAGGTCTGATGACAGAATGTAACTGTTTTACTCTTTACTTATCAGGAGGTGGGCAGTTGGGCCCATCCCTATCTATAAATAGTGATACGCACAGGAAAGAAAAGCAAAATAGCAAAGAATAATCCTCAGGCTTGCTTCATTCACAGTGCAGTTACAAAAAGCAATGCAAGTTGCTGTGGAATAAAATTTACAGTAAGGAATGAATTCTGCAAATAAATGCCACGTAAAGGTTAAGATAAAAAACAACTCGGTAAAACTTTTTGACAATGTACTGGCAAACTGAGTTCACGGGAGGCAGACTTCCAGCAAAGCGTCCTCCCTCCACCTTGGCAGCCCCCACCCAAGTCAGGTAAACCAGAAGTAAGTTAATACTGACAGGTTCTTTAGAAGTTGATGAGAAATTAGTCTCAAGGTCTGTCTTATTCAAGAAGAGCATTGGTGCTTTTGCTCATGGCTCAAAGAAGAGACCAAACAGTGATGGGCATAATTATAGAGGTATTCTCACCCCCTAAATGCTGCCCCCAAAAAGGACTGAAGCATAGGGACATTTCCACTGCCATCATAAATCACTTTTATAACTAATACTTCAGCACTTAGAGTGCTATTTATTTATCTTTTCTCTACTCTCCCTTTTCTAAAAGCAAGGAAAAAAAAATAACAGCCCTCAAAACTGAGAGGGGGAGTCTGCTCGTAAGCTAAGGAAGTGATGATAAAATCCTGACCTCAGGAGTTTTTGGATCCAAGCAGTGACTGTGGACATTGCTGCTAAACAGAATTTGGCTGAGTGCTTGCAGTACAATATTTAAAGAAATCCAGATTACCTGTAATTAAGAGATCTGTTTATTGCTGACAGGGTGTGTCTCTATGTAAGAAACTCACAGTACCGTGACAGGGAGTTTCTTAACTTCCTTTTCCTTACCTTTTAATGGTTTCTGTTTCACAATGACAATTGACAATATTTACCTTCAAATTTCTCTTGAAAATTTTACTGCTCTTCAGTATCAGCTTAGATGAAGGTAACATAAATTTTAATATGACCACAATCTTTCTTAAACCCTCTTTTTCTTCCACAGGTTACCTGATGATGTGTAGTCAGATCTTGGTTTCTTGAAGTTCTCACATCTTCAGGCATTACAATTGATGGTAATGTTCTAAGCATAATTGTCATCAAGAGATGAGATACCCATTTAACATTTGTATAATTCTTTTATCTCTTTGAATACAACTTATGAAATGAAGAGGGAGGTGTTGTTCAGAATCAAACCCAAACATAGCTGCCTGTTCCATGGTGTTGTGGTTTGGCTCTCCAAAGGGGGTTCTTTACATGTCAGTAAATCTGTGACAGTTCGAGAAAAATAAAAGAAGATTCATTATGAGGGTAAAATTGTCTGTAGTCCAAAAAAATCATGTAATTTTCTTGAAACAAGCACACACATGAAATTCTAGGGATAAATGATAAAAAGCTACCTCAGCACACCTGAATACATTTCAAATGGAAATTGTGGATTCTAAACCATCTCTGAAAATATCCAGTCGTCCATACAAAAGTGACCAAACGCAGTTACCAAAGGTCTTATTTTATCGTCATATAGGACAGACTAATTTATTACATACAAGTTTTAAGTCTCCAATCATCTGTTTAAAACTGATCTAGTTAAATTATTTCAAAATTCTAATTTGGAGATCAGTCACGAGATCAATTTGCTGCTGTTTAATAACTCACGCATTTAATACCTGCTGCTATTTAATAACTTCAGCTGAGCATAGTAGCAGAGTGCAGGCATGTTCTTAAGACTACAAGCAAACACGAGGGAAAAAAATAATCACCTAAACCTCTGCGAAATGGAGTTATTTGATCTAATGATTTCTGCCTTGTGCTGGTGATGGGCTACTGGATTTGTCTCCACTGACATGGGGTAACCCATGAAGCCACTGTAACTCAATTTCATGTCTGACTACGTAGGCAAAATTGAAGTGATAGGGTTTGAGCAAAGTTTCACGTTGTTAAGGCGGCTGTGGTCTTCCTAAGGTAACAGACACTCTTCCAAAAGGGAGAACGCATTGAGCATTTCTCTGCTCTAAGGCTTTATATACACATCAGTGTTACGCTGACAGCTTCAGCAATACTGTGATGGTTAAAATGGCACATCTGCTTTTGTGTATTGCAGTTATGCTGATACTAGCATCGCCATACTGGCATGCTTACTTCTTCTACACAGAAGAGGGACTACTTCTTCGTTGCTAGGGATCTTCAGCCCTGTATAATTACATCCACGTTTAGAAGCTGTAGCAGTTGTCAAATAGTTGGGCCAGCACAAAAACCCCACCCCTATTTGTTAATTGAGCAAGGTCATTGTGGAACAATCAGTGGCAGTTTTCAGGCAGCAGGTAGTGGAGCTTCCTCAGCCTGATCCATTTATAAGCCTCTTTACGTGTAAGGAAGGTGCAGATGAGAAAACGCCTCCGTTGCAGACAGCAGGCAGAGTCACGCTGTTACGAATACAGGAAAAACATGTGGAAGGTAACAGAGAAAAGGCAGCGAACAGGCTTTGTCTGAACTCCAAAACGCAGAAATGAGTCACCTCCAAGGAGCGCATCGCGGTGATACCAACCATCCCTACAAGGAAGTGCTGACCTAGCGTGGGAAACGAGAAATGCCTCATACTTGATTGCTGAAATTCCAGTGGTTTCATGAATTGTACATTGACAGCTTCGGGTTTTGCCTGCATTGAAAGAGCCGGCAGGTTTTTACTGTTCTGAAACTGAATCTGAATAGTTATTTTGATTAGAGACCTAAAATAGCCAACAACTTGTTGAAAATATGGGAAAAGCAGATTCATGCTGCTTCTCTTCACTTCCAGGGTAACATCTACTGTTTGTGTTGGTTGAAGGCATGTGTCTGTGTTCAGGGACTGAAGACCAGCATGCTGCTGGCATATCTTGTAGGACTTTTGAAGCAGTGCAATAGTGTGCCGCACGTCATCAATTCTAGTGACAACACTAACCACTTTTGGAATAATCCAATAAAATAGACATTGGGACCATCAATATTTTTTCACAATGTAGAGGCCTTTTGGATAATGATGACCCCCTCAGAAGAGCAGCAGTGGATTCCCTTGCCACCACACTTTGACCAGATACCTCATGTGCACTGTACATATTTTTGTGCTCTGAATTGCAGCAGGACCAAGTTTACCAGCCCAACCACCGTCAAGCAGTGTGGCTGCAGGACTGCTCCTTCTCCAGCTGCTAAGCCTCCGTCCTCTCTACAAGGCGCAGAGAAAAAGTTCAGATGGAGGCAACTACAGAAAATCCAGTAGGTGCTTTGGGGAAAAGAGAAGAACCATCTGGGGTTTCAGAGTCAAGCAAAGAGAAAGGGGTAGGGTTGTCACCACTACCCATTGACTCATGTGCTGATACTAAGTTGCAGCAAATGCCTGTGTAAAAAGTGCACTTTTCTCTCCCCTCCTGGGACATCTATTAGTGTGTGATCTTATAAAAGTGAGGAAAGACCAGAAGTGCCCCATCCCTGGAGGTGTTCAAGGATGGGGCTTTGAGCAACAGTATGAGGTGTCCCTGCCCATGGCAGGGGGGTTGGAACTTGATGATCTTTAAGGTCCCTTCCAACTCTAACCATTCTATGATTCTATGATTTGAAGTACCTACAGGTCTGAAGATATTCTGGCAACAAGACAGTGCAACAGGCAGCAGAAACAGCATTGGAGTCATGATAAGCAAGGGCCAATCTAGATTAATGGTATTCTCTTGAGAAGGAGCAGTGTGAACTTCAGACCAGGGGGTGAAGAAGGAGGAGGACCTCTCTGAACACCTACTGATGAGGACTTCCTCTGAAGTTCTTTACATTTCCAAAGAGGCCAGGAAGGAAATGCCCAATAGCTACTATGACCCATAACAGACTAAACCACAGCTTCATTCGATTCACTGCCCCTCAGCAGGATTTTATAGTTTAAACTTCAAACAGGGTACAACACGGGAGCTGGACATCGCAGCCATTTAAAACAGATTTTCATAACTTCTGTCAAATTGTGGAAAAGGGGAGGTTGAGGGGGGAGCAGGCTGCTCATCTAGTCTGGGTGGATCATCTAAGCGGATAATTTAGTCTCTGTGATATCTAAATCATGGCCTACTTATTTTAAATTCCAATAGAGGGGCTAATTAGTGCTAATTACAGTAGCAGGGATAGTGACGCGGCCACTCACACACAAAGAACTTGGCAGGGACCAAACTCCACTTACACGTAGGTCAGCAGAAAGAAAAGAGCGCGCTGCACTTTGTCACATCTCATTTGGGTCGCTTCAAAATGATGAGCTAGAGGCAAAAGATACCACGGTTCATTTCCAACCCCACGTCTAATCCTCTCACCCTTAATTTATTTTAAAAGTTTAATCAGGAGTTCATAGAGCCCCAATATAAATTTTTAAATAAAAAAAAAATAAAAATAAAAATTAAGCACCTGCAGGTAAGCTTTTTAGGAACTCCTGGCTGGCCCAAGTTTCGTTATGAATGGGGACTTTAGTAGTTCGCTTTTCTGCAAATGCGGCCATGATAAAATGTAACTTTCATTCCCTTGCTGTTGCTTCAGGGATGTGTCATTTGTGGAAAATAAATAGAAGACTTCTATCGCAAAGAAACCAGGCTCCATTCGGGGTCAATGAAAATCCACCCCTCACTCCGGAGTTTCTGGCAGCATCGTAATAACTTTTCTGCAGAAACTGCCACTAACTGCTAGAAGCCCTGGTACTAATAATGAAAGCACTCGTAGATATTCTTAGTATACAAATAATGTAGTATTTGCAGAAGGAGAAACCTGACTAAATTTGGGCTTTTCAATTTACTGTTGCTTGATGAAATTGATGATATTAATAGTTCTTTAGAGAAGTCAGCCAGCTTGGTAACACGGATTGCTATAACGTTCTTGGATTTTCAGGAGTCAAAGTGTTTTGACAAGATCTCTCTCTAAAAGCTCTTAAAGAAACTAAGTTATCAGAAGGATGAAAATTCTTCAGTAGATTAATGATGTGTTGGAGCGTTAGTAATAAATTGTTTTTGCCATGGGAGAAAAGCGATCAGGGATCTGCACTGGAACTCGCTCTCTTCAGTGTATTCATAATTGATCTGGAAAAGGGGATTAATAATGAGATGGCAAAGTTCGCTGGTGATACAAATTACTCAGAAGAGTCAATACTTCAAAAGGTGCTGTTATACTGAACAGCGAGTGATTCAGCAACAAAAGTGGAGACATCATTTAATATCGATAGATGCAAAGTAATACACATGGAGGGAAAAACCCCACCCCTAGCTGCGCATACACAGTGATAAACAATAAATGAATTCATTATTATCACTTCAGGAACAATCTCGGACTCCTGGTTGAGACCTCTCTGTGTGGTGCTCGCTGGCAGACAGAAAACAAACTAAACATTACACATCATTGTGTAAGGATGAAAAGTCAAAAGACAAAATATTGCAGCACTGTAAAAAGCCAGACTACATCCACATCTAAAATAATTCACCTCGGTCTGACAGACCCACATCCAAAGGTTTATTAGGAATGGCACACGCTGGACAACATAAATGAATAACAATATAATACTGTTCTTTTAGTCTTGGAAAAGAGTTGACTAAGAGGAAATATGATAACAGTATACAAAAGTGAGAATAACATAGATAGCTATTCACTGTTCCTCATATCATAAGACCTAGAGGCACCAAATATCACCACCAAATATTACCATCAAATAGAACTATTTTTTCACACAATTCATAGCTACAAGAACGTTGTGGCTAACAAAAATATAAGTGGGTTTAACAAATAATTAGAACAATCTATAGAGCAAGAATCTCAGCAAGGTATAATAAACATATGATGTGCTTAAATCTACAGTTTACATGGTATGTGCATGGTGCACAGCTGGAAACTGAGGACAGGATCACTCTGTGCTTGTCCTACTCTCACCCCTGAGGAACAGTTAAGAGACCGTGCCCTGCTCTGATTTAGTGTGGCCGTTCTTATCCTATCATTTAGACCCAAAAGCCCAAAGTTTCATGATCTAATTATATCTGCCTTCAAGAAACAACTTAAATTTGGCTTCTATTTTCAGCACCAGGCAGGAAAGCCATTAATTCTCTCTTGCAATAAATAGGGGCTGGCACAATTATTAACTCCTTCCTCCAGCCAGCGTGATCCGTGCTGCAGAACAAACTCCGCTCCCTGCATACTCCTCCTCATCCGACTGTGTGTCCAATTGATCTCTCATCTTGTTCTTCCTTATGTCTGTCAGATTGCACTTCACTGATTCTTGCCTACAGAGGAAGCTTTTGTGTTCCGTTAGACATCTGACAGCGTATTACCCGTAACCTTTAGTCGTGTTGTATTTAAAAGCAATATACCCAGTTCTTTCACATTCTGCAGTACAATTACAATTTTCTGAACTGACTTCTTCAGCTTTGCCTCCCTGAACATTTGAGTGTGAAAAATCACAAATTGTTCCCAGGATGCCATATGGATATATGGATAATATATTTTCAACATCACATTCACCAAACTATTTATACATCAGCCTTATTATTGATCAGACACTTACAGTACTTTGGTCATGAAAATAAGGTTTTAATTATAAAATCAGTAGTCGGATGGGTACATGAAGAAGAGGTGGGAAAGGCGCAGTGTGCCCGAGCTCCACGGCGGGGTTTCCCCTCAGCACTAAGGAGAAGGACAAGGTGAGCAAAACCAGTGCCGTCCACTTCTCTCCCCTAAGCAAGCTCATGCACAAATTAAGCTGGGAAAAAAAACAGGAGCTATAGATAATGACTGAGCTTTTTAATAGAGTTTATATGCTTCACTTCCGCAGCATTTTAATGAAATTTGAATGCCTAATTCTTCTGGGTTCTTTTAAAAATCCCAGTCCGCATCACCAGATGCATAAAGTATGACTGAATGCTTTCTTTTAACGTTTCCTAGTCACAGGGCAGATGAACCACATTCTGTATAAATTAGAAACTGCATTTACAACAACCGAGTAAGTGCAGGAGGGCCTGGATTAACCCAAAACACAGGGGAAGATTTGTAAAAGCTGCAGTTCCCGACTGGCCTTCAGAAGGTAGATGGCAAGTGAATGAACACTGAAAGGCTGGTTCTCAGTATAAATCAAAAATCCCTTTCCAGAAACTTTAGAGCCTTTATGAGCAACACATAGCAACACAAACAGTGATACAAGAAATGTGTATTTTACTTCTTCAGCTTTTTGCGTTGATGAATCCAAAGTGTGCACAGATACACCCGTCGCAGGGCAGAAGCTCTGGAGGCAGATGGGGAGGGACACCTCCCACCAGACCAGGTTGCTCAAAGCCCCATCCAGCCTGGCCTTGAACCCCTCCAGGGATGG
>JAOTQQ010000032.1:55083465-55150193 GCA_026546715.1 Gallinago undulata
CTGTAGCCCCCTTTAGGTACTGGAAGGCTGCTATAAGGTCTCCCTGGAGCCTTCTCTTCTCCAGGCTGAACAACCCCCAGGTCTCTCAGCCATGAAGCAGCACCACTGGCATCAGCGCTTTCTGGAAAAAAAGAAAAACCACAACCGAACGGAATTTGCCACCCCTAACTCTTACTGCAGCAAAATTAAGGCAAAGTCTTCGTAACCCAGGATAACGTAAAGCAGAACAGGCCAGCCTGCTCTCTTGCATGTGACGTAACGCTTCACCCGTTTGCCACTGCTTTTCCCGGTCAGTTTGGTTGTGCACAAATAAATAAATAAATAAATAAAAATTTCAATCTTGAAGAAATTAAGCTAATATGAAAGCCAAAAAGAAAAAAAAAAAAAAATAGACTGTGATGCCTCTGCCCCAGGCTCCAGTAATGATAGCAAGTTGATTATATGAGATATGCCCAAATGATCATAATTACAATCTCAGATATGCCCAGATGTCATAATGAAGAGGAAAGCAAAAAGACCTCAAAGTCCTTGCTGCTCTGACTTCAGGAAGAAACCCTCTGATCCCCCAGCCAGCGGGGAGATGGCAGCTATCTACAAGGGAGGACTCCACTGCAGGGACCTGGCCCCGTCTCTCCAATGTTTTATGACCAGCTACGCCCATCCCTAAGGCTTCAGAGGAAGATGAAATTAAAAAATCCAGAATTAACCTGGGGAATCAGCCTCTCGCCTCCTGTAGGGAGGCAGCTGTAGCCCTGAAGCACAAGACATATATTTTTTTAGTCATTGTCTTAACATAGAGCTGAACGTGTGGAACATGTTGAGGGCAATGAGAGCTCCCCGTTCTCCTCCAAGGCTTAGGAAAGAAGGGAGGGACAAAGAAGAAATATAAATTCACAGATGTACAGATTGCATAGAAGAAAGATGGCTCTGCAGCCATCCACAGAGATACTCACAAGCCTGTTCCCAGAGTCAGATTAAAGTGTATCCAATTGGATTAAATTCCGAGCAATGGCAAGCTTACCACCTACCTACACTGGGAAATTATTCCTACGTGTAATCACTCTCACTGCATCTTTATAATGATTGAATTTTTCAAGCTTTGATTTTCAGCCATTGGATCTGTTCTGTCTTTTTCTGCAAGACTGAAATCTAAACTTGATTTAGTCACTCTTTGGTTCCTAATACATTTGTAATGCCTTCTTCTTGTCTTAAGCTCTACTGCCCAGTAATAATTTCTTATTACCTTTATCTTCTCTAACAGTCATTTACATTTTGTAGATTCAATTTTCTATCCCAGTTATGCCCCCCTTTTCCATACTTAACATATTGATTTCTTGTTTAATTATCACCTTTGTGCCTTCTTTACTAGGCTAGCTTTCCTCTCCAAGGTAACTTACTTGTGTGCTCATTAAAGCGTAGCCTTTAGAATACCCAGCAGGATTTCCTTGAGAAGTCCCATTTTCCATTAAAACTTCCCCTTTTAGCACTCAGTTAGGGAAACAAGTTGTTCTGAAGAACCGGTCGATTTTATGTTTCACATAATATCACCTGGTGCTGAAGTTTGCTTCCAAAAAGCAGAAGGTACTGCAGCACTCAGGAGTTTTTGGGGGGTCAACGGCTGACACTGCTCGGTGCATCAGAAGGTCCGACACCGATCTATCTCATGCTTGGTGCAGAAATTCCCATCTTACGGCATCCTTGAGATTTTCCTGAGATTAGATCCTTAGAAAATGTAAGGCATTCTTTTTTCCTAATGATGTTCAGAAGAAGTCCTCATTCTGCATTTACCGATGGCAACGCATCTTTTCCTCACAAGCTCTGGGCAAGTTCTAGAAAGTGATGCTCTCCCATTGCGACAGAATTTGTCCCCTTGTAACAAATGCCCACCAGTCACACGTTCTGCTTTGCTGTTAGGAAAGGGGATGGAAATTTGTGCCATTTTCATGCTACGCCCGAAATTCCAAATTAATTATCCTCATTTAAAAATTTTGAAAATATTATTATTTTTTAAAATTATCTTTTAAAAGTACTATGGAAATATTATTTCCCTTTAATATAGTAATTAAATTAAAACCGTCCTTGCTTTCATACTTTAATATCTGCAAGTGCAATATAATGAGGAGAAGTCAACTGCACAACTTTTAGTGTGCAAGTAAACTGCTGGTGTTAATGGAGGTGGTTTTGGTTTGGGGTTTTTCTCATTCTGGCCCTCGGATTCCGAAATAAAACATGAGTAGCAATGACTATTGATCAACTTTTTATTACCCAGTACATCAAACATTAGACCCAAATTGCTTTTGTTGAAAAACTGCTGTACTTGGAAATATTTTTAGGTATTTCCTGGCTCCTCTAAAACAAAACAAACATATTTTTTTTGTCCTACCACAAGTTACTATATTGTATAGTATAGATAAAGCTGTATGAGGTACAAAAAGAATTAAAAGGCCCAAGTACCACCTTGTTCAAAGGAAAAATATTACAATAAGTACCTTTTTTTTTGGAAAAAAAAAATTAAATTCAGATAGCCCCTACTTACTCACCAGCACTACCAAGATGGAGCCATTCAAGTCATGACTAATCACTTAACTCCAGGCAAGTTCATTCACATCAAAGGAGAGAAACCAAACACAAAGACCTAGTATGTCGTAAGGATCACAATGGAGCTGGGCAAAGACAGTTTCTTCTCTAAAGTTTTGGGGAATTTCTCTGGACTTTTGCATTTCTGAACCAAAACAAAAAGAGAAGAGAGCGCAGAAATGACAAACAGCCCCCGAGGAGGTATGACACCCATAATCCCTAGTCTAAGAAACATCAAAAGTATATGAAACAAAAATATCACCGTGGCAACAGGGGAGTTTGAAGGAACCCCAGAATATGTTGTGGCTTGTTACAGCCTCCTCCCAAGGGCACCGCTCAGGGTTGTGAGCAACACGGGTCCAACTCTTCAAAAGAAGGAAAAAACTGAACCCAGGTCTCCCGCACTGCTGGTGAGCACTGAAGTCATCGGGCTTTAGGGTAAAATAAGGAGAGCACCTCCCTTTTCTTCCTGAAGCTTTGTGAACTTCTGAGCTTTGCTTTTGTCATATGTAGTCAAAAATTAAATAGCATTATCGGGGGTAAAAGGACCCAGGAGTACTGGTGGATCCAAGCTGAACTTGAGCCACCTTGGTGCTCCTGGAGCAATGAAGGCAGATGGTGCTGTGGGATGCCTCAGTAAATCTGCAGCCAGCAGACCAAAGGACATGGTAATTCCACTCTCCTCAACACTTATTAGGCCACATCTGGAATACTGTGGCCAGTCTTGGTCCTTCTACCTCAAAAAGAGACATTTAAGAAATGGAGAGGGTCAAGTAGAGGGCCATCAAGATAATTACAGGACTGGAGAACTTGACAGTAGAAGAAAGGTTGAAAGAACTGGGTGTGTTCAGCATGGGGAAGAGACAGCTCGAGGCTGAACACAGGCTTCCAACACTTAAATGGGTGTTATAGAGATGATGCAGATTCTCTTCAGGAAGATGCCCAGTGACAAGAGGCAATAGGCACAAGCTGCGTCAGGGAAACCCATCCAAGTATAAGAAGAAATTCTTCACCATGACAGCAACCAACTTTGAACAGGCTGCCCAGAAAAGTTGGGGGACTCCCTAGAAATCACCAGGCTTGACAGGCCCCCAACCGTCTAAGGTCCTGCTTTCAACAGGAGCTTAGGGCAGATGATCTCCAGAGCTCCCTTCCCACCTAGGCTTTTCCATATGATTCTGTAACTATCAAGGTCTTGCTCTGACTAGAAAACACAAAACTAACAAAAATACTTGATGCTACTAGAAATACAACATTTTCAGTTTGGGCTCCAGACTGAAAAGCAGACTTGCCATGTAGTTTTAGTTCAGTTTCATCAATGCATCACGTCTGCATTCACCTTCACTGAGGACTTTCTAAGGTACTGCTATAAACTTTGTCAGTAAACACAGATAGAAAACAATTAACTGATTTTTGATGTCTTGTGTGTTGTGCCTCGAACTGTTGGTAGGCATTTATTCAATGCAAACCTGTTTATTTACAAACTATATATACTAGACGCCATTTCCCCGAAGACAGTAGGAAGCAAACAGCAGGAGACAGTTTCTTTACTCACAATTTCAAGCACCTCTTTCTCAGGGTCCCTGCACAGGGAGTGACAACCCCAAATACTTGCACGCTTGTAAAAGACTTTACCAAACCATTGCATGGCAGAGATTAGCACCTCAGCACTATGCAAAAAACCTCTGTATGCTACAAAAAAAACCTCTGTATGCTACATTCATTACAAAATAGATAACTCAGCCAGTTCTACTGGTAGCCCAAACCAGGCTCATCTTCCATTTGCAACGTTTCAAGAGTGATCTTGCAGAAAAGACATTTTGGACTAATTTTATTCACTGTCTTGGGTGAGTATATTGGGTAAATACACAGACCATGCTTTGGTGAAAATGAAAAATCAGTACCAGGAAATTTTACAGGTGAAAAATTGGCAAAGTAGGAAATAAAGAAACTGGCACAGCCATGCTGCCTTGTAACCCACTTCATTTTAATTCATGCCCACGTGGCAAATGTATGCTTTATTAATAATTACAAAATGGTTATACATGTTGGAACAAAAAGTAAACAATGCTTACAAAATTGGAGACTACATTTTTGACTCTAAAAGAAAACTTAGCAGATGAAAAGAATATGAAGCAGGAAAGAAGCACTACCATTCTACATAATGTTACCCAGGGCAAAACCAAATACTATGGCTATCACAGCAAGGTATCACATTGCTAGAGAGCTCTAATAAGACTGCTTTGGAAAAGCGGAATATCCAACGGAGGCCCTCACGAGGCATCTCCCATAAAAGGCTTGTGACAAGATGAAAAAATGGCAATTTTGGTTAGAGGCAATATATTCGCTCTTACGTCTTCCTCCACTCTTCAAAAACAGAAAGCACACTTTTGTCCAGCTTGTGCTGTAATCCTCTCATTAGTAATACCGTTGCTGACAGCCCTGATGACCTTACTTTACAAGGATGCTTGAAAACTTGAAAGAAACTACAGGGAAAACTGGTGATACAGAAATCTTGCCTTGTGGTTAGAAACTAAAGCACCTCCATGAGATTTGCTTAACAACAAAAGAGGGCTGAGATGCCTTGATCCCAGCCTGTAAGCACTTTCATTGAGTAATGTCCAGTGCTAAAGGCTTTTTTTAATCCAGCAAAGATTCAACAAGTTAAGTCAAAGCTAAATTCAGACCACAAATAAAACACTTTACCTGAATGGTGAGTGTTGGTATAGATGTGGTGGACTCTTTGTTCTCTGAGCTCTTTAAATATGAACCCGACATCTTTCTAATGAAGTTCACCTTGAAATAATGGTCTCCAAGCAAGACCTACAGAGCAATGCTCAGTGGTCACCGCTACGGTCAGACGGGATTACATCACCAAAATGATCAGGTTCTTTTTGTCTTAAAACTCTATGCAGCAATTGCATTTGAGACATGCCTGTTAATTCACTCTAAGCTCATTTTGTAAATAATTATCAAAGGGTTACTACACCCTTACTGACATGTTGAAAGTTATATTCATGTAAATGGGCTACTTTTGTAGAGGAAATTTTGACCACTGTCCGGGGAGTCACATATTTAAGGAACTACAACTTAAGGGAGATCCAGGAAAATTCACATATAGATATTCAATAGCTGATCGGCTCAGGGCAAGCTGAGAGATCCTACAGAGACTAAAAAATATTCAAGTAATTCTCCAGTGTCATATTTGCCTGAAACCCCAGCTGCTTTTTATGAGAGCTAAGAATTTCTAATATTCTACCAGTGTTTAGCTATTGGGTATATTAGTTTATGAGGCTGAGCAAAGAACAGCCCTTGTTTATTAACCTTTCACTAAACCCCTCACAAAATCAAACACTGGAGAGAGAATAAGAACAAAAACTGCCTATGAATGTTATCAGGAAACATATATATATTTATTACTTTCCGATTTCCCCAGCACTTGACAGTCTACTTGATAACCATTGAATTTTCATTACTTTCATTGATTTGATCAACTCCTTTTAGTTCAGAACATGAATGAGCTGAGAAGTGAAGAACCAAAATAAAATTCCCTTTCATAAAGCATTTGTCTTCATACAGAATTCACCGGCATAATTACGCCCCTATAGTTCTTATGGTATAACTCCCCATGTGGACGCTTGAATTCTACAGGCATTCATGCAAGATTAAAAAGCATCCACAAGGCATAATTATACTACTGTAGTCTCTGGTAAATTTTCTCACATAAAGAAGACCTTTCAATGTTGAAAAGAGAGGTTATTTGGGGAAAGAGAAAAGAAAAAAAAAAAAGATGGGGAAAAAAAAGAAAAGCAAAGCTCTTTGATTTCCTAATGTTGAAATTTCATGAGGTTTTCTGCTCTTCGGTTATAACATATCATATAAGCATGCACACAAAAATACCAAAAACAAACAAGGTTACAAATATGAAAACAAAGGTTCCCTGGAAGATTAATTTTGACTGACCTCCCGTCAAAGCACATTGACCCAAAATGATATCACAAATTACTCAAGGATATTTACCAAGGTTTGGGAATTTTTAAAGATCTAGGTAATTTTCCCTTTTAATATCGTGGGTACAATTGATTTGCGGCATATGTGATCATCAATTCTGCAAAGTAGCTTCTGTAAGCTATACTTAACAGCAAACTGCTTTGCACCACTGCATAAAAATGGATCTGAGCTCTCAATACCATAATGAGAGAGGAAATGACAGAATTACAGTAGGTTTTGTATTCTCTGCATGAAAGATGAACATAATAGGCCTGATCATACCCTTGTTCCTTCACCTTGTAGCTATGTGGTTGGAAAGCACGACTTCCAAACGAATTAGATTAAACATACAAAAAAGCTAAACATATGAAGGTAGAGGAGTTAATGATTGAGGCATCCGAGCAACCAGAATTCTTTGAAGTAAAACTGTGCATAAAAGGGTTAAAAAAATGAGTCTGCAGAAACAAACTAAATTTAACTCCACTTTTCCCTTAGGTTCTCATTACAGAAAAAAAAAATAAGGTTGTCTGGGTGGCTTTAACTGTGTGTTTTCTTTTTTAATATATTTCATTTTATTGAAGTGCAATATTTTCACTACATTTCCCAGGTTTCAATTATTCTTTTGTCTAGCTAATGCACTTCTAAAATACTTTAACATGAAAATTCTAATATATTCAGCTTTTACGTAAGTTTCTTGGCAGGGATTTTTCTTGGATTTCTTTTCTTTACAATTATTAAAAATGTTATACATGAGCACTAAGAAAGAACCACACGGATAATAAGGTTTTAGTAATCAAAATATACAGGGAGAAATGAGCATATTGCTTTTCAATGTCTTTGTATCATCATCATAGCATGAATGGTCAAAAGTGATGAAGCTTAACATTGATTTACAATTGTTCATTAGATCAGAGATGTAAATTAGTATGAGAGAAATCAAGACATTTTTTGTTTCTGAGTCCCAACTAGAGCTAGGCATATTTAGAAGGAGGAGGGAGACCAGCAGAAAAATATGATAGCTTCAGTACCAGCCAACCTTCAGTGCTCAGAAATGTAACTTCATAAGTTAAAAAATAAAAATAAAATAAAAAGAAAGCCAGGTGTGGGGAAGGTAGCTGGGACATGGCTAACCAACAGCCAAGAGTTGAGAGAGCATTCATTTGTCCAGTTCAACCCCGTGTTGCCTCCAAACCTATCTCTTCTACCTCCCAGAGGCCCAGCCTCATTGCCGGGCCAGTAGCATCATCACTGCCATGGATACTGGTGAGGGCCCATCTGGAGCACTGTGTCCAGTTCTGGGCTCCCCAGATCAAGAAGGACAAGGAACTGCTGGAGTGGTTACAGCAGAGGGCTACAAAGATGAATAGGGGCCTAGAACATCTCCCTTATGTGGAAAGGCTGAGGAACTTGTGTCTTTTTAGTCTGGAGAAGACTGAGGGGGGAATCTGATCAAGGCCTATAAATACTTAAAGGGTGGGTGTCAGGAGGATGGGGCCAGTCTTTTTTCAGTGGTGTCCAGTGACAGGACAAGATGAAACAGGCACAAACTTGAGTATAAGAAGTTCCACCTAAACATGAAGAGGAACTTCTTTCCTGTAAGGGAACAGGCTGCCCAGAGAGGTGGTGGAGTCTCTATCTCTGGAGACATTCAAAACCCACTTGGACATGTTTCCGTGCAACCTGCTCTAGGTGGACCTGCTTTGGCAAGGGGGTTGGACTAGATGATCTCCAGAGGTCCCTTCCAATTCCATATCATTCTCTGAGACTGTAATTTCATAAAAGATGCTGTACGCCCTCTGTGAAGAAGAAGGAGAGCATCCTCCCCTCCAGCAACCCGCCTGCTCCTGACCGGCTGAGCTCTGGTTTCACAACTGCCAGCCCTACAGCTGTTGGCCCCACGTTGGTTACTGGATATCTAGGCATAATGAGTTGCAATTATATGGTTAATGCTTTTCTTAATTTTAATCTGTTTTTCTTCAATTCTAGACTGTACATAAGAGTTTGATTAATTTTAGTTCTATGGTGAATCTGAAGGGTTTGTACTGCTAATTTGTAAGATAATTCCATATTAATTAAAGCAGCAAATTTCTTACAGAATCTGTGGAAAATAATTCCATTGAAACAGTGGGTGGTGTTGTGAAATTAGTGAATATCCATCTTACACTCCAAGAGGAAATAAGGTCAAGTACAAGAGAACATATTTTCACATATAAATTAGGGAGGTCGCCTTTGCTTTGAGTACAACACAGACGCTATGGCTCAGAAAGGGAACCTGCTCCTCTATCACCTTTCAGAGGTTTAATAAGGAAACTTAAATAAATCTTCCCATAGCAATTTAAAACACTTACTTTAACAGCCAGGTGCAAACATATATCTCTTCTGTTTAACTCGGTATATGGTCTGTGTGCTCCCGCAGAGAGGCAGACCTGGCTACAGGCACGTGTGTGCTACCTGCAGGATTCCATGAGCTCTGCTTCAAAGCCTCCTTGCTCAACAACTTCCAGAGTGTCCCCTTGGTTCTCCTACCTCATCTCCTAAATACAGCCAGGTTACAGGACGCAGGCCTTCGAAACATATTATTCCAACATCACACAGTTATTCTTAGCACAGGTCAGTTACAAGAGTTTCTGGAGACCTATTCCATGATCCCTGAGATCATAGAATCATAGAATAGAATGATATAGGGTTGGAAGGGACCTCTGGAGATCATCTAGTCCAACCCCCCCGCCAGAGCAGGTCTACCTAGAGCACGTTGCTCAGGAACTTGTCCAGGCGGGTCTTGAATGTCTCCAGAGAAGGAGACCCCACCAGCTCTCTGGGCAGCCTGTTCCAGGGCTCTGCCACCCTCACAGTAAAGAAGTTCCTCCTCATGTTTAGGTGGAACTTCTTATACTCAAGTTTGTGCCCATCACGCCTTAAAATTTCCGGGAGCCTCCTACACCATTATATTCAGGTACGTAAATATACACTGAACATTCGGGCAATTAGTAGAGGTGTCTCACGCATTCTCTAAAGCGGAGCCCAAACTTACACCCCAGAGCTGTGAACAACACCTTCGTGTTTGGTAAATAGTGGCAGCTGCATCTCTACTGTACACACAGAAGAAGATGAGAAAATACTGTGCTGTGAATGTAGCGGCACACACACACACACCACACTAACTCTTCTCCTGCATACAGCACACGGGGGAAAAAAACAGCAGTAGGGCCTTAGTATTCTCTATCCTCAGAATAATTTTGGTCTATGTCCTAGTAATATAACCAAATTAACAAGCCGTATTATAAGGGCCGTTAAAAACACTCTCTGATGCGCGAGGGCACCAGCAACAACACAAGCTTTAAAATCCTTTTTGAGAACTAAACAGAGATTGACAGTGTCTCCATTTTGTAGTGCCAACTTTTTGAACACTTCGCATTTGTCACGAAACATATGATGGTCTTGGCAGCCGTTCCCAGTTCGCACTGGTCCCCTTTGTGAAAGCCAATGCTTAAACAAAGAACTAGATATGGTCTCACCCTCAACAGATCTGAAGTGTATTTATTTGCTCCACTGGTGAATTATGGCTGTCCTGGACAGGAGGTGGAAGGCGTGCAGGATTCTGCAGCACACAGAAAATAAGCCCTTCACAGTTTTACAGGCTGTACACACAGAGCCTTTCTCTCACTTTTCAGCAGCTCCAGCTTACATTATATCTACAGGCTTACAGTAAGATGAGATAGTCACGGTATTTAAACCTTCAAACAATCTACGCTGCAAATCTGCCAGCCTCCTGTTCCTCAGAATGTTTCATCTCAGCTAAAAATTATCAGTTCAGAGGGATAAGAGCAGAGAGGTGTACCGCTGACTGTAATGCATTCCACCAGACAGCCTTTATGAATTTTTTAGCTGAACTTTCTTCTGTCCTTGTTGTTCTTGCCAACCACATGCAGAACATTTTACAGACAATAGCAATACCCTGGAGCTTTACACGCGCCATTCAATTCCCAGTAATAACAAAAAAATACATATATATCCTTTTTCTGAACCGAGTTTCATCTCATATTTTCCTTCAGCCTAAATTACAGCTAACATCCAGAACTTGCACTGCATAGCTGAGAAACTAGCAGGAATTGCCACATTCAATTAGCACAGCAGAAGCAGCAAACTAGAAATAGGATTTCATTCACTTTAATTCACTAGTTGGTTGCCATAAATACTCGTCTGTAAAACATGGAATTCTGAATACTCCACAGACATTATTTTCCTTTCATGAAGATGTTTGTTTACTTTGGCAGTGACTCTCTTGGGAGAAACTCTAATGACTTCCACTACCAAAAAAAACCCAAAACAGAAAAGAAACAGAAACTGCCACTAGCAAGCAAGGAAATATTAGTCTAATGTGCTGGTTAAACTCCAGGGCAAAAAGGAGACAAAACAGAGTAAATCGTTGCTTTGCATTCTTGTGACCAGAACCCATCTCCTTCAAGTCCAGCAGGCAGCAGAGCTCTTGTGATGGAAGTCTGGCTTTGAATAAAGGAAGAAAGCTGCCCATCTCCTGTGAATGTTAAGATTTTTAGCTTTAAAAACAAGCAAAGAAAACCATAACATTGTCACGTGAAGAACAGACTAAAGCAAACTCTCTCAATCCCTGGTGTTAAATTTTCCCACTGCTTTGAATTTAACTCCAACACACTGACCTATCAAAGGTTTATTTCCCAATTTTGCTATATCTGGGTGATTAATATTTTTTTCTTTTAATGAGCAAAACCACCTAGAAAAAAGGTAAGCTGCTGTGACTCAACAAACTGCTCACTGCTGAAAAAGCTTTGCCTACCTCCTTCCTAAGAATGCATGATTATTATTTTCTGAGTTTAAAAAAAAAAAAAACAATCAAGAACAGAAAAATAGTAAATGAAACACATTGATATAAATCTTCAGACCTCTTTTTCTGGTGAAATGTCAAACCTCATCATCTGCTTTTCTATACGAACAACCTGCAGTCCCAGACTGCTTACCGCGTTTCCAGGGGAGGAAGAAACCATTAACAAAAATCAACTTTTTAAGGTTAAGAGGAAGCAGCTCTAGCAAAAGTACGCGAATCGTATATTTTTGTTAACCATTAGAACAATACGCTGCTCCTGGAATGCATTCTCAAGCCCCTTTCAAAGCTTGAACTGAGGAACAGAGGGAGCAGACACATGTCAGAGACCACAGGACAGCAGACTGCTACTTCCCTACACAGCCTCATCCCCACAAGTCCCTTAGCAGAGCCCTCGGGACCAGAGCAGGATGGAGCGAGCTACCGAAATACGGAGAGCTGAAAAAGAAGCCTGGGGAGAGGAGAAGATGCAGAAAGGGAGAAGGAAAGTCAAAATAGTGAAGAGAAAACAAGAAACTGGTATCAACCCCCCTGATTTTCTCATAGCTCTAGAGCCTTGGAAGAAGGGTCGAACGGAGCAGTAAATCACTGTAAATGGTGAAAGGCCTATAAATATTGTGGGCTGTGGAAAGAACAATTTGTTTTGTTACAAAGCAGCCAATCAGTCTCTGTGCTCAGGAAGGAAAAGGTTTTCTGAAGTCAGTACTATCTGTAGATACATTTGATTTTAACTATAACATGCAAAATTTCACCAGAAAAGCTGCTTTTAGTATCGGAATGAAAGCAAAGATAATTTTCATGACTCCATGGTTTTTGCAGCCCATATTCAAACTCACAGCCATGGTGATTTTCCAACTAGCTAATTGGAGGGAAACAGCAGATTTTAGCAGCAGGCAGAGTTGTTTTCTTTTTTATACATTAGGGTCCTGATATTCTGGCATTCATGTTAATTTACAAAATGAGGAAGCACTGAAGTAACTCTGCATGCACATAAAAGTCTACATACTGAATCTAATTTTTTATCAGCTTCATGATTTATTATATGTTCCCCAAAACTGTAACACTTGTTTAGTGCTGTCTGATTAGGAAAAGATATTGATCCTATCCCCAAGAACGTATCCTTTTTAAAGAAGCTAAAAGCTCTGAAGTTGACACCACCTCAGCACAATCCCCTTCAGCTCTCATCACTGCTAAAAGTTTTTTTAGCAGTGATAAAAACAGAAAACACAGAAAAAAAAAAAGGAAAAAAAAAAAGAATGGTGGGTCAAAATCCTTTCTTATATAATAATATCCTGTCACTCACGCTGGCCAATAGCAGGTGGTATTCTCCTGGCTTTATAAAAAGGAAAGAACTTAAGCTGTGCATGGTAATTTCTAGATGAGATGATAACCACTCAGGAGCAAAACTCAGAAGCCACTGCCTGGATGATCGCGTTCATGTTACCCAAACAGCAGCCAGAAGAGCTGCTTAGTAATCCTCACAGTTATATAAGGTTATTTCATATATATTGTGATTTGGATTTGTGTTTTCTCTTCTATTGAACCATTGCTGGTTCAATTTGCCACACAAAATTTAGCACATGGTGGATGACGCAGAACACCAGACAAATAAGGTGGTCATTCGCTTTCAGGCACTGAGGAACACAGGAGAGCTGTCACCCCAGCTCTGGCGATGTCTCCTTCTCTGGAGACATTCCAAACCCACCTGGACACATTTCTGTGCAACCTGCTCTGGGTGGACCTGCTTTGGCAGGGGGGTTGGACTAGATGATCTCCAGAGGTCCCTTCTAACACCATATCATTCTCTGATTCTGTGATTCCTAGTAGCCCAGCCCAAAAAAAGCTCTCAAACCTTCTCTGGAAAGGGACAGCCAAGATAAAAGAAAGCAGGAAGGAATCAAGTGATTACAAAGGAGAAAAAAAAAACAAAACATTAAAGCAAGAGGGTGTGAAGGCCAAATGGTCAAAAATCACAAAACTGGGAACTGGAGAGAGAAAACAAACAGTGCCAAGGACAGGACTCAGTGCTTCTTGATGGCACCAAGGTGCCAGTTAAGAAACTCGATTTGGTGGAGGAGAAGTCAGAATTTGCGACCACAGCATACACCAGGGGGTCTCGTATCAGAGGCAGGAGAGATGGAATACACAGCCCTAAAGGACAGCTCTTCTTGCTTGTATCAGAGTGAAGAGTGTACACTGCAAGATCAAGGAGCAACAAAGACCTCCTGGGTTCTGCAGCCAGATATAGCAGAAGCTTTCCTCATAATCCACCAAGAGAGAGATCAGGTTTCTCTCTCTAAAGGTACCTGCATCAGGGTAGGATGAATCATCCTTTGGTAGCACCTGTCCTGTGTTTGTAGAAGATTAGGCAGCTAACACAGAGCGGATGCTTACTTTTTACATGGTTAAAAATAGATGAGATTAACCCCATGGAAGTTGTAATAAACATGTAGGATTGGGGTAGAGAGAGGCTGTCATGGAGACTCTTGACTTCCAGTCAATTTAAAAAGATTACTGACTGATGCCACAGTAGCTGTTTTGAAGGAAGAATCACTAGAATTTGGGCTTGATTTAAAGGTGAGGGACAGAGAAGCTGACTGCTTACCAAAAAACCAAACCCAACTAAATGAGTCCCTACAAACTTCGTAGAAAAAGTCAGCTGCTTAGAGGAGAGAGACAGTGCAGCGTTGCTTCCAACCACACTAGACGCCCAAGAACGCCCCAGGTAGAGGACAGCTTCTGTTCAGGCTTGCACATCACCCCACATCAAGCGTATGACACGAACGCAAAGGGAAGCCAGATGCTACCAGTTCTGCAGCTCACGAAACTAATGTTTACGAGTACCGTGCTGTGAAGCAACTCGCTATTCGGAGAGGAGCCATTACTCGGCCGGTGACATTTCCTCAGCATGCTATAATCTGGAGGGCCTCGGTCTGCACTCTTGTGTTTTTTTGCCACTTGTAAGACAGACGGCTGCAGAGTTCTGGGAACAGGTGCAATATAATGAATAGTTCTGGAGTGCGAAGCCATAATACAGCAAAGATAAATATGTATCAATTATTCTTCTGTGGTGCAAGTATATTTCCTTCTTAACTGGGCAAGATGGCATGGATACTCAAATACACACACCCACACGGGTTCACGATCATATCAGAGACGACTGCGGATGCCAAACCCATTATTTTTTTTTTCCTCTACATTTTATATGCGTGTAACAAACATAGAGAGATTTAACAAGTTAGGATTGTTACAGTGGGTCAGACCAAAGGTCCGCCGGCCAAATGGGAAGCAGCTACCCAGTCTTTGACGGTGGCAACTAATGGGCGCCTAGAGAAAAGTACAATAGGTCAAGCATATGACACTTGCCCAATGCACTCACACACTCAATAGCCACCTATTAATTCTCTCCCTGCCGAAATACAGCTTTCCCAGAGCACAAAGGCTCGCTCATTTTAGTCTTTTCAGGGACATCTACATCCTCAACAGCATGACATCTGTAGTTGCCCAACTATTTATTTGTTTGCATTAAACAGTTGCCAGGAGCTGTGCTTCCACGGGATGGAAAAGAGGGGAAAACCCCACTTTTAGTATCATCTGTCCAGGAGACACCTCGGAAGTTGCTATCACAGTGCCACCACACCTCAGAACAGGCTTGGGCTCAGCTCCTGGGGGACTGTGAGAAGCCCAGCCAACGAGCGGCCGCGTATAACAGCGGGATCGGGGCAGATGAAGAGGTGACGGAGCCACCTGGCTTCACCCAAGCCTCCACTGCCTCTCGGGGCCAAAAACCGCCGCAGTCGAGCAAAGACCCCTCCACAGGATAACACCGCTCTGTCACCCCGGTCGTGCCCCTCCAGCGCCACACGGGCCGAGCAGCCGTGAGGAGACAGCGAGAGACCTGAGCCGGGAGGGTACGGTCTCCGGACACGACAACCCGAGACCCGCCATGCCGCCCGCCCGCTGAGGGGAGACAGTGGGCGGGGCCAGGGGCGGGGCTCCCCCCGCTGGGAGTCCACACGCGCACACCCGCCCGCCCCCCCTAGCGCGCGGCCCTGCGTCAATGCAAATGACAGCCAGGGGGCGGGGCGCGCCCGCCTCCCCGCACGAGTGCCTGACGGGATCGCGGGCGGCGGGAGAAACCACCCTCCCGCCCCACCCCCGTGCTGCCTGCAGCGGTGACAGAAATAAAGCGGAATAAAATCGGTTTATTCCAGGCTGAGAGCAGGCACGGCGGCGAGGCCCACAGAGTACTTTCCTCACCCAAAAAGGCCAGCAGCTCTTGCCATGGGTTACTCAAAGGCTGTCGCCTCCCCCCCTCCCACCACCTCCCCCCGCTCAAGTGGTAGCGCCCACACGGCTCGTCGGCGGCCCTGCGCGCGGGCGTTGGCCAGCGCGAGCGCCCACCCCGCCCCGGGGAGCGGCGCCTGGGACGGGCGAAGGGGGCGGAGCTCAGCTCCCGGGCCTAATGCATTATTCATGATAGGGGGGCGCAGAGCCGCCGGCTTATTCCCAACCTCGGGGACGGGCGGGTATCGGGGGGTGGTGGCTCTGACGTACTGATGACGAATGTTCCGGCGTTTATAAAGGGCGTTGCAGTCGGCTCCTAGCCGGCAGTGGGGGCGGGGGAGTCGGCTGGGGGGTTGAGAGGGGGTCCGCTGCCAAACCGGGGCCGTGCAGGGGGTACCGCCGGCCTCCCTCCTTCCCTCTGCCGGGCCTGGAGCGCCCCGCGGCCTCCTCCCCGCGCTACGGTGTGGCGGCGGGGCTCGGACGGAGGGGGGGGGAGAGGGTGTCGAGGGGGAACGGTCTGTCCGGGGTGTTTACGGTGATCTTACCGGGTCCCTGTGAGGGCCGCCCCGCTGGGGGTGCCGAGAGATCAGGAAAGGAAGGGAAAAGAATACTTAAAAAAAAAAAACAAAAACAAAAACAAAATAACGCCCTGATAGAAATAGCATTATTTATTATCAAAAAGGTTCCCATATTTTCAAAGCCAGGAGAGTGGGGATTATGGCAAGAAAGAGGGCTTTATTCTAGAAAGTGACTACTTTTTATTTTTTTTGTTTATGTAGTGGTTTGCGATAGGCTGGTGTTTACACAAACACACACACCCGCCTCGCCCCAGATTGTTAATTATCTTTTGTCTCCTCAGACCCCCGGGGTGGGGGGGGGGGAGGTTCGTCCCTCAGCCGAGCCGGTGCCGGGGATCACCGCCTCGGGCTCCCCGCAGGCGGCCACCCCCCAGCCCGCCCTTGGGGTGTAGGAGGCGCTGGCTCCACCGGCTCCTTCCCCTCCCCGGCAGCCGCCTCTCATTCCTCCTCCTCCTGCCCCTTCTCACCCGCTGTAACCGGTTCCTCCGGCGGGTCGCCGCCGCCGCCCTCCTCCGATCCCCCCTTCGGCTGCCCCATCACCGCACCATGCAGGATGAGCTGCTCCTGGGGGTGACACAGCAGCCGCCGCAGGCAGGCAGCGAGAGGCTGGGCAGCAGCCCCGCATCAGGACACCCCCCTCCCGGCCACCCCTCCTCTGACTTTAAACCCAGTCTCAGCCCCCACCAGGATTTAAACAAGCAGCAACCGCAGCAGCAGCAACAGCCGCCGCCTCCTCCTCCTCCTCCTCCTCAGCTGAGCCAGAAGAGGAAAGAGTTTAAGCAGCAGCAGCAGCTCAGCAGCCCAGCCCAGCTCGGCAGCAGCCACCCCCTGAATAACCACCACCCCCCCGACTATCATCACCACCCCCCTCAGCCGCCGCCGCAGTTCAGCCACCCCACTGACAAGTACCAGCAGCAGCTCCAGCTCCTCAGCGCTCACCCCCCGGAGCCGCCGCGGACCGGGGACTACCCGCACCACCGGCCCCTCGGCCCCGCCGAGCGCAAGGGCGGCGCGGACAGGGGGGGGTCGGAGCGGCTCGCCCCTTCCCGCCCGGGGGGATCGGTGGCCGCCGACCCCAATGTGGGGGTGGCCGCCGCCGCCTCCTGCCTGAATCCGCCTCCGTCTCCTCCTCATCTGCAGGCGAGAGCCAAGCCGCCCCCCATGGAGTCCCCCCCGAACAGCCACTTGCTGGGCAGCCCCGGGAACCTCCTGCCCGGCGGGCTCGGCTCTGGCTTCAGCAGCCTGCAGAGCCCGGAGATCCCCAGCCCCCATCACCAGAGCGGGGGCGGCTCCTCCTCGGCGGCTTCCCCTCCTCCTCCGCCGCTGCCCGGCTTCGGCACCCCTTGGTCGGTGCAGACCTCGTCGCCGCCTCCGCAGCAGACGCAGCAGCCTCCGGTCTCCAGCGGCGGCGGCGGGGGGGGGCAGATCAGCGCGATGCCGCCCCCGAGCCCGGAATCCGAGACCAGCTTCTACCCGGGGATCCCGTCATCCATCAACCCCGCTTTCTTCCAGAGCTTCTCGCCGGTGTCTCCTCACAACCCCTGCGCCGGGCCCTTCAGCAGCCCCTTCTCGGCCGCCGCCCCCCCGCCGCCGCCGCAGATGAATTTACCTCAGCAGCAGCAGCAGCAGCAACAGCAGCAGCAGAACCGGAGATCCCCTGTGAGCCCCCAGCTCCAGCACCAACACCAGGCGGCGGCCGCCGCCGCCGCCTTCCTGCAGCAGAGAAACTCCTACAACCACCACCAGGTACCGGGAGGCGGGGAGGGCCGGGCAGCCGCGGCGGGGCGGCAGGGAGCCCGGGCCGGCCGGCTCCGGAAGGGAGAGCGGGGCGGAAAGGAGGGGGGGACATCGGAGCGGAGGGGGGGGGGGCACCGCTCCTCTCCTTTCGCTGGCCGCGGGAGCCGGGAGGTTGCCCGCTGCCCGGGAGAGGCCGGGCGGCGGTGACAGCCCGGCCAGACCGCGGAGGCAGGGCGGGGCCCAGCCCGGTTCGGCGTCGCCCTGCCGCGCTCAGAGGGCCGAGGGCCGGGCGGGAGGGCACCTGCTCTCCCCCCCCCTTCCCGTTGCGGGGCCCGGACCGGGGCGGGGAGGTGGCCGTAGGGGTCGTGCCGTGCCGGGCGGCTGTTGGCAGCGGCCCGCCCCGCGCCCTGGCCGCTGCTCCCCGCCCGTTCCGGCTGGCAGGTGGCGGGGCGGCCGTGTCCCCCACCCCGCCCCGCTCTCCGGGCTCCGACCGGCCCTCGCCCCCCCTTCGGTGGGCCGACCCAGGGACGCTGTTTCTTTTTCGGGTTGAGAGAAGGGGGTTTTCCTTGATAAAAAAGCGTAAACGCTCCTTTTTCTGTCAGAAAAGGGAGTTTCGCCGTGGAAATATTCCCCCCCCCCCCGCCTCGCAGTGAGCGCGGTGTCCCCGGAACAATGAGCCTGACAGCTTCGGCCGGCGCCGCCTCCCCCCGGGAAGCCCCTTCCTCGGCCCCGGCAGCCCCGGGTCGCGCCGGGTCGGGCGGGCAGAGGCCACCGACGGTGGGTTCGGATGGGAAAGCTGTCAAACGCCGTCTCCCTCTCAGGGATTTTATTATTTTATTTATTTTATTCCCCCCCTCTTCCCCGAAATCGCTTGTATTTGTAGCCAAAGGCAGCGCTGCGCGTCGGGGTTGCCGTCGTTCTGCTGACGGTTCGAACCCAGCGGCGCGGCCTTTTTTCCCCTGCTGAAATGGAAGTTTACCCTTCTTCCTGGGGGGAATAAAACAAACCAAACCAAAAAATCTAATTGTGAGAAGTGGGAGAAAAGCAGACCCGTGTTAATAATATCTGCTTGTGTGTTATGGCCGCATCTTGCTCTGGTCATCTGCTGGGTTACAAAAGGCCGAAGTTACACAGGCCTCATTTTCATTTTTATTTCATCCTGGGGGTGTTAAATCTCTCGGTTGTAATGGGTAGAGCCGGGTTTGTGAAGCGTGTCTGTCAGAACTGCCATCCCCCATTAAGCGTGCCTGTCCAAGAACGTTGTGACTAGGAGCTCGCCGTCCTTAACGCCTATAATAACCCCTCTTCAAACAAATTCCAAAGCCATTCTCCAGCAGTGAGGTGTACAGGAATTTTCTCTGGGTTACAAGTTGTAGGTAAACTTAAAGGGTGCCATGACAGCATAGCGAGCAATATTAGAGGCTTGTTAACGTTTGGCATTATCTCTTAAGGTTTGTTTCACAATAGAGTTGCCTGCCTCTCCCAAAATTCCAACCAAAGTATTCAAGTTTTACAAAGTAATTATCTATAATTATATAGAATGGGATGTTTTCCTGATTACTTGACCAAAAAATGGCTTCAGTGGGGTGTTTTGTTTGTTTTCTAAGGGGGGAGATTGTTGTTATAATTTTAGCTTTCTGTCTTCAGAAAGTTCCATTTTATCTAATACATAACGTATTGACATGCTTTAAATTTTTTAAAGTTACAAAAATTGCAAACTGAGGGTTGCTTGCAGGTAACCTTTGAGATTTGCTGCGTTTTGAATTCACAGAAGAACTGAATTTAGAATATCCACCACACAGACACACACACGGCTTCTGTGCTTGAAAAAAAAGCCTTTCCAAGAACCGTAAGATTTGAGAACAGCACTAAAGATAAATACTGTTCTTCCCTGTCAGTCAGGCTCAGTGGGTCCACCTCTTGGTAGTACGACAGTCACCACTATAGGTGACTTTTTAGCACAAGTTGTGGCTTAGGAATAAAAACTTACCATCCTATAAAATATGCCCTCTAAAGACTGCTTACGTTTTCATATTGAGGAATATAGTGCACTTGTTAGACACGGTATAAAATATTTCTGTATCTAAATAGGAAAAAAAATTCCTCCTCCCCCCCCCCCCCCAATTCTACCCTGTAGAATTCCACAGATAGTCCTGTTCATTACTTCAGAAATACTTGAGCAGTGGCTTCAGAATAATGCATTTTAATGTGGAAATGTTAAGATAGCTCCTTCAAACAGATTCTCTGTACAGTAATCAGTGCTCTTTTTGCTCTTATATGGTAATACAGAGACAATGATACTCAAAATACTGGGAGAAAAAAAATCAATCTGCCATCTGAATTCTAATTTTTAAATTTCTACTCGCTGTAGTGAAATACTGCTCCACACTGAGTAGAAGTAATTATGAATAGTAGAATAATAACTATTTTAATAATTATTTTTAAAATTGAAATTCTTCTGTTACTTTTGCAGAGACCTCACTATATAATACCAAGTTATATATGATAAAATGGTCTCTCAGGGTTTTTTGTAACATGGTTTATGCACCCTGGAATTGTTCTACTGTTCAGCTTTAACGAATGCTACCAATTACTAAAATAATAATCTAAATTGCTTGCACAATCACTGCATGTTTTGGGGGAGATTTATGGGGAAGTGGGAATTACATTTATTTTTTTTTAATGATGCTGTGTTTATTTCCTTGCCTCAGTAATTAATTTACATGTTATCAGGAAAGAGTGGTTTATAGAAGTCTCTATGCCCTGATTACTTGGTGGTTGGTTGTCTTATTTTTTGTTGTTTTGGGTTTTTTGGGTTGTTTTGGTTTTTTTAAGTCAAAAGACATTTCAAGTATTTTCAAAGTAATATAAATGAATTTCTCTTTTTAGCCTCTTCTGAAGCAGTCGCCCTGGAGCAATCAGAGTAGCGGCTGGAGCACAGGAAATATATCCTGGGGAGGAATGCATGGCAGAGACCATCGTAGAACTGGAAACATGGGAATTCCAGGAACTATGAACCAGATCTCTCCTTTGAAGAAGCCCTTTTCTGGTAATGTCATAGCTCCTCCTAAATTTACTCGCTCCACTCCATCGCTGACACCAAAATCGTGGATTGAAGATAATGTTTTCCGAACTGACAACAACAGTAATACTCTCCTTCCTTTGCAGGTAAGGATGGTGTGTAACTGGGGCGTTCGTAGTCTTGCTTAGCGTTTCAGCTTTATTCATTTTAAAGGAGAATTAAACAGTGGTTACAGCCCTGATGCCTGGTTGGAAAATCGTTTATTTCTCTATTACTTTCCATCCTAATTTGCAAATAACCCAAACGTTTTTAGTGTATTCAGCAATATGTGGTTGTCTCACTTCATTAAGAATATTGACTGTCAAGAAAGAGAGATACTGTAGCCGCTGATGCACCAATACAGCAAAATATGTTTAATCCAGCACATGTTTTCTGCCTGTGGTAACACTCATATTCTTATAAAGCCCTTTAAAACTTGGGGTTTTTTTGCTCATTTGTCCCTGTATGTACGTTTTTGTACTTCTGTAGATGGCTCTGAGCCTTTGTCACGTTTGTCTTTTACCAGTATTCTAGCTTGACATTTGCATGTCAGTGAGATTTTTTTCCTCTGCGTTCTAGCAACTTTAATGTTATGTTTTGTCTGGAAGCCCTGTGATTTAAAAGTGCTAAACAGGAGAATATATCTTAGAATTAAGGATCCGGGTTCATCTCCTGAATTTTACCAGTGACATTTTATGTGACTTTAGGTTAGTCACTTAACTTTTGCCTCTGTTACTTTACCAAAGGTAAAATGTTATTTTTCTCATTCCTTCCTATATTTATTTAGTCATAACATTTCTTGTTAGTGGAGACCTTTATTTTGGATCCCAATCTCAGTTGCTATTCAACAATTTATAGTTTTTGCATAGGTTGGTTTGTGACAAAAAAAAAGCAGAGCTTCGGCAACTTATTTTACAAAGGATGCATTTAAAATAGAAAGCAGATTATCCCACTAATTCTGTACATTCTTTAATTTTCGTTACAACTGCATCAGCTTTGTTTTTTGTCTCGCGCTGAGCTACTAAATTCCAGCAAAACTGAACAAGATAATATGCGGAGAAAATTATTAGAATGTTTCTCTATCTCCACATAAGGCTATTATAGCTGGTTTTTGTTAGGTTTCACACAGAGTAACCTAGAGTTTCATTTGTCTTAATTGTGACCATATTTGAGTTTGTACAGCTGTATTTGCATCAATTAGCAAGCTAATCCTTCTGTAGCTGTAATAGTGGCAAAAGGCTGCTCCCTGGGACCAGATTTCCCACTAGAGTTCCAATTTTTCTTACTGTTTTGCTGGTGAAGTTCCATTTGGCACAAGAAAGAGGCGGTGTCCCGACTGTGTCCAGGTGAGCTCTGACACTCCGCAGTATTCTTCAGGCTAATGCTGACTTTTGGACATAACCTAAATTCTGCTCCAAGCATTGGACCTGAAAACTTAAGAAGATTTGCCTCTACTGTGAAAGCCTGTTCCACTAAGTAGCCTTCCTACCTGGAATATAATATCGTAGTTGAATATTTTTTTGTGGGGGTGGAAAAACAGGGGGGAAAAAAATGGTGCTATTCTTTTTCTATTCAACCTGATCCGTTCAGGAAAACGGGTTACAGTTCGGTAATGCTTTGCAGTGGAAGGCTCCAAGGATAGTTGAAAGTAAACACCAAAACATCTCCTGGGAATGTTAGGCTAAGGAACAGGGGTTAAAAATATTAATGCCCTCATACGTTGAAACTGCAGTGACAGGATTCATATGCAGCTGAGCACAAGTTGTGAATATATGTAGTCATTCAATACGCCTTACAAGTCACTATGACTATTACTCTGAACACTCAGAAGCTTCGACAGCAGTCATCTAATATCAATTAATTCATTTTATGTCTAAACAAGCGTGTTGTGCGTTCCAACTATAACGTACATCGTTCCTATCCGGTAGGGTAGAAAAAAATTCTTGCAATTTAACTTTATAATTGATTACGTGAATGTTTCAGTTTGGGGTTGCTTGTTTTTTTTGAAGGGAGAAGGTGGGCACACTTAATTGTTCTTGGTCTTACCTGTGAGTACCAGAGCCACCAATTAAATAGACCTGTTTGTCTGCCTTTATGTATGCTGTAGATCTATGTGTGCTTAAGTCTCCCTTTTATGTATGAAGTCATGGTTGCAGGACACAGTAAAAACACTGCTCTTTAAAGGGTTGCAGTGTTATCTACCACTGTTGTGGAAACACTAGATGTTTCCATAAATTACTTTGCTCCACTGAAATCATGTTCTTATTTTTCAGTTATTATGCTGTTGTTATATGGTTAATTCCTTGTGATGACTGTTACATTTTGCAAGTCACAATGAAAAAGTTAAATAGAGCTTGGAGCTCACGCTTCTTTTCATCAGGGCTTGTGTTGGCAATTGCGATGCTGTCAAACACCCATCTTGCTAATTTGTACTGTGCTTGTCTCCTTCCATAAAAGGCTGAGGTATTTAGATTGAGGATTCTTAAAGATACAGTAGCAATTTCAGAAGATACTAAAAAATAGCAGTAATTTAAATTTTGTGCCATTTGGGACGTTCTGTATGAAAGCATTTACATGTACGTAGAAGTTACCTATTTCTTCCAGGCTTCTGCAGAACAAACACATCTTAGCATTCATGTTGAGCACATCCTGCATCGTTCACAGTTTTGCAGGGTACTTTTCCATGTGATCACGCATCTTTTTTCTTTTTTTTTTAATAGCAGTAATCATTTTGTATGGTGGGGACAAATCATGTCTCTTCCAAACTCTATAATCCAGCTCAAGCTTAGGAAATGAAAATAGCTCAGAAAAGCCAGCGTCCTCATTGACTAACTTTCTGTAGATCATTAATGTTCTGCTGCCATTTTTAAAAATGCTGTGTATTTTTGGTGAGTGGCATTCAGCAGTGTCAGCTGCTCATCTAGTTTCTGTAAAACATGCACCTGATGCAAACAAGATAAGCCGCAGAGGAATCGTGTACAAATTCAAAGCTTTTCCCTTCCATGAAGCTTCTTGATTCTTTTGAATAAAGTTTGCATTGATGGATGATCCCTGGTGTAGAACTGACATAAATTCTGATGAAAATAAAGTTTCTTGGCATTAAACTAATATGCCAGTGATGATGAATGTCACTACTGATAACTGAGTAAGTAATCACATGTATTACTTACAGGGGTGAAAGTAGATTTTATTTTCTATACTTCATAGTTAGGACTGAAACATATCCCATGTGAAGTTGAATTCACAGGGGCCACATTAGTTACGGCAAAGCTGCTTTTGCTTACAGCAATTATGAAGGACATCTCTCAGGGGAATGTTCCAAAGTTCAAGACTTTTGGTTTTGCTTTTAAATAAAGGTAGTTAACCATCATGGCAATAAACAGGAGCAAATTAAGCCAATAGCCAAAGTTTTCTTATGTGACTTTCTATCAGAAGCTTTTGTTTGTCCCTGAGGCTCTTAAGATAACACAAACTACATGAATTAAAGTTCTTTCATAGACAAAATCACGTCTACAAGTTTAAGTTCTGCCACACTGCTTGCACCATTGTAGGTGCTTCAGATAGGGAAGGGATTGTTGCCTTGTACCAGAATTGGTAAGGAACAGTTAGAAGTCTTGTCAGGTATTTATACCATCTAACTTAGCATTTAATTGAGAAGCCTATTTCTCTCTCCTTAGAATCTAGGCTCCTTATTTAGATAATCTAATTCTCTAGAAGAACATACCTGGCAGCACTGACCATATGCAGCCCCTGGGATTCCAGTTTAGGCACTTAAACAATATGAATATTCTCTCGTATTCCCTGATTTAAAGTTTAAAAAAAAAAATCATTTAGGGTACAAAGCTAAATATATGTTTATAATCCTAGATGCTAGATGTGTTTTTCCTCCCCCAAAAAAGGCTTCAGGCATTTCTGTGGACAAAACGCAAGCACAGAAATCAGTATTTTGTATATTTTTTTCATTTGTATTCTTTAGATGAGGAATATAAATAACCATTTCTAAACTATTTTTTTTAATTGTGGTGTCTGCTAACCCTATTTTTATTGCAAGCTTACTGTTTCTTAATATCTTGCAAAAAAGCTTCATAAAGCCTATTATAGCAGTTTAATAACATACTTCAGTGTTACACTATTCAGCATTTAACTGCTTCCATTCTAGTAAAAGCACTGTGTTCTATGAATATGAATTTAGTTTCTGCGTCCCTTTTGAGTTAAGGAAATACACTGCATGTCCAGGTGCTTTTTCACCTTGATTTGTCCTTCCTGATTGTTCAAACAAACAGTACGTGCAATGTTGATGGTCCTAAAAGCTGAGCCTCATTATTCTACATTTGAATATAGCTCTCCAGCTGGGAAATTCGTATGGTGAGGCACCATCTCTCACGAATGCCTAATTTTTTTCTTTATTTATTTTTGAAACATGCTAAAGTTTTCAAAGAAAACAAAACACTTGCGAAGCAAAATGAGTTTTAAGATTGCACATCACAACAGGTATTAGTTTTAGATCATTTAAACTGCTGTCCTATTGCTTCGTTCTTACCATTGCTTCCATTCAGGGGATTTCAGGTTCTCAGTATGACAGTTTTAGTACAGTCTAATAAATGTACCTTTACAGTTTAAATGGCTAATCTAGATGAAACACATAAGAGTCAATATTAGATGATGAGCAAGTTGCTGAAGTTGTGTTCTCAATGCCATATTTAGGCACCTAAATAGGTGGCCTGTTTCTTCAGAAGTCCTGAGTGTTTGGCAATTCACACTGAACCTGACGGCATTTGCAGTATCTAGCTGCCAAGTTCTCTTGGTCTTCAGACCAGTGTAATTGTCCAAACACGGATTTATAAGTCAGGCTTTACCAATTTATTTTTACTCGGGCAATACCTGCAACAGAACAGCATCTTCAGCATTTTTAATACAGTAGATAGATTACCTGGGGCTAATTAAATAACATATCAAACCAGATACTTGCATCTGAGGACCATACTGGGGATTTCTCTATCTGGATATGGTCTACTGCCATACTTTTGACTTCAGGATCGCGACCTTGGAATGAATAATACTGGGAGCTGTGCAGATAAATGATTCAAAAGAATCAATTAGTGGACAGTTTGTGGGCCTTACCATACAGATGTTTTTATGAACTTAAAATTCTCTCCTGCTTAAAATTTGCTTTAGTTACAGAACTCATTCTATTAATGCAAGTCAAAATGAGAGTCAGGAAAAATCAACAAAATTTTTAGCAGTGGTGATAGTATAGCAATGATGTATATACTAAGTAGCGTATCTCAGCTCGTTCTGTCTGCAAAAGCACAGTTGTTCTCTAAGTTAAAATGAATATATTCTTACTTAAGATCTATCCAAAAGTACATTTAGTGTATGGTCCGATGTGTTTGCATTTAAGTACTCAATACTATATAAATATTTCTAGATTTGGGTGGGTGGGTGTGAAGAGGGTAAAAAAAAAAAACTCAGAACCCAAACAACCCAAAACTTGAATAGCAGCTTCCCCTTCAAATGTCTAATTGTTCCTTTAGTTATATTGTTGAAGCTATTAATGTACAAATCTTCTAGATTTGCCTCATAAATCAATTTTGCCAAGCCTTGAATCATCTCCATAATGTGTCTGGTTTGTTCCCAGCTCACGAATGTATATTCTTGAGCTGAAGTGCTCCAGTATGGATACAGTACTTGATGTTGGGACTTTTTTGTTCAGTTTTAAATGATTGTGTAGTTGGAAAGTAGGTGTGTCTTTGCCACAGGACCTGTTCTTGGTGCATTTTAGGCTCAATTTAGCTAGCTTACACAGCAGATTGTGTCACTTTAAAACACTTTTGTTGTCAGGTTGACTGTTCACAGATGTCTACCAGATATTATAGTTCATCTTTACCACTAATGACACTGTGGAAAGTAACCAAGCAATTTCATGTGTCTACTTTAAGGCTTCCTCCTTACTTTTTTATAGAACTAAAATTGTAGTTGTCGTAGGTTTTCATATTAAGTTTCTCATTTACACTAGTTATGGTTTCAACAAGGGGCTTATGATTACAGTATGTCTTCACTAAAATGGGAACAACTTGAAGTTTGGATGTTAGGAAAGATGATATTTTAGAATACATAATGTACTTAATTGTCAGGTTATTACTGCTAACATTAACACAGAATACTATATTTGGGTACTTTTAAAAGTCTGTGATTACTTTATTATTAAATCAGCTGTCAACTTTCTAGTCTTAAACCACATTTTTATTCACATCAATTGTAAGGTGCAAAAGTAGAACTTGTTAACTTTTGAGTTTGGGAAGTGATTTTAAAAAAAGGGTTCTTTAATTGAGGTTCTTAAAAATTCAGTTAATTCAGCAAGGTCACAGCTACAGACTCTGGCAGCCAGCTAAGACCATGTTCAAAACTGACTAGGAGTTTTATGACTTTTAAGTTGCTCCTGGCCTCTCTTGGATTGTGCTGCTTTTCTTTGGAAGATAAAGGGATGTGTAAAGGAGCGTATTTTAAAGATACTTGCATTTATTGAATTTAATATCTGTTAGAAATTTAATTTTTTAATTCAAGTAGTTGTACAGATCAGTAATTTAAAGCATGTGTCCAAAATTCAAAGTTGTTTAACTTCTTAACTACAAACTACGTAATAGTTTTTGTCCTTGTATTTGCTTTATGCATAAATGACAATATTTAAGCTTTGAGATGTGACTGCACTGGGTTTCTGCAAATGCCAAAACAGGATAATCTTTGCATAAATTGCATGGATATATTTAGAAGTCCTAAATAGATTGTGCCAAGAAACATTATTTGTCCAACAATTCTGTGTTGAAACTTGCTTTTCGGGGAAAGCTTTCCCCCCCATATTCATTCCACATTTAGCCATATGGGGGGAGGACTTCTGAAATGTGTGCTCTGAAGATGCGTGTCGCGTGACGTCCTCAAAAAGACCTTCTAGCACTAACTGTATTCTATGGGTAGGGTACCTCATGCTTCTCCTATATTGTGTAAATTTGTAAAAATTCAGAAAAATTATCAATTTTCTGTGAACTTTCTTAAGTAGTCTCAACTTCTAAGTTGAGGTGACAATTTGTCACTTAGCCATATACCTTTGAATCTGTAGGCTTTTTCAGTTCTGCTGTGTATGAATGCTGAATTCATGCAATTCAACAGAATTCTGGTATTGGAAAGGTAAGGTCGAGCAGGATTCAAACGTTTCACACAGTTAAAAAGAAATAAAAAGCAAGCGTGAGAATTTGCAGTGCTTGGGAGAAGTTGACAGTCGGCTCTGGGGAGAAAACTGGCATTATGTTGTGACATTCCACTGATAGATGGACCTTCTGACACAGCAAGAGTTCACTTGCTTCTTAGCACAGGACTGATGAGCCGCAGAGGTGAGGGAAATGCGAAGTATTTTACAGGAATTCAGCCTTGACAAAAGGGGCTTTTGGAGTTAGGATGATACAAAACTTGTATTAACATCTCTGCTTTATGTATCAGTGCCTTTGTATTACTGATTGTCCTTAGTTTCATTATTTCAACACGGTTGATAAGCAACTATCTTCTAAAACAACCTGGAACTACCTTTAAAACAACATGGAAGTTGGCCCAAGAATTAGAACTATTTCCATGTTGTTTTAGAAGATAGCTGCTTATCAACCGTGTTGAAATAATGAAACTACAGATTGTTTTCCATGCATGTGGAAATAGTTGTGATTCTTGGGACTATCTAAAACAATTATGTTCAGTGCTAATACTTTTTGTGCTTTTCCCAAAGACTGAGGAAAATCACAGTGGAAGCTTTCTGACTGAGTACAGCATGTTACAGTGGAACCATCCCCTTCTAAACCATTGTGGATATTTTTTCTACAGCAGAACTTTCTAGAAAATCTTTGCTGATGTGACCTACATTATTGAAGTGCTTTTTAAGTTCTGTTTTGAAATGAAGGCTTCATATTTGCATAGAAGATGACTGGGCTCTTTAAAGATACGATGTACGTTATTTGGAGAGCACAAAGCAGTGGTTTAGCATTATAAAGCATTATAATTGAATTATAAACACTATGATGTTTACACAAAGGTTTAAAATGAACCTTGTACCCAAAGAATGACTTACTCCTTTTGAGATAGTTAATTTTCAGATAATGTTGCTTTATAGTATATAGTTCATTGGGGTGAATTGGAGCAGATGTTACAAGTTTGGAGCACCTGGATGTTACCCAGACTTACAAGTGCACAGTGTGCTGTGGGCAGTAAGCAGAGCACCATTCCCATATTTAAATGCTGCTTTACTGTGGTGTTTTCGCAACATTTTCGTATTGTATGGTGCGTGCCTATTGCGTGTTCCCACTGCCAGCAATAAAATAATACAGTTCAAAGAAACAAACCTCTTTTTTTTTTTTTTTTTTAGCTTTATAGACATGAACTTTCTAAGGTGTAAAGAGGATGGGAAAAGTTTCTTTCTTCTGCTTGCAGCAGCCCAAGACCTTTCACTTTGAATACACAGAACTTGCAAAACAGAATGATGCAAGGGTGAGGTTACAGTCACTGTGCCGTGTCAGCCACTGGAGCAGTTTACGAATGAATCACAAACACCTGTTACATGTTTTACTTTTCCATTTCTCTGTAAGGTCCGTGACCAAGTAGGTCAGCTTTAGGATTTAACTATGATGGAGCCCTTTTTTACAGCCTTCTGCTATCCAGAGCAAAGTTAAGCCTGCAGTAATGACAATTGGCCAGATAGTCATGTGTTATCTCAACATACGTGTATATAGTGACGGTCAAAAATAAATAACACAAATAAATAAGGCTGTAACAAAAATAAAAGTGTCACACGTACAGTTCAGTTCAGTTTTTACCAATACTAGTTGTCGCAAAGATGTAGCAAACCATGTTTTCTGTTTACTCAGCGTTGGTTTTTACAAAACCACTTAATATCTACCAAGTACTGGCTTCAGCTGAACTTAAGACGTCATTAAAAAAACCCTTCTGAGTGCTAGGGCACAGCAGGGAACAGATCCAGCTTTGTCACTGCTCACACCTTCTATAGAAAGCAGGTTTGCTGTGGTAAGCAGGTTCTTCTCATTGTGCTATTGAGAAACAAACCTGCAAGGGCGTGGAAGCAGATTAGTCACTTCAGTTTCATTCTGCTCCTTCTCAGGACAGGTAAAGAACTGAACGAAAACCAACCAGTCCCAGAATAAGGCTGCTGTGAGCTAAAATAGTACTGGCGACTTGTTGGCACTCAAACTGAGTTGAAGATCACCTCGCAAAGTGTCAGTGGCATTTGGTCTGGGACGTGGCAGGAGACGGGAGAAACCTGTTCTTTTAATTTATCATTAAAATTATCATAGGGCTTCCAAAAAGAAAATTAAGGATATGATCAAAGGAACATACCAGATGCTTACCCAACAAGAAGCCCTTACTTTTTATAGCTGTTTGAGGGAGAGAGAACTGAAAAAAAGGCTTCTCCCTCTTCATCCCAACCTTGTATCAAGTTGACTAAACTTTCTAAGAAAGATGAAAGTAAAATCCTGGTTTCATCATGGCTTATTTTGCAAAGCTGTTGATAAGTCACAGTTTCTGACTCTTAGAAAAATGTGTATTTCAAAGCTTGCATTTTCACTCCCCGAACTTGAAGAATACCTGCTTGCTGAGAGACTTAGTTTATAATTAATCTATATTCTGCTAAACTGTCATAGAAAGGCACAGTGAACATGGGTCAGGTACCTTCTGTCCCCATTATATGTGTAATAAGTTGATGGCTGCATCTTGAGTTAATGGTCATGGGATGTGTGTGGTGTATTTCATCCTACTCTGTTGAATTACTACAGTGCAACCAGAGAAAAGACAACAGGAAAATTAAGGCATGATTACAGGATTCCTTTAAGTGCAATGCAGTCCAGCCAGAAGCCTTGAAAGTAGAAGACATTAAGCTTTTATGCAAACCATTTTCAGTCTCTGAAGTTATTCCAGAAACACCAAAAAAGTTAGAAGTAATCTTTTTTTCTGTCTCTATAACTTGGGTATATTAGAAAACACGGAAGAAAGTGTCTTAGTTGGGCATAAAATCAGTTAAAACATTTATGATTTATTACAATATTTTTTAATTACTTTCAGTGAAAAATATTTGTAAGACATTATGGTAACGTCTTAATCTTCATGTACAAGAAAATTGTTCTCTATAAGGCTGGTAATGGATGAGTAAGCTTTGTGACGTTTTCTTCTCATAGCTTAGCTTTAATTTTCCAACCTTTAACCATTTGGTGCCGACCGTTTGTAACTCAAGTGTTTGTGTGCAGAGGATCTCAGATGAGTCCCTCAGACGCCAGGAGGGGCAGGGCTCATATGAAGTACTTAGCCAAGCAATAAGAAAATGCTTTTTGTCATATAAGGTGACTGTTCTCCTCCTGTAGCTCCCCACCTTACTCACTGTTTAGCTCCTGCATGAAATTAAGTTGAGCTCTCACAGACGCTACTCTCCTTCATTAAACAGCCTAATGCTGAAAACTTTGCTGTGGATTACTAGCACTGATTCAAGCAGTTCCTCTGAAGGAATCAGGCAATCACAGGCTATCGAAGTGTGTACAGGGAAGAGTTTTTAACAGGGCATGTCTAGTTTTATATTTGGATGCCATGTTAAACTTACTGTTAATAAATTAAGGTACCTTAAGCTTTTGTATTATTGTTCATCTCCACAGTGTCTGAGCATACAGCCTTGTCTTCCTATCAAGATTCCTGTTAAAAAGTACAGAATTTATATTCCAATACTAAGGATTTTATTCTCTTTTAGGATCGAAATAGAATGTATGACAGTCTGAATATGCACTCTTTGGAAAACTCCCTTATTGACATTATGAGAGCAGAGCATGATCCACTTAAAGGTATGTTATTATGCTAAATAAAGAAAAAAGGGTCATCCATTCTGCATATTTGAATTAAAACTGATTGCTAATTTAGATTCTAGCTTTGTATTAAAATAGCAAATGAATTATTTTCTCAACTCACATGGAAGGTCAATCTCAAGCTGTATTTTATTGAAAATGTTCATTTACAATTGTTCAAAACGTAAGCTTTAGTGTCTTTATAGGTTTTTCTCCCTCTCTGTTCCACATTTCCCTCCTTTTCCTCAAGAAATTCATAATTGGCTTTATTTGAAATGTACTTGTTTGCTGTAGGAAATTCTACCTCAGCTGGTGAAGACACACTGTTCTGCTAGAGGTAGCCAAAAGAGGGTGGGAGAGGAATTAAACCGCTGCCCGTGTTAGCCGGTTATTTTTCCCTTTCATTGCAGTGGAAGCTGAAAAGAAAATTAAGTCCACTGATAAATTCCGTTTTTGTCCTTTCAAGTATTTTTTCAAAGCTCCTGGAGGATAATAATGCATCTAATTGTCCAGTTTCTGTTTGTCTGAAATAAGCTTGGCTTTAGAATTCTGGTTCCTCTTACCCTTCTGGGGTTCCTCTTACCCTTCTGGGCTCTGTTCAAATCATTTGGCCACAGCAGTAAGAATATAGCTCGTATCTGTGGGCCCCAATTTTAACTCCTCTGTTCACTGTACGTTAACTCACTCTTTTGAATTCTTTTTTTCCGTACTTAATCTCAGATGACATTTACTGTTGAACTTTGGGGCAGGGAGCCCAAGCACTTTTACTTGGCCTGACCATTTACTTCATTTGAGATGTTATAATTGGACTAACACAATCTAACTTAATCTACCTTCAAAATCATTCAAGACGTCAGGCTTGCTTTGCAGGAATTAAGTCTAAGTGTTGAAGCAATTTAAAAAAAAATTTCTTTCTTTTTATATCATTATTTATTCCCATCCACTCTCCATTTATAGAGGCTCCTACAGTTAATATGTATTACATTAGCACATAAGGGCATGTGTTCTCCTAATTTGAAAGACAGTTTGGTGGAGTCTGCTTGTGGTTCTCTTAAGATCTGTAATCACTGGAAAGACCTGTACTATTCGGGTAGCACGTAGTAGTATTTTACAATGTAAAACCAAAAGTGTGGGGTTTTTTTCAAGCTGAAAATCTCTACAAAACATCAGTAAGTAGGTAGCATTAAGTTAGCTGGTAAATTTTCCTCCTCTTTACAGTGGAAGCTGAAATTAAATTTTCTTAGATGTTCTTAAATCTGATCTCATGTTTCTTACTGCCTACAGAGAATTAATTCCAGTTTTAATAACTTTGTCATTTAAGTCCGTTATTAAATTCAGTTTCTGTTTATTCTGCATATGTGCGAAACATTACCAAATAACACAAAGGGATTGAAACCTGTGAACGGTTGGCTCAGTGGTATCTGGTGCTGGGGACTAAATGCATGCCTGTGTCATCAAAGCCAAGGTAACCGGTTAGATCATCCCCGTTTAAAAGCAGTGTTGCTTCAATTTGCCACACTCAGGTGGTGACTAACATTTTTTTTGGTTATCTGAACCCAAATCTACCATCAACAAGGATATGAAAAGGCAAAGCTACTGTCAGGCATAAAATTAGAGAATGCAGATCTTGTGTCGCAATAGACTTGTCATTGGCACCTCTCACGTTCCTGAAAATCAATTCATTTCTTCCCTTTTTTCTGTGCGCACTGACTTGTCAAATGGAAGTGGTTGCTTTGCTCCCCCTGCCATCTCGCTGTTTTCATTTTGGCTTTATAACACAGAAGAGTTCTCAGAGGCTTAGTGAGCACAGAAATTTTCTTTTTTATTCCTCTCTTCATATTTCATTATGATACAATAGATGAAAGCAACGTATTTCCAATAATAATTTTTCGTCGAGAATAAGACAAGAGAAAGCTTTAAGAGTTAATTGGGTTTGTACACAGACACTTCAAAACTCAGTAAAATTTCCGTAGTTATTCTGTGCTTTCTAGGGACATGGGATCAGTATACAGTTAAGAGATTATTTTTTTTAACGGTTTCACCATCATACTTTTGCAGTGAAAATTCTGTGAAGTTTTATGTTTAAACTAAAACAGATGGAAGCCATAGATAGTGATGGATTCAAAGGAAATCCATTTTTTTTTTGTTTGAGTGCCAGAGAACAATGCACACGCCAACGGAATTTAAATAGAGTAATTGTGTGCTGTTATTTAAATTGGTTATTTTTTTTTCTCTTTGGAAGTTATTTCAGCTGAAACAGCTACATTATTAACAGTAAGACATGCGAAATGTTCCTCACTGACTGAAAATAGGAAGAAGAGATTACATCCTAAAATAGCCTTTTAGTTGCTCTCTGTCCCTCTTCTGTGTAGTCACCATTAGTTGGCATTTCTGTAATTTCCTAGCAACTTTTTTTTTTTTCTGCAAACCGTGAAACACTAATTCTGTTATTCCAGTCTCTGTGGCTTTTCTTTTCACCACAGAAAATCTGACATTTACTTAAGAACCCAACATATTTGCTTGCAGAATGTGAAGGATTAAGAATATTACTGTTATTTATTTGTTGTTCTTATTAATATATAACATACTTTGTTGAAAGTAAAGAATATTTTGTAACTAGAGAATATTTTTATGTAAATCTAAGCACGTTTAAACAATGCATCTTTTATATCTGACCACAGCAGTGAAATGAAGGTCCCTGGAATTTTAAGCACGTGTTTCAGATTTAGCTGCTTACAATATCTGGAGTATGACTAAGCATCTTGTCTCAGACTTTTCACAATGCAGAACAGACACAGCATGTACTAGTTCACAGCTTTAAGTTTTCCACTTCAAGATCCATTTTAGAAGAAAAACAAATTTCACCATGTTCACTTTCGTGAACTTTAAAAAACTTTATTACAAACTGAAAGCTGAGTTTATGCCTGCCAAAAAATTGTTTACAGATATTTCACCTTCACTTAGACAAAATTTAGTCATTACTACAGATGTCATCAAAAGAAAGAAGTATTTTTTAGCTTTCAGTAAGTCTTTTTTCAAGGTAGGTTGATAGGGAATAGATGTTCAACTTTAGTTGTTGCAGCAGAAATGCTGTTGCTATTAAAACTAATCTTTCCCATGAAGCTTTCTTGAATGCATTTTGTATTAAGACATTAATTAATGTTTAAGATTACCCCATCCAATCAATGGAATATAAACTACAGTTAAAATTAATAAAAGTTTAAATAATTTGATTTTTACATCATTGTTCTTAAATACCCTTTTTATTCTTCTAATAGCTTTTAAAACTATTTTGAGAACTGCAATATTGATCGCCTGAAATATATGGGTATTGGTAGCATAACTCTTTTCCAGGCGTACCTCCTGTGTACTTGCATTTTTTTTTCCCTTCTGCCCTAAATACCAATGCTTTTCTGTGTCAAGACATCTCAGAAACAGGAAAGCCAATATGTTTGGGCCAAAACAATTTATGGAAAAAAAAAAAAAAGAAGAAATGGTTATATTTTACATGGAATATGTATTAGAATTGAGGAGCAGGTCATTTAATGGAATTCATTATCTAGTGTTTTAAACATCTTTCTACTAAAGATGTGGTATTTCCCATGTAACTTAAGTACTTGTCTTCTGTAAGCCAAGAGTCTTGATACTGTACTCAATTTACAATTCATTTCTGTGTCCTGACCAACTCTCTTATAGCTCTGGAAGGCAGATTTGAGATAGCACTGAACTTGAACCAGCCGTAGCTATATATTAGCAGGAATATTAACTTCATGTTGAATTTTTCTCCTGTTTTGGTGAGGGGCAGAACAAATTTTGTAGGAAGGTTGCACAAATATGTTTTTTTGTATAGCTAGTAATAAACAAAGTACAACGCTATTATTTGAGTGATCTATGGGGAAAAGTAACTTGATGCCCTTAGAAATCTGTCTTGCTTTTTCTTGTTTATATTTTCCCTTTAAAATGCTTTAGTCGAGCTTTTCAGCTCTTTTCAGCTCTTTTCTTTTAAAAGAAACCTGCTGACGCGTGCTCAGTGAAGTCAAAGGCAAAGCACTGGTGACACAGCAGAGAATATTTCCTTGCTTTGCATATGGTAAACTTCTGTTCTCAACGAAATTTGTTTATTTTTGTGTTAGGAAGCGGTAAGGTGGAGAGTTAGGCCATTGCTTCCTACAGTTGTTCAAATTGCTCAGAAAAGCGTTTCTGAGGCTGAACAAAAAAAAAAATAGCAAAGACGAGAAACTTCACTCTTAGTCATAGAAAAGGCTTTGAAATTGTACATGAAGATTCTTTCCTCTTTCTGCCTTGGAAACTTTTTATGATAAAAGAATCTATTTAAGACTGATTTGCCTAGATAGACTAAATTGGCTGTCAGAGACAACACATTTGGCCTCGTTATGACTTACATAATTTTTACACAAGTGTTTGAAAGCGTAGAATCCAGCCTGGCTGTAACTCGGTGTCGTCCACACAGGGGTTGGTGCTGTTGTCTTCACCATGCTCATTCAAAAATTCAACTTTCTGGAACCGCTACCACACTCAGCCATACATAAATGTATACAGGCAAGGAGAAAGACTGTCACCACAGACTCGAGGAGATTCAAGATGAGAGAATCATTTCTCGCAATGTCTATTATTATTCGAGATAAACACAACATTCTCATTTGCAAGAAACAGCTCATATTCACTACTCTTTTAGAGTAGTTTGGGAAAAGCTTCACTTGGGAGCTTTTTTTTTTCTTCTAGTCAGATCTCTTGATAAAAGGATGATGGAAAAGGAATTAGTGATTTCTCAGCCTCTTCATTCAACTATTTAAGACTTTTTAAAAACAAAGGGGGAGGGAGTAGATATGAAATATCAAACTTGTGAAACTGTGAGTCAGCAATGTTGTTTGAAGTGGTGGTTATATCTATCCCAATTTTTTTTAATATGTGGGGGTTCCTCCAACAGTTTAGTCAAGTGGGAATAGAAAGTATGCGTCTCCAAAAGTGGATATGAATTTGCTTTCAAATGAAAAGTGAGCAAGCACAACTACATCTGTATGCTCAGGCACGGCTTACCAAAACATTTACATTTCCATTGCCCATATTAGAAACACGAGATTACAGAAATGTCATTAAAACTAAGTTGGTTACTCTTTCCTCATGGTTTGGATTAGCAAGACTTTTAGCTGGATTTAGTGGATAAACTAGCCCACCAAAATTTATTTGCAAGCTTTTTGTATTTTTTCTGTCCTTACAGAAGAATACGTTGTGAGAAGCACAAGCCAGGCAGTTCTGGTGACATTAATCACATTTAGGTATGGAAGGAGGAGTTAAATTCAGTAGAACTCTAGTTGCATGAGAAACGTCAAATGTACCTGCTTCTCTTTAGCCATGATATATGAGAATTATTAATTAGCAGTAATGTGATGAAATTGCCAGGTTTGCTCAGAGAAAATTTCTATAACATGATGCTTTATGATACAGTACTGAAATATTAGACATTGTATTTGTTCCAGACAGTGGCACATTACTCATTTCGGATGCTGTAGACGGTCAGTGACGTGATACTTCTCAAGAATGGAATATGTCAATTATTTAAAAATATTAGATATCCTGTAACTAATTTGTAGTTGATTCTACATTAGTAACACATCTCTATATATTATTAAAATTGCTTTTTAGTAAGCAGGTGGAATCACTGCAATATCTGTTGAACAGTTTATACAATTTACTGACATGGAAGTAGGATGGGATTAGATAGGATCTGTGGTGAGGGCATTTCATCAAATGGTACTTCTTTTTAAAACACATTTAACAACATGCAGTGAAAATAGCTGACTAGAGAGAAATATATGATAAATGCAAAATAAATTCTCATCATTTAATAAATAATAAAATGTTATCATTAACAAAATGTCATACAATTACTCCCATCTGCTGTATTTTATATAGTGATATTTTAAGTGAGGTTTAATAATGCATATGTCCATTTAACTAGAAAAATATGTTAAAAATACATTGTAATCTGAGCTCAGGGTAAGACTGCTCTTGCACCCAGTTCCACGCATGAGATGTTCTGAGTTTGTGTATCATTAAATTCAGGTGGACACCCTATAGAGACACTGCATTTTGCTTCAACAGCTTGGTCTGAGGGATAAGAACCTAAGTTAACGTATTAAATAGCAGTGATTGTATTTTGAAAAAGTAAGCAAACCTTCTATATTAAAAATGTTTTTAAGATTGTCAGTCCAAGTACTAGACAAAGTAGTAAACACAAGTATTAAGTTCCCTAAAATGCAGTAATGCAAAGTATGACTTCATTGAAATAACCATGTAATTAAGACTTAAAAGAAGTATCACTAGAGCTGTACACGTACTGAGTGCTGCATTGCTCATTTTCCTTTCCTAACCCTCAAATCATTCATGATCTGAGTTAGCAAATTCATCTGGGTAATGTGATGAGATTGGGTTTCTCTGCATTTGTGTGACTCATAGTTTTTATGCTGCAGTGCTGGGCCCAGCTCATTAGCACGCTCTCCCGCCGCTGCTTAATTATTTCAACTTCTTCAGTTTGGCACCTATGTTTCAAATGCAGCTTATCTGTGAAGCTAGAGGGGGGAAAAAAAAAACAAACCCACCAAAACAAAAGAATGTAAACCCAGAGTTGTAAATCCAGGATTTACTGTCTTCTAAAGCAGTTTTCCTTTCCAGGTGTTGACACTGGTAGGCTTCTCTCTCCTGCTGGGTTTTAAATCTGACCTCTCTTTCTGTAGTAATTACAGAAAAAATGTATCTTTTGTCTCCCTTGATGAATAGGAAAAGAATATAAATGTATACAGGCAAGGAGAAAGACTGTCGCCACAGACTCGAGGAGGTTCAAGATGAGAGAATCATTTCTCACAATTTCTATTATTATTCTAAATAAACACATTCTCATTTGCAAGAAACAACTCATATTGTTGCAAATGTTTCTATAGCACCACATATAAACGTGATGGTGACAGTAAATAATCTTGTAAAATCCTTGCTGTTAGGTAAATGAGTTTCATTCTGTTATAGAACTAAGAGCTAAAGGAAAGTGACTTGTTATCCACCAGGCTGAGCAAACCAGTGGCAGCTCCCAGAGTGCGATTTAAGGATGCCTTGTTCCTAATTCTTTTCCTGTTATACCAGCGTGTGTTGCTAGAAGGGCAGAATATTTATAGTTCCAAGAAGCATTAGGTATAGCTGTAAATATTCACGACAGAAAATATGGCTTATATATTAAAACTGGACACCTCGGAGATAGGGACCGTGAAGATGGAGGCTCCTGCAAATTTTTGTTTAGTATCTTGCCTAAGCCTGCTCAAAAATTCAGTAGATGCTTGAGAAGACAGCAGAGTCCCTTTGGATGGTGTTCAGCTGCCCTTTTCCAGGAGACTGCCATTGCCCTTCACTGCTTTCTCCATCCTTTCAAATTCCCAAGCCCATAGTTCCTACCTAATCTGCAGGTGTCCTGATACCATCAATTCTTATAATAATGAAATCAGTGGGAAGAGAAATAGTGCGTGGCTGTTTAAAAAAGAAAAATCTTTTTGCCACAATTCCTGTAAATAATAAGGCTGAATAAAATATCCCAAATGTTCTTAATCTTGGTATTCTAAAATTTGGAGTGTAAGAGTTTATGACATATATTTTTTTTCTATAGTTTTTGGTAGAAAATTATCATATTGGTTTCCTGAAGGAGAAGAGCATAACGTAGACCCTATTACTTACAGATTTTTCAGCAAAAAATTTTGTTATTTAACCCCAAAGTTGTCCCTTGGGACACAGAACTACTATTTCAAGAAATTTCCAATCTTGCTTCTCATCAGATGGGTTTACCAACAGTAGGTGGTGGGGGAGGGAAGCTGGTGTATGATGGGAATTTTTAGACAACCGTAATATGTTAATTGCTGGTACGTTTTTTTTTGGTTGGTTGTTTTTTGTTTTGTTATTTTTTCCCCTTTTGTTTCTTTTTAGAAAGAGTGATCCTTATTAGGGTATGACAGTGTCTTACTAATACTTACTCGCATCTGCATATCTATTCCCCTTTAAACCCATGTGAGTTCTAAACAACCATTTCTTCCAGACTGGATTCTTTTTTATGCCTCCACAAACATTCTCATTTCCTCCAAAAGATTTAAATGTTTTAGTTACTGTGTTGTTTTTTTTTTTTTTTTTACATATGCTTATGGATTATAAGCAAGCAAGTATGTTTTAATAGCAAGATAGATGGAAATGTAGGGTTTTTTCACATTAAAGCACACTTCTTCCGAACACAGCAGCTATTGTAGATGTCTCTCTAGGTCAGTGTGCACTACTGGTATGTTTGCAGCTTCCCATAAACAGAAAACGTCTTCTTTAATAAAAAGGAATTTGTAGTGAACAGAAACTTCAGCTGTGCTTTTTAAACCATTCATCTAACTATTAAAGTATAACATGCCACCACTGTAGTAAAATGCAATACTTGAAAAATTCTAATGTCAGGATATGAGATTTTAATATATTTTTTATTCAATATAAAATGTTAAAAATGTTACCTGTCATGTTCTTTATTTTTGTTAATTCTGTAGATAAACCAGTACTCTAGTTTCACCAGACTTACTGAAAAATACTACATACGACAGTTATATGTAATACACCAAGATAAAGTCATAAATTGGTTAATAAAATTTTAATGCCTTAATTCCTATTAACATGATTTTAATCTCAGATTGATTCAGTAGTGAAGAAGCACTAAACTGTAGAAATACCGCTCTGTTAAGCAATGTGCATAGTGCAGTTATTCACAGTCAGTATGAAAGAGAAGACTAAAGCAGTCAGCACTATTTCTGGGTGTCATGAAACAAAAAGTGGCTTTATCCTATTGGAGCTGATCCCAAAGCACATTGCAGATCTTATGACCAGAGAATTAAGGTTAAGAAGTCTGTTCTTGTCAGCTTTAACTTGGGTCAAGGGTATTGTTGGTTAATGTGCTTGGAGTTAAATATTAGCTCTTCATTTCCCTTAGGCAAACTGGAAATATAGTTCATACTTAAATTCTAAATCAGTGATTTTTCATTATTTTTTCTTTTCTCAGCGGAATAACTAAAACTTATGCATTTGTTTTGTTTTGTCCTTTGGTTTTTGTTTTCTTTTAAGGTCGCTTGAGTTACCCACATCCAGGGACTGACAATCTTCTGATGTTGAATGGTAAGTGCTAATCTTATAACAGTTTCTAATTATCTCTAGCTTAGCTTAAATCTGACATGTTGGTATAAAATTATACTATTATATTCTGTTATTGAATTACTTGCCTCTAGTCTTCCACACTGATGGGACTGTTGCCATTTTTCAGAGTTGAATGGCAAGAGCTAATCTTCCAACAGCCTTTCATTATATCTAGCTTATTTGAAATCTGAAATGCTCATAACGATGCACTATTCTTTTTTGTTCTCAAGCAAACCAGTGGGATGTTCTCTAAAAATCCGCTAGAAATCTATTATACAGAGACAGGAATTAGAAAAATAAGAAGGCCAGAAAGGCATGTTTTCCCATCTTGTGTAAATAAAGGGTGAACTGAATACCTTTTTTTTATACTTACGTGAAATACCATTTTATTTTTATTGGATTTTTTGGAACTGGCTTTGTCAAATAAGTTTCTGACTGTGAAATATGCTGAAGTTAGAGTTCATGTTCACGTTCCTCTCCCAGTAGGTCAAACTTCATGAACATCTGCTACTCAGTGAAGGCATGAACTTTAGCCTTTGTTCAAGCCTTTGTTCAAGGCTAAAGAAGGAAGCAGAGCTTGGTAATCCATCTAAGTCAATAATAAATCAGGGGGTTTGCACACAAATGTTTTCTACATTGGGAAAAATTAGAGCTGTGATGCCACAGCTTCTCTAGATTAGAAAAAGTGGAAGTTGCTGCACACAAAGGAAGTACACTTTGTCATTGACTTGATGAATCTAAACATTACCGGTAAAGACATAATTATTAAAAAATGCAGTGAAAATAGTTATTTCAGGTTTGTGGTTCTGTGGAGCTCTTTTTTTTTTTTTCCTTTTCTTTTCAAATTGCCTTACCCTTCTGCTCAGTCACTTACACTTATGCAAATGGATATAAACTGAAAAAAATATCTAATTTCCCTTGTGTTTCACTGAGTAAATGCTTAACATTTTAAGGAAATTCAGGTTTAGCTTTATACCCAGTAAAGGCAAATATTGCACAACAGACATTTGAAGAATTAGGTCCTTTGGTATTGAATAGTTCTGTAAAATAATGGAATCTTTTGAACAGTGAACACAGCTACTTAACTGTTGAAATAAAATTAGGGTTTAGCCCACAAAGGGCATAATCCTGATTCCTGGTCAGAAATTACACTGAATAACGTTGTGCTTTGATGTTACAACAATTAGAACAGTTAACTGTATGTATTAACTGCAACTGTGAGAGCTGTTCTGCAAGCTGCTTCGTTGAGGTGGTGTATGTGCAGTTGTCATTATCTGCTGATTTATAATGAAGTGTTAGATGGGAAGGCATTAACAACTAAGAAATCTTATGAGCAACTGTGAAATATTTCAATGCGGTCAGTGTAAGAAATTAATATTTTTTTTAATTGATTTGTTTTAGTGCTTAGAATGGTGAGCTTATCTTTTTATAGTTTTGCGTGACGAGCACATGGGAAGCATTGTTGCTCTATGGAATATCTAGGAAAAAAGGTTTTTGCTGTTATCATGGATATTGGAAAAATGCATCTCAGTGGCACTACTCTATCCTGAAAATCTTACCGCGGAGCCAGAGTATGCACTGAATAATATCTTGGTTTGTTATTAATGCTGGCGGGGTTTACACTGTATTTGGATGTTAGCATTTAACAGGACTGCTGTCCTCTTTAAAAGCTGCAATATTATTTCCAACCTTCAATAGGTGAGATAAAAATAGCAGTTTGAGTATCTAAGAGACAGGTGCTGCAACACCTGACTTTTAGGTGTGCCCTCTGGGATTTAGTTGAGAGCCTTGGTTTAGACACCCAAGCTCCATGTCACGTCCCTGGAGGGTCTGATGTACCCATCAGTGCAACCCAGCGTGGACCCCTGTACCCTTCAGAGCCAGCCCAAGCTGGAATTCCTCAACCCTTTAAAGACTAAGCCCTTTTAGATAAAACTTACTTTTAGCTAGTTTTTCCCCTTCTTAAATGATAGATCTTTTCCAGCTCATTTAACATGTACTTACTGAACTGTACCTAATATTAATATTTACAGTTTTCATTATTTAAATTAATGAAGTGAACCAAAGGAAAGCTGATTTATGTGTTTTAATAAATTATATATCTGATAATTATATCTCTTGTTTCAGCTCAAGCTGTAAAAAAAAAAAAAAGCAATGCATTTTTAACGACTGTTATCTCTCAAAAGTCAAGAAAAGATACTTTGGAACGGGTTTACCTGAGTACATCTTAAATTGTCGACTTAAAACCTTTCTGTAGCAAGTAATAATTCAAGAGACCAATATGTTGGGGTGTAGGGTGTTTTTACCCATTATAGAGTTAAACCCTTTTTAGAGGTTTAATGCATTGAATTTATTTAATGGCTACTGAAACATTGATTCACCATTTGATTAGTTTAGGAAGGCAGCACTAGACTTTCCATCCTAGTGATACTGTAGCTGGTTGTGCTTCTAAAAAAAAGGTGGTTTACTTCAAACAGAAGTTATTAAACTTCTATACAGGAATTGCTAAATGCCTGTTAGACATGCCAAATTTGAATGGTCATAACGATTTCTTGGAGCTTTAAAATCTATAAAGATGTGATTTCTAAAGAAATCTTAACAGAATTTAGGCACTCAAATCCAATCAAATAAAATGGGAATTAGGCACCTACCTCCTTTATTCTAGGCTCTTGGGAAAATTTTGCCATAATTGTTTATGGATTTCCTTAAAAGACAAATAAGTATTAATGAAAAAGGCATCATTACTTCACTGTCACCATTGGATCATTAGATCAGGAATGTTAGTGACAAATAGTATTTTACCTTACTTTCTGTCATCAATTTCATAGTTACCTTTAAATAGAGGAAGCTTTGCCTCGTAGTTTTTCCTGTTACACAACATAGTATTTGCAATTCAGCTCAGTGGTTCAGTTGAGCTATTTAAATATGTACATACTTGATCTCTGGTACATATCTGAAATACATGTCTGAATAAAACAGAAATGATACATTTCCTATTTGTGTGATAGCATTGCTCACATAATGTTCAAAGTTATATTCCTGTTGTCTTGGTGTTAGATAAACATGCACAAAAAATGTGTTTACTTCTGTCTCATTTCTATCTCTGAGCTAATTTAAGTTGCAGAAAGGGGCGTATTAATTTTTTTTACATGTTTAAGCCTTATTAGTTTGCAACTTCAGGGATATAGAAACAGAACATAAGAATTATAAGGGAATGTCTTTGTTGTATGTACAGAACCCTTAATGTTTGAAGGCTCTAGTGTTACTGGCCTTTTTTCTTATTTTTTATTTTTATTGGACATCATTATACTTTTTGCAAGTGTTGCCCTATTTATTTTTTCTAGAATAAAAATATATCTCTTCTATTTTCTCACTCATTTGAAATCTTTCAGAAGTTTTGGCTAATTATGATATCCAGCTTTATAGACTAAAAGATTAAAAAAATAATTCTCTATGGCTTATTCTTTGAACCAGTCCAGGAAGGAAGGCAGAAGTTTAATCTCTCCTTTTCTTTGGTGTTGTAAATCAATTATTTGCATGCAGTGTCTGTCCTCTCCTAAAGGGCTGCCTTCCCTGCAATTATTTATCTAAACATATGCTAATACATCTAATTATGTAGATATATATGTTAAATACATAGAATCATAGGACAGTTTGGGTTGGAAGGGACCTTTAAAGGTCACTTAGTCCAACTGTCCTGCCACGAGCAGGGACTTCTTCAATCAGATCAGGTTGCTCAGTCCCCATCCAACCTGACCTTGAATGTTTCCTGGGATGGCACATCTACCACCTCTCTGGGAAACCTGTCCCAGTGTTTCACCACCCTCAGTGAATGTCTAGTCTGAATCTACCCTCTTTTAGCTTAAAACCATTACCTCTTGTCCTATTGCAACAGGCAGTGCTAAAAAGTCTGTCTCCATCATTCCTCTAGGGCCCCTTTCAGTACTGAAAGGCCACAGTAAGGTCTCCCTGTAGCCTTCTCTTATATGTGTATATATATAAACTATATGTATAGATAAATCTATAATTAAGTGTGTATATTTATACAGACCACATGCTCAGCACATGCATATGTGCTCTGAAAGGTGTAAAACATGTGCATGTTATTTTAATAAACACAGAAATATTTCTGATTTAATCTAATAATCTTCAGAAAGAATAATCTCACTGTTTACAATGTACTAAAAGTTTGATTCAGTGGAACTGTTTTCACAAGTAATATCTGGCCTTCAAAAGGAAGTATATATATATATTTGTAGTTTGGAGACATTAAAATACTGAAGTTTCATGAAGGTAGGATATGTTTGCTTTAACATCGTATTTTTAGTAACAGTAAGACTTTGTATTTACTGTTATTGAAACAGCTTACCTATAACCACTGTGGTCTTAAAATCTGGATAAAAATAGGAAAAAATAACAAGTTTTGCAAAAATATACATTTTGATTGTTAATGATGACATTTATTGCAGCAGTGGCTACAGATTGTCTAAGAATGGGATCGAATTTTTGTGGACATAAAGTGGCAGCAAATCCCTGCCCAAACTAGTTCGCAATCTAAATGGACAGGACAAATAAATATCAGAGAAGGAGATTTGCCACACAAGTAAAGTAAATAATGTGGCAACAACAAGTACAGTTATTTTCCCATTTTCTCTGATTTATTTTGCCGAAGCAAAGAATACATAGATAACTCTCATCATCATTGTAATTTCCATCTATGTATAAAATAATGTAGGAGCTACCCTTTTAAGTTGAATTGCATTGGGTTTTTTTTAGCATTTTAATAGGCTTTTTGTGTTTCTTCTTAAAATTACTGTTGTTGGTTTTTAAATGCACAAAGAGAAATGGTTCCGGTGTTTTGTAAAAAAATATTTTTAAGCTTATCAGCTTGTCTTAACTATGAAAATACAAGAAAATAGCTGAGCTTGTTTGGTGGGCAGAAAGGAGCAGAAGTGGCAGTAGAGGGGAAAAATTACTAAGGCTTGTCCCAAAAGATGCTTATAATAAGCATTTGTATATTATTCTTTGAGAAGGAGTATGGAGCTGCGGTCACTGCTATGGATGTGATGCACTTGAATTTTCCCTGCTTACTCTAGTTTTATTTGTGGAATCAAATAAAAAGGCATACGGGGGGGAGGTTAAACGAGGGCTTAGTGATGCTGCTGCTAATGCTGCGTGGGAGTCACTTTGGCCAAGAGTCAGAAATGATCCCTACGAGCGGCAACGCTGACGTACAACTGCCTGTCTTTAAGGGCCTGGCTTCAGGGAAACAAGTCTGGAGTTTGGCATAAAGTCTCCCCCTGCAGCAGCAGCTAATGAGAGAACTAATCACAGAGAGACATAGTTTAGTAATGGTTTTTATCAGAGTTAGGTTGATGGTTGGGCTAGATGATCTTAAAGGTCCCTTCCAACCTAGACAATTCCATGATAGAAGAATACATTCTGTTTTGTGGAATCTATTTTGATAGATTTAAATTTAATAGATAGATTTAAATAGTATTTTTGATAGATTTAAATTTAGGTGTTTCTACTTGGTTAGATGCCCGAGTCTCTTCGGGGAAGTGGGCTTTTCTAAGTTCTGGCTCACTAGAAGAAAGCTGGAGGATCTGAAAAACTTAGGCAAAAGACCGTTCTCATCAGTAGTAATCCTATCAGGTGAAAGCAAGTAAGTCTGAAAGTGAGTTCAGTGCAATTGGATGGGAATATGATAACTGTTGTGTAACAAATCAAGTGTTTAAGGAAGAAAAAACAAGGAGAGGGATTTTCAGAATTCCTTAATTCACTGAATTCCTAGTAGGAAACAGTCCAGATAGCAAAGAAGAAAATACTATACTTGTAAAAAATTTTTAAAACCCTGTGCATATGGAAGGTACCGGGATATAAGTATTTAATATATGAGAACAGAACAGTGATTGACGTTTACAAATCACTGAGTTTATGAGGCTGTATGTATTTCAGTGTCCCAGAACCAGCTGCTTTTTGGGAAAGATGTATGCACAGAGTCCTGGTAAAATCAAAACAGTAATGCTGAGACACAGTAATCTTTGTTCATAAATGTTGCTATAACATTATGGTTTATAGTAATGTTTTCTATTTGGGTATTTAACTACAGCGCTGCAATGATTAAAGTAATCTTTCTCAGATACAAAGTCTGTGAAACAGGAATTGAAAGTACTTTGTAGAAACGTAACTGAGAAATTACAGGCAGCTTAGTAGTTTTTGTGTTAGTAATCTCTCTATTTTTAGTTTCCGAGCCTTTAGGCAGAGAAGCGATCAGTATGGTCTTCTGAACTGTAGCTATAAGCATGATCTCTTTAAGAATCTTGCAAAACTCAGAAGTTAGGAAAATCGTGGATTTACTTGCAGTCTGTCAGAAATTGTTGCTTTGCCTTTGTGCAGTGTTTTTTGATACAATGCTATTTCTTGTGACTTGCGCCCTGATTTTGTTTGCTACCACAAGGAGTCTTTTGTTGCAAACAAAACCTTGCGGTTAATTTTCTGCTAGGTCTTTTCATGAAAAAGGAAGGTCACGGCTTATAGCATTTGTATTGTCACTGCAAAGGACTGTACAAACTGTTCCATGGACCAGGATGTTTCTGTGATTAATGCTTGCTACATGCTTTTTTAAAGTAATATTTTCCTTTTTACAATTTCAGTACCCGGTGTGTTATTAAGACACTTGTGTGAGATACAAATCGCACTTTGTGAGGATGAATTACAAAGTTACCATCATTTATGCATCCATAATTAACATGAAGTTAAGATAAAGACATGTTGAAATATTTTAAAGCATTTTCTTTACAGTTGGTCCTAACGTCAATTTAGTAGTAAAATAGTACTTGTGACACTTTAGTTTAATATATTCTCATCTACAATTATGAGTAGCAAGTACCAGTGCAAATTTTTACTTATCTCTTACCCACATAGTTCTTTTTATCTTAAATATTTTAATATGTGGGCATGATACAGTTCTTTGACATTTTACAATTTGTCCTTTGTTTGCATGCAGCGAGGAGTTATGGGCGAAGACGAGGTAATTCACTTCTGTTTGTTACAGTACAATTAATTCTGATTGAGCTGTTACTGATCATTATGATTAATTAATCCAGATTGTTGATTATAAATGCTTATCTGCATGTTGTCTTAGACTGGGGAAGAGGAGGGTGCGAGGGAAGGAGGGGTACGGTCTGGATTGTTGTGATCATTGATCTGTTTCATTTTAGAGTTTAAATTGCGAATCCTTTAATCAGTTAAAACACTGTAGTTCTAACTATAATTTGAGTCATGCTAATGGCTACTGCTTGCAGTTGTCCCCTTAAATACACTGTTTGCTAGTTGTTCTAACTCATCTTCTTGTGCTTCTGTAGAAGTGACGGAGAAAAATGAAAGTCTTTCGTAAACTTAGCAAGGAATCTAGTGACAATTCTTAGAAACAGTAAACAGCTTTTCGTCGTATAAACTAATACATGCTCACTCACCTTGGAAAAGCAACACTGATTTAACTATATAAGGATGTGACCTATTGTTACAAAGTGTGCAGCAAAACCATCAAGATCTTTGATAGCTTCCAGCATTCCCAGCGTACACATAAGTTGATGTGTCTCTCTCTTGGTCGCTGCCGTGGTTCTCTACTGGTTGCTTGGTGGCCCTAATGGAGAGCGGAATGATGATCTAGATCATGGGCAATGTATGTAAACGGTACAAGGGTGTTTTGACTGTTCCTGGCAGGTTCTGCTTAATTCTTTTCACTATCATAAACCAAAAAGTAACAAGTATTTAAAAGGACTTATCCTTTTGTTTCACAGTCATTGGGAGAAATGTGAGAGCCGAGCAATCTACCTTTTTTGCTGCCTTCATCTGAGAGACATTTGAAAGCGGAGGGAGAAGTATTAGTAATCATGTAGAGCGTGTTACTCTCATCTGTTGTCCTCTGTGTCACCTTAGCTCTCTGAGGAGCTGCAGTGCTTTTGGCAAAGCTTTGCCCACATTAAAGTAAAACTGATCCCTCCAGTATCACTTCAGAACATGTACCGATGGTTTAATTTGTCCTGGCAAGAGAGCCTTAGATTCTCATTGTTCTTAGGTTTTAACATTGGTCTGTGAGTAAAAAATAAATTATTCCGAAGATTAGCGCTTCGATTATTTTTGCCCCTATGTACTTGTGTGTATTTTAAGTTGGAGTTGTTTGGACAAACTCAAAAACGTAATTTTTATGCTCCAAACAGACACCTGCCTTAAGTATAAGTTATTAAGTATATTGTTTTTTAAAAATCAGAACAAAAACTTAACCGCCTGCACACACTTCAGTATGTTTGTGGCAATATTCTAATGCCAACAAATGTATTAAATAGTTTCTTTTTTCCTGCAGTATAGAGGCTTGCAGAGGTAAAGAGCAAATCTATATGCTTTTTATAAAGATAACCCAGCAAAATTACAGTCATTTTAGATTTAAGATGTTAAGATATTAAGAATAACTCTTGTGTATTAGTGAAAATTACACTTCTGCAGTTTGCTGCAAGCTTCTCCGATTTGAGTCTTATTGCTTCTTTTAGCCACGTTTTCCTTGCATTGTCACTGTAACAGCTCCATCCATCCACATCAGTAGTTCAGAAATTCATTGTTATGTCCCCCTTTCTTGATTGTGTAACCAAACATTATCTCTTCTCCATATACATGCTTAAGATCCGATCATCCTCATTAGTCTTCATCACTGAAACTCATGCACATTACTCAACGGCCGCAATCTTCATAGCATGATCTTGCTCCTCTTAGATCCAGATAGATGATTTACAAGGAGAATCTGCCTGGCTCCTTCTTCCAACTGTCTTAACTTTCCATTTCTCCCTTGCTTCCTCTCTTCTCTACCCCATCGACCACCAGCCAGATGCCTCTGTTTTTAGAGCCACTCCACTGATGTGTTACCATAGCAAGCAAGCATGCCATCGCTTGCTCCCCATAGTCTCAAACACACGTTATAACCATTCCTAAAGGAAGGGAGGAGTTTGCTGCAGCTTTCTGCATTGACTGTACTCCTCTCCATCAGGTGCTACTTAGGACGTCCATATGAGAAGCCACCACAAAGATGTAGTTGCAGCCTTTGTTACTTTGCACGATCCTGTGGCCCTGATTTTATTTTGCGATTCTCATGACATTTGATGATGTTTGGTGGTTTTCTATCATCTTTGTGTTTTTTGATGCACTATATTTTTGTTAAGGATTTAGATACCCGACAAAGGTCATTAGGCATTACCATAACATAGGCGGTTGGCCAAGGATGTTTGCCGTCTCTTCTCCAGCCTCGTCCTTCAGCACTTGGTTCTCAGATGGTCTTCTGGAGGTGAATGGCTTTCACCCTGCCCTCACCCCTAGCTGATCAGCACAATGTCTGCAGGTGTTCTGCAGGGCTTTTCTTCTAGTTTTCCCCTGAGGGGATAAAAGTCACAGCTGAGGTCTGTGCAGTCTCGGCTCTCGGGGCCCTGCTGCGACCACGTGTGGGTTTGTAGTGGGTGAATCTGGAAAGAAGTAGGCTATTTGAGAAGATAGAAAATTAACTTACTTCCCAAAAGCGCGCTTGGCCATTCTTTGGTTGTGCTTGCTTGCTTGTTTTTGGAAAGCAGTTGAGTTCATTAATTATTACTTCAAAAACAAGTGAGAGAGAAACAGGGAAAATTGCACTTCATAAGAAATGGTGATGTGTGGGAATTTATTTTGCTTTTTGCCCTTAGAAGACTGACTTCTTAATTTGCAACTGTCATTAATCTTTCAATTGCTAATCAAAAGCAGTGAAAGTTTGAATAAGCTAAGGTATATATCCTGACCTTCTGAGTCTTTTCGGTTTGGAGTTCTCTAAAATTTGTAGTTATGAAATGGGGGGGGGGGGATAAGCAGGACAGAACTAGCATGTTTTTCACTCCTCCCTGGAATCTATACGTCTGTTTTGATCAGTTTGCATTTGCAAAGGCATCCTGTGAACTTCTCGGGTTTTACACTTGCTTTTCAGGGTAACTGTAATCTTACTGCAGATTGCTACATGTTAGGAACCACCTTGAGGCTTCCCTCCAAAACTGTGGTAAATTTGAAAGTGAGATGGATAGATTAGCACTGTGACTCACTTCTAAAGTGTTACATTTGCACATTTATTAAAATTCTCTTTTGCTTCCTTAGAAATTAAATCTGTTCTTACGTTATCAGTGTCAGATGCCTTTAAAAGAGAAAACATACCTATTTGAAACTTCTTACTATGTACGTGTTTTTTTCTGTTTCCCTCTGTTCATTTAAATTGTAAGATTTTTAGACATGAAGGTGATGGAAGTTACCGATTTAACTTGAAGTTAAACCAAAGGCAGACTAACGAACCTCACTTCAGCAGCCCTTAAAAATAAGACCCTCTATTTAAAAGCAAATTACTACTTTCCTACTGGATGCAGCAGAGTAACTACAATATAATGTAGTATGAAGTGTTACGCTTACAGTGATGTCAGCTTGTGATCTTGAATTTCCTTGTTGAAGTTTAATACATTTTTAATTGTCTTAATTTTTCTTTAAACTAATGTGTACTTTTCTAATATCCAGTCTGCTATTTCTCCATTCCCTAAAATTACGTAACCCTGTACTGCCACAAAATTATTATTTTAATGTATACTATTATCTTTTCTTTTTAAGGCCGTTCTTCCCTCTTCCCAATAGATGATGGCTTGCTGGATGATGGTCATAGTGATCAAGTTGGAGTCTTGAATTCACCTACCTGCTATTCAGCTCATCAGAACGGAGAACGAATTGAGCGTTTTTCTCGGAAAGTATTTGTTGGAGGTCTTCCACCAGATATTGATGAAGGTGAGCTGCCTGAAAACTAAGTGAACTATGGAGGGAGAAAGAAAGACATTTTGAAGAAGTAATCCACCCCACAATGTAATGTTGTTGTGTAAAAGGCTACAACTATGGGTCTCTTTGAGGGTTGGTGGATATATCCATCATGGTTGGATGGTTGAGCTTAATATCATTTGATGTCAACCATTTCTCTTGGTTTTGAGATGGTTCAGTTGTCTCTGATTCTGCACTTGCAGATTGCAGAGTTGCATTTGATGCCTAGAATTTATGCTGCTGCTTACCTTGCATGTTCCTTTCAAATATGTCTTACTTCTTCGTAGTGTCCTCTATCTGTGCCTGCTTTATTCTCTATTCATAGAAAACTTCTATTAGTAATTGAATTTCAAATTCCATTTTACTATTACCTGAAGATCCCAGAAGTGGTTTAGAAAGGTTAATATTATTCCTGTTCATAAATAGAGGAACTAAGGCAGATGAAGGTCAAGTGGCAGAACACTCTGTGATGCATTGAAATAGAATGTACCAGAGAATCTCAGACTGTTACGTGATGATGCAGTTGGAATTGCTTTGTACAATAGTGCCGATCTGAAGTAATCGTGCTGTTTAATATTAGGTTTCTCCTGTGCAGATAAATGTAAATTACATCCTAGCTTTGTAATGCAAACAGAAGTCCCTTTACAAGGTTCATTGTAATCCTTGAGTAACTTGCAAACCAAACAAGCTGACTGTGGTTAATTAACTTTCAGACATGGAGAGACCATATTTTGGTTTCATCTTCATTGTGATGCTCTCCTGCAATGTGCTTAGGCATTTATTTTAATATACTTTAACTTTTTTGATGCACTTTAACTTCTAATTCAAATGTGCTCTGCTGCTTTTTAATACAACTGCTAAACAAAGACGCATGGAGATATAAACAGGCAGGAGAGAAAATATATGCTGATGGCAGGGTGCAGCTGAAAGAAATGGAGCATGTTTGTGTCTGATGATTTATTGCTCTTGTAGAGTTTAGGGTCATTTAGTTTTTTCCTTGTGGCCAGGGTTCTTACAGCCAGTGGCAGTAAGGAGTGGCTGGGTCAGAAAAAACTTTCCTTAAACCAATTTAAGGAAGTTTCGCGCCAGTTTTCACCACTGCCTTTAGTGGCCCATATGCTTCTGAAATGCTGCTGTTATTAAGCAACCAAAAAACAAATGTAAGCTTAAAATCACCAGAAATATTAACAATTTATTTAAAGTGGTGGGGGTTTTTACCATGAAATGTCAACCTTTGCTAGAAACAAAGACCTTTGATCATACTTTTTCATTCAGTTATGTCATTTATTTTAATTGCAATTATTATACCTGTTTTTAGATGAAATTACTGCTAGCTTCAGACGATTTGGGCCTTTGGTAGTAGACTGGCCTCACAAAGCAGAAAGCAAGTCATATTTTCCACCAAAAGGTAAGAGAGTTGGAAGGTTTGACTTATCTCTGAGTATAAATCTTACTCTGGGAAACTGGCTTATCTTTTTTCAAAGGGTATAATTTACAGTTCCTATGAACAGTTAATTCTACAGTTCCAATGCAGGTTCAGACGTGCTTTACATACCACGTCTAAGAGTGGAGAGTGTTGTTTTAGTATCATGCTTGGTTCGGTGCTGGACTCTTGAAGGATCTCCCGTAGTTGGATTTCCCATGTGTCAGATCATTGTTACATCATTGGAAGTGTCATTAATCCTAAATTCTGTATTTGCATTTCTGTGTGGTTTCCAAAACTGAAATTTGATCAAACTTTTAAGACCAAAACATAGCTAAAAATTTTTGTAGGAAGTTACAGGCAGGATTCAGAAGGAACTGAAAGTATTTGAAAGGTATTTATGAGCACTACATGGAAATTCTAAGACAAACAAGGAGATTGCGGCTTTTTGACTGTCAGCCTGGTACACAAAACTACTGTCAAGTTAAATTTGATTATCCAAAGGAGTGCATCTATCTCTGTAAATTACCAAGATAAATTCTTGAGGAGCTCTTTGAGGAAGATGCATCTCAAGAGTCTGTGATGAATATATAGAAGAGGGAAGATGTAATATATTCTTACCTGAAAGGAATTGATTCTGGCATTCATTTCCAATGAGATAGTCCTGTCTCAACATCTGAACATTTCCATACTTCCTCATTTAATGAAGCTTTTTGAAATAGTTGGAATATTGATAATTACCACAGTAAAACAAACAAAAAAAAAAAAAAAGAAAAATCAGTATTGTAAGCAGAGCTTCTTAAAAGCAGAGAATATGGATAGAAGAACTTCAGCCTGATCTAATTAATTCAGGAAACACTCGTGAACTAAGTGTTAAGTTGATTTTTCCATGGTCCTTACTTGGAATTTGCTAGCACTTACTGTTCTTCAGTCTTAAAACTTGATTCTAATTTTCAGTTTACTGCATTATTCAATGTTGTTTTGTAATGTAGCCTCACACATTTAAAATACAGCGTAGGTTTCTGTATGTAGATACTCTGGAAATATAGCTTACTATTAACTGCTGAATATTGCTGTGTATATATCTGTTTTTTAGTGCAATAGTTATGGCCCGTGATTATTTGTAGAATAATTTCTTAAAAATTTGTTTATCCTAAGTATTACTTGGGTGTGTAGGCAAGAATTATGTATACATATGTTTAATTAGATGTCTGAAACTGCTAAAGATGTGCTAAATACTAAGAAAGATTTGAGCAATTAGCAATTTAGAAATATATACTATATTAGCCCAAGGAATTGTTTTTGGTGCGGTGGGTTATTTTACTTCCAATTTCTAATTTTTTAGTCAGCATGGATTCAGTTCAGTGTATCTATTTGTGTTTGTTCAGTCTCTTTAGAGATTTGACATAATACTACTTTCCAAACACATCTCAGAATTTATCCAGGTCTGGACTGATTTACGTAATTATCTTCTCTGTGGTGAAGAGATACAGCCTGCTTTTTTGGTGTTTTTCACTCTTGTTCAGTTTTCCAGGCTGTGGTTCCTTCCAGGCTCTCTGCTTACAGAAAGTCCTGAGGGAAGGCCAAGTTCGTAATAAGTATTTCCTTGCTTGAAGAAATACAAAAAGTGTCCTGATCCATCAAGGCCAGCTGCCTCCTGAGAAACACCAACTGCTTGTTCTTAACTAGTTCCATTTTGTATTGCTTTACCACAAAATTAGGCCTGAAAAAAACAGGAATTTTAAAAAACTTACTGATTTTACAGCTGATCTTACAAGGAAACTCTGTTCTAAAGAAGAAAAAAAAAATATTCTGTTGAGATCAAACCACAAAGTGTGTAAGTGATCTCCCGACTGTAATGGAGAATTCCTTCCTTTCTGACTTGCCACTGTTTATCATAACTCCTGTTGCTACGTGGTTGGCAAATGGACTTAATTATGAAACAACACACATGTCCAAAGCAACTTGCTGAGGTGAGGACTCCTCCTTAGGATAACGAAGCTCTCAAAGAAGTGGTGCTGTGAGGATATGCAGATCCAAAGAAGGCCTTTCAAAATATGCCCAGTTGTTCGTGTGCTCTGTACTATTTATAGTCGGTATCAAACAGAGGATAATCTGATTTAAACAGGACAGTATCCCCAGACTTTTCTAACGGTCTGGGTGTTTCTATTGCCTTCTATCACAGCAGTTGTGCGGTAGCTTTGTTTGTTCAAGGTTCTTAACTGCTAATTTAGAACTGACTGAAACAATTAGGTTGAAAAATGTTCTGTTTGTAGTTTAAGAAGCAAAACTCCAGGTCCATCCAAGTTCTCTTTAACTTGTTGCCAGCTTATTTGGTGACACTGGGTAGGATTGAACTCTAAATTCGGGCAAGTAACTGTAGGTGTCTTCATGTGTGATTAGTGTCTAAGCTTCCTTTAATGAATGGGAATCTGGCCAATGCAGTCAGTGGAGTACAGAGGGCTGTTCAGGTCACCATAACATAAACCCATTGAGCTTGATTTATTTACCCAAACCCAGGATGTCTAAAAGATTTACACAGTTCTGGCAAATGTGAGGCGGTACCTATTGAAGCCCCGCACCATTCCGGAGTACCAGCTGAAGGTCAGGCAAAGTACTATAGAGGATGAATGGTGGTGGACACTTCCATGCCATAGAATCGTAGAATGGTTAGAGTTGGAAGGGACCTTAAAGATCATGGAGTTCCAACCACCTGCCATGGGCAGGGACATCTCCCACTAGACCAGGTGTCCCGCTTGGTCAGCTCAGTAACCGTTCAGATGCCTCTGACTACATTAACCAGATCTTTCTACTACAGCAGGAGCTTAAACACAGGCACTGCAGAAATGCAAAAAATAGGTGTTTCGATCTTGAAGTGAAAACTGCTGCCCCCCACCCAAAAGTGCCTCAGCTAATAGCGATATTACAATTGTTTCAGCCTGCATTTTTTCACTTCAAGGCTGTTTTGGAGTTAATCCTCCATCAAAAACATGACTAAACTGAATGAGTGAAAGATTTATGTTTTAAAGATTAAATTTAATTAATGTGGTGATGAGATTCTCTTTGAAGATGAGTAGATTAAATGTGTGTCCTTACCAAACGTGAATTATTCACATCCTGAAATGTAGATCCATTGTCTGTATTACCCTTCAGTTTACACTGATTTTTTTCTGATTTAAGCTAAGGTGCAGCAGAACAAGAATTGCACTGCACTGAGTCCCTTTAGTCTCCTCTGGGGAGAGTCTGTCAGGACAGTAAAAGAACCAACCCCCCCAAAAAAATACAACTGCACTGACTGGTACAGACAGTTCCACACTGGCTTATGCTGATTTTCTTGACTCCTTTTCTAAGCCACTAGCGATAGAAGTTAACTGGGTTTGATGGAACTTAAAGTTACTCTCTGATTTCCACACAGAGCGTGCATGGCAGAAAAAACATCCTGTTTCCTTTTGGTAAACTTCCATATTACTATGAAATAAAGAAATTACACCTTGCTCAGAAAAATTGTGTTAGTTACCCATGTGAATCTAGTCTAGAATGCTTTGATTTTTATTAGTTCTCTATGTAATATGAAAAAATGAAAGTACTGATTCTTGTGTATAAGTTGGGGAGATTGTTGGTTTGTCAGGTTTTTTAATTTTTATGAAGGTTTAATTTGGTAATACAGCCAGGACCCTTGATATCTATTTTCAGTGCTGACCCAATACGTTAAAAAGAAAAAAACAGCTTAATTTCTTGATCTTTTTTTGGTTAAGAAGGATGACGACTCAGAGTAAGGATGACTATAACCAGTGCAGTATCTTTAGATATCAGGGAATGTAGTTCTAAAGCAAATTATCATCTCCAGAGAGATTTGTTTATTATTTGAGGTAGTTTTCTGAGGACAGGTATTATCAAAGTCACCCACATTAGTTCCCTTTGAAAACAGGGTATTAATAATAGTTCCAGTGCTATGCAGAAGAATTTAGTCAAGTGATAAAGACTAACAGAGGTTACCTAAATTTCTTCTCCCACAGGAGGCATAAATTTCTGGTAGGGGTGCACCTGAACAAGAAATTTTTACAAGACTGTGTTCCATCTAATACTTTTCACCTTGTGAAATATGGTCGAAACACACAAGCTTTGTCTCTTGGCAAGTAATAACTGATCATGACCTTCTATTGTTGGTGTACATATGACCCAAAAGTATGAAGCAGCTTCCTTCAAAGGAAACTATTAGAGTAGCTTTGCTTTTCCATTGTAAACAGACTTGCATTGCTATTGGGTGTGAAGCTTTTAAATGACTCGTGGTACACCAAAAAAAACAAGTAACTAGGGAGTTAAGCTGTTTTGTAGTGCAGTGAAACATCTGCTCTTCACCCTACCTCTCTACCGTGTTTCACTTTGACATTTTCAGTGGTGCCCAGTGACAGGACAAATATAAGAAGTTCCATCTAAACATGAGGAGGGACTTCTTTCCTTTGAGGGTGGCAGAGCCCTGGAAGAGGCTGCCCAGGGAAGTGGTGGAGTCTCCATCTCTGGAGACATTCCAAACCTGCCTGGACACGTTCCTGTGCAACCTGCTTCTGGGTGGAGCTGCTTTGGCAGGGGGGTTGGACTATATGATCTCCAGAGGTCCCTTCCAACTCTGTATCATTCTGTGATTCTGTGTTATTGAAGATCACTACTACTCCAAAAAGACTAGTTGATCTTTTTCATTATACTTACACGTGTGACTTACCACCAGCATATTAGCTTTGCAGATGTTAAACATCCACAATAGTTCACAAACTGTGGATGTTGAGGTGAAAAATCCTATAAAATCATATCTTGAGAAATCAGAAAGGGTTAAGAATAAAGTCTGTGCCATATGGTTGTTGGCACGTGATACCTATAGTAATAAGAAAAACCCTAATTTATGATGTCTGAATGAAATACCTAATAAAAAAGTGTAATTTCTCCTTGCAAGCGCTTTCTAGCTAATGAATATAGGCTGGTTGCCTGTGTAGCTGGTGTCCTTTGAAGAAGTCTGAGGTGTAACTGATTTGTGCCAGGAAATGTGCCCTGGTCCAGGGCAAGTGATGGAGAGGGGTTTGTTTGCAGACTGTGGAAGTCAAGCATTCTTTGGAAGGGATTGCCTGTGTCTCTGTATGACTATAAAATAGGAGACCTGAGCAAAGTATCATCTCTCGCCAGGTTTCTTCTCCAGGAGAAGTGGTTATTTTCCTTCAGACTAGACTTGGGGAGCAAACTAACATGCCTTGTAAATCACTGAAGGACTAGAGCTGAGGAGCAAAACTACAGCCAGTCCAATTTGTTAGTAAAGACTATACCCTGACCTTCTCCGTGTCTTCAGTAGGGGACTAGTACAGCTGAGCTCGGGATACAAGCCTGTCTGATGCTTTAAAGTTAAGTGGGATCAACCTAGACATGGTGTATGTTTTGCAGATAATGTTGAGAAAGCAGTATAAAAGTATATAGTTTTGGTATTGCTTTATTTCAGGTGTGGTAGGATACAGTATTCCTAATTGTTCCCTCATCAAGTTCTTATATTTGAATGTAATGGCTGTATTTATGTATCAGCAGTTATATGTCAGTACGCTTGATTTGCCTTAGGATAAAAACTGATGGAAAATCAGCATCTGGCAAATTATTTTATATGCTCCTGGCTGTGAGTCTTACTTTGTACACCTGATCCCTTAGTCATTATCATGTGCATTTAGTCCACCTTTGATTACTCAAGCTTTTGCACTCCCGTCATGCTTGCACTGAGCTCTCCATTCAAGCCGGAATGTGTGTGCCTGGGTTCCAGACAAGTAAGGACAGTTACACTGGTCTGGTCTCACTCACCCATGCCAGTCCCCACATGTCCTGAGTCAAGGAGTGAGTTTTGCATGAGTAATATATGGATTTTTAAATTGTAAGATAAATACTGAAAGATATCCCCACTAAAAGATATTTTGAATCTAAATAATTATTAATTAAACCTAAGTTAAAGAGATTGTCACTAAAATATGTCATTCAGCAATGAAAAAAGGACTTCACAAGGAATTGCTCCAGCCAAAGCCCAAAGATTCCCTGTGGCCTATTTGTTAAGAAACTAAATAATACTTACATAAATAATATAGACTACGTAAAACCTTTCCATATGTCCCTTGTAGGTAGGTGTGATGGGTCCGTGGTATGAGGGGTAAGAAATGACTAACAAGTTATTAGAAAGACTGGTTTCGTCCTTACAGCTTTTTCTTTAAATACCACTTTTGTTCCCGTATATCTAAAATGAGTTGTGTGTTTGTTTCTCTAATCTTATGTTCTTCTTAACACGTTGATTCTTCAATGCTCTACAAAATGCACCCTACCATCTTTGCCTTGATGACCTACACTGTCTGTTTGCAGTAAGACATTACCAGTGGTTAACTGGCTTCTCTCAGAAAACCAGTATCCCTTCCAAAAGGCTTGGTGGAGCAGCCACGCTCCCTCTTGCCAAGCCCACTCCAGAGCAGCTGCTTCAGCCTTTACTTTTCCATCCAAGTAATACAACATAACTTCATGTGAAAATTCCACACTTGGTAGTAATCTCAGAAAGAAATGTGGATTTATGGTCCTTTTAAAATTCGTTTTAGAACACAACCCCAATTGCACTATTGGGCACCTGTAAAATAACAGACTTTGTATATAGCATTATTCTGTAACTGTTAAAGTATTCTAATATGTGAGTTTCTTTGCTTGTCTGACTGTTTTCACTGTAGCATTAAATAAGCATTTTAATTCCTATTTTTGTAGTGTTTGGGAGGTTTGCTGAGTCGCTTATATAACAAAGTACTTTGATCTAATCTCTAGAATAGAGATTAGTCATTTGTGCCAAGTCGGATTTTCATTGTATAATGTCCATTGCTGCCAGTGAATTATGCTCAGCCGAGGCTTCCAGTACATGATAGAGCAGACATGTTTGCTTTTATTTGGTTTTTAGTCTCTTTGGACAATTATTTTAAGGCTAGAAGTGTTTGCCTGGAGTTCTGCTGATCATGGCAAGGTAGCACATAGTTCAAGAAGATGACTAATAGCAAGGAATTGGTTTGACATTCTTTTACTTTTGGAGTAAACACATTTGTATGGAAAAGTCACTGGCAAAGATGATAAAGATAAGCAAAAAAAAATATCGGTTTGGGTTTTTTTTCCAGGTTATGCATTCCTCCTGTTCCAGGAAGAGAGTTCTGTTCAGGCCCTGATTGATGCCTGCATTGAAGAAGATGGAAAGCTCTATCTATGTGTTTCCAGTCCCACTATCAAGGACAAGCCAGTAAGTAAACAGTAGATGGCCTGCAGGCTATAGCTGCCATCTGTCTGAAGCTGCATTTGAAAGGATGATGATGAAAATAATCAAAAGCAAACTACCGTTGGCAGAGCTCAACATCTGGAACAGTTGGATGGTTTTAAAATTATAGTGTTTTGAATAAATAAGATTAAAGGAGAGCACCTAGACGCGCTAAACTAATGGGGTTATGACTGTTTGACAGAGGCTGATGAACATAAATCCACAATGCATTGAAACTTAAAGTAGCATACTGTTTTCTTTCCCAATTGAATAGGTTCAGATCCGTCCCTGGAATCTAAGTGATAGCGACTTTGTGATGGATGGTTCCCAGCCACTTGATCCTCGGAAAACAATTTTTGTTGGAGGAGTCCCTAGACCACTAAGAGCTGGTGGGTATAATCTGTGGGTATTTTTAAAAGTAGGAGATTATTTGAAATAATTTGAACCATGCATACTTTTGTATAGTTATGTATGGATAGATCTAGATATATACGTATAAAAACAGAAGACTGTCATGATAGCTATACAATATTTGTGTTTTCCTACATTTCTGTATTAACTGTTTTCATCTTGTTTTGGCTTTAAATCACTGTTCATCATTGAGATTTACTGGAAACTGCTACCTGCCTAAAAAGCTGTAGAAAATATTTTGTCGTATTAGTGAAACTGTAATGTAAACTATGTCGTGAAATAATTTGGTTTTAAAATAATGCTGTGAAAACCTGTCTGCCACGCTCCACGGGTGTGTGGAGCTCTATTTGTACTTGCTTGTCACTGAGCATTAGCTACTCTTCTACTACTATGGGGTTGCAGTTCCTCTTGCTACTATGGACAAAGCAAAACTGCAGATGTTGGAGTACTTGAAGGAGTAGGAATAGAAGAAAAAATAAAGAAATTCAGAGAGCCAGCACAGTCTGTATGGGACAACACTGTATGAGATTGCAGGACTCTTTCTAGACTCTCATTGGAGTGCACGAAGGAGAAGTTAAATGTTTCTTCAGCTGTGGAATGGTTGATCTACAACCTGAACAGTCTGCTTTGTGAGATTGACTGCAGTAGCCTTTTACAGTGTTTTGTGGTGACCTTCTAGTAAGTAGGTTGAAGTGAATGTTGGAAGTAGAAGCATAATATACAGTGGTTCAAATCCCCTTTTCTGTTAGAATGACTCCTGGACTTCACTAGTCTTCCATAGTTTGTAATGAATTTTATTCTTACAGAAAGATGAGCTTTCAGATGGAAGATGTAGGAGAACCAAGAAGTGATAGTGCAAATTTGGGGTATAAAGAATCTTAAATTTTTCTATCTTGGACCTGCAATGCTCAAGCTTTTCTGTTATTTTGCTTTTAAGACTGTACTTTTGACTGTAGCACAAGCTCTTTAGATGAGTGTAAACACGGTATGTTCCAACTGCAGATTATTTTTTTCTTTAAATTTGGTCCACATACTCCAGATTACTCTGCTGAATGCCTGTGATAAATTTAATGGATGCATTCTTATGCTTAGCTTTCAAAAGCCCTGTATATGTGAAAATGAACCTTTTGTGGCATTTTGAAATAAGCATCATACCTTCACAAAGCAGTAAAACTTTAGGAGACCTTTCAAACAACTATTGAACAGCAATAAATGCTTGACACCTTTATACCCTAATATGTTAGTACTTTCCACCTAAATGAATTGCAAAACTGAGTTAAATATAAAACACTACTAGAGGCTTGCTGAAGTACTTGATTTGTAAAATTTGAGATTTTTGTTTCTATGAACTTTCTATGAATCTATTGTAAGTGTAGCACTGTAGAGATAATCAAGCTCTGTGCAACTGATGAAAAGATGCTGACTGCATCTTTAAGTTCAAGGACACAGAGCATTAGGACAACCAGAGAACATGTACCAAGGAATTTGTGGCATGTGGATCTATTTTATACAGCTTACATTCCATCCCTGCCCAAAAAGTCTTTTGCTGTAATCTGCTGAAGAAAACTGCCCTGGAATTTCAGTTCCAGGTTACCAAGGACTGCAAAGACTTACAATTCCATTGTTCCTTGAATGTATGTACCCACGGGGTGAAAAAAACATCTGCTGAGTATTTCATAGCTTATTTAATATGGTTTTATATTTCTTGTTATTATTGTTACATCAGCTGTTACCAAATTAATTACTAAAATTAGCTTTTTTAGTACTTTTAAATACAAGCATATTATATAAAGTTTGTACTGTAAGAAGAGTTTAAATTCACACTATTTTATTTCTTAACAGTGGAATTGGCTATGATCATGGACCGTCTCTATGGTGGAGTTTGTTACGCAGGAATTGATACCGACCCTGAGCTGAAATACCCAAAAGGTGCTGGACGTGTTGCTTTTTCCAATCAGCAGAGTTACATTGCTGCCATCAGTGCTCGGTTTGTTCAACTTCAGCATGGCGACATCGATAAACGAGTAAGTTATACAGAAAAAAAAAAAAAAATGAATAGATGTGACAGTGATGATCCATAAAGGAACTTCTCAGGGTGTGGTAACATTGCATTTGATTGCCTCTCATGCCGGATTCTACATTCTCTTAGTGTTCTCATAACTCCACTAGTTCCAAGAGTTAAACTGTGAGAGCCCCCAGCCGAACACCACACATTCCACAAAGCAGCAGTTTGTTCTTGGGACATATGTTAGACCATATGTTCTTCCCATTCTGGAGTTCCTCGGTTTTGTTGTGTATGGGCGAAGGTCTTGAAAAATCTTTTTCTCTCCCTTGTTCTAATGAAACCCAATACTGTGATAATTCTTCTGTCATTCATAGGAAGCTCTACTATTCATTGATTTGAGATTAGCTCTGAATTTGCAGCTGCCGTGAATTTCAGCCATCATTGTCAGTGCTCAGCACTTCAGAAAATCAATCAAGCTCAGCACCTAAAATACAAAATGTCTTATCTTTTCTGTTTGAGAGTGTCTTCTGAGGATTAACCAATATACATTTCTGGTTGCTACAGATGCTTATTGCTAGCTAAAGTGGAATTAAGTTTTCTTAAGAAGACTAGTCAACTTCATTACCCCTAATTAGAAGAGTAGCAAAGAAAACTGGCACCTAAATTATGTCCGTTTCAAGTGTCACTAGTTTTGATGTCAAGAGCTGCAGAGGTAGTCACTGGTATTAATAGATGTTCTTTTCTTATAAAAAAAAGAAAGGTCTTAGAGGAAGAAGGGTTGAATAAGTAAAGTAGTTCAAGGTCCAGATCACAGACATGGGAAAACGAAAGTAGTGCAGTTGACAAAAGTCTGCTGCTGGGAGGTAGCACACTCTTCTCTCCTTTCAAATAGGCAGAGTAATACAGCTTTACATCTGTCTCTCTGACACAGCTTGTCTGATGAGCTGAGATCCCCAAAAATGGTCCTTTCCAGAGCATGAATGAATCTGAATGTGGGCAGTGAACCAGGCTTTCAGGTTAAGATATGAAGGCTAATTTTGCTGGTGAGATTGCTGTCCTTGTGACTAGTAGCTGACTTTGGCTAATAGCTCTACCTTTTGGCTAATGATGTAACACGAAAAATGCCCTCAACACTGTGACTGTGTGAGGGGAAAATAAAAATGTTGACCACCTTGCTTTTGAGTGTTTGGACAAATGGGAGTAAGGACCAGAATCCAGAACTCCTCCTAAAGAAATGCTAAATGGGTCATTTAGCTTCAGAATGATGTAGCTTCCTGTGCTTCATGAGTCATCTATAGTGGATTTGGCTTTAAAGTGACCTAACTGTCACATTAGAGGAGGACAATTGGGTGCCATCCAAACTAGTTCTCCCTCAAAAGTGGGAGAGATGGACTCTGGAATGCTGTAAATGAGGGGACACTTAAATCTTGGTCTTCCTTTTACCTATGGGAGTGTCCTTTGCAGTAGAGGATGATATGGGAGACTAGAGGTGCCATCTCATAAGAGAAAAGAAGGCACGAACCTGCCTTTGAAGGCTGCACTTCCAAGTAGGTTGGTTTGTTGGTTTATTTATTTTAACGATAGATCACCAGAGATTTTAAGTGCTCTTTTTGGCTGCCGAGCAGGCATCTGAAATAGCAGGGCTTGCTGTTTGCAGAGAAAGGGATATAACTTGTTAATGTGTGATATAACACTGAAATATTTAAAGGGGGAAAGGCAGTAAATCTCCAGTAAATCAGCAGGGATGTGCTGCAGGCCTCTTGGAGCTGAGACAGGGGAAACCCCCACAAAAGCTACCCCAAATGCTAGATTTCAGAAGCACAGCATGTGAGCTGTGTCCATGAGACTTAAACATGTATAATTAGTATCTGTAGATGTTTGAGAGGCAGAGGGAAGGAAGTTCTAGGCTTTCTCTGTAAATATTTGAATTCCCACTTTCTTTTTTGATTGTTAAAATTTGTGTTCTTTCCTTAGTGTTGCATTTCTAATTCTTGAAAATTAATTTTTTTACTCATATTTTCTTAAATATGGAATTTTGGGCATTTTTATTTGCATCCTTGTGTGCTACTCCTGGAGTGTTACCCTTGTATTCACTAAGTATTTTAGTAAGTTTGACTTCAAACCTTTTTATGGAGAAGGTTTATGAACTTACTTATTTTAGATAGGTTTTAATCTTTATTTTTAAATAATCTTCTCTAATTATATCATATGGTCTTGCCTTATTATTTACATATTTATATTTCTACAATCCAGTTATTTGTGTTACTGAGGAGAAATAGAGAACAGCCTAGTTTTAGAGAACACCTTAATTCTTAGCTGTTTCTGAAAGTACGAAAAAAGCTATTTTCAGAAATAGGGCTTTTTATTCCGTGGAGTTTATACACTAATGCCTTTTTAGGCTCTGAAAATACTCTGAAATGAGTATTACGGCTGATTTATAGATGAGAAGCAATTCTTATGAATCTGTAAACTACTGCTTCTGTCAAGGAGGAAGATAGTCCTGCCTCGGGTACTGCTTTCCCCTCAGATGTGTACGTCTGCTGACCAATAAAATATTACACATTTCAGTGAAATCTTAGAGGCAGGCTGTTCTCCCACCCTTTACCTTAGCATAACCTTTCTATACCAGTTATATCCAGTTTCTGTAGGTCTGCTGCGCTTTCACATTCTTCTCATAAGCAGTTTTGTCTGTGAGAAAGTCTTTTTTCATTGCTAAATTTTGCAGTTCACCTGTTTATCCTACTGAACTTTAGTTCCGAGTTTTTATAGCGATTTTTTTTTTTTTTTTTGCAAGTACCTTTTCCTACCTTAATTGGAAATCTTAGCGTCACAATCACTTAACAAACATCGTCTGTCATCTTAACTTCTTCCTTACCTAAGTACTCCGCAGCTTCTCTCCAGTTCTTTTGATGTGTAGATATGTTTACTTTCTCTAACAGATGGTTTTCTTCAGTAAAGTACTCTTCATCCTGTTTTATCTTGTATGAAAGCTCAGCTCCAAACATTTCCTTGAAACTCCTTTGGCGTTTCAGCTCCAAACAATTCCTTAAAATGTTGTTAACTTTGGCATGCCGGCAGTTGTGCATCGACTTCATGGAAGACTTCCATTCCCCAAAGTGCTTCTCTGATACATTTGAAACCATCTTCATACCGATCTCGGCACATTAATGCACTGGAGCTTAAATATCTGCTGCTTCATCCTTTCCATAATTTTTATCCATGCAGAGTTACTGCAGGAGGTGGCTGGTTACTGGGAAGTTTAACTTGTGATTAGGGGCCTGGAGCATCTCTCTGATGAGGAAAGGCTGGGGGACTTGGGTCTTTTTAGTCTGGAGAAGAGAAGAAAGAGGGGAGATCTAATCAACACCTATAAGTACTTAAAGGGAGGGTGTCGAGAGGATGGGGCCAGTCTTTTTTCAGTGGTGCCCAGTGACAGGACAAGAGGTTACGGGCACTAACTTGAGTATAAGAAGTTCCATCTACACATGAGGAGGAACTTCTTTACTTTGAGGGTGGCAGAGCCCTGGAACAGGCTGCCCAGAGAGGTGGTGGAGTCTCCT
>JAOTQQ010000032.1:55150293-55152793 GCA_026546715.1 Gallinago undulata
CTTCTCTGGAGACATTCCAAACCCACCTGGACATGTTCCTGTGCAACCTGCTCTGGGTGGAGCTGCTTTGGCAGGGGGGTTGGACTAGATTATCTCCAGAGGTCCCTTCCAACCCCATATCTGTGAATCTGTGATAAGGCAGATTGTTGTAAGGAAATAAGAAGTAGAGCTTTTACGGAATGTAATTACTGGAAGAGGCATACTCTGCTTTAAACCCAGATGCATTTGCCATGTCGAGTGTGACCACTACTTCTGGAGCTAAGAAAATGAAGACTGTTCTGCTCTAAAACTTTTCGGGGTAGCTGTATGTGCAGGTTTTTTTCCTCTGGAGACACACTGGAAAAAAAACCAGCATTTTAAAGTTCTTATTATTTCAAACATATTCTGCCTGAGTATAGTACATAAAGTCAATGTCTGTGTGTAAGCATTCTCCTCAGGTGATAGTATCTCAGAAAAAAAATCTCTTAGAGCAGCGAGTTTTCGTATGAAATGGAATAGCTTTTTGCCAACCAAAGGCAGAAAGAAAATACCATCTTTAAAAGCGAGGAAGATGTGGAAGACAACAATACATTCCTTAATGATGGGGTCAACTAATTTTGTGTTTTATTATGAAGTTCTTCTTCCTGTCTGATGGCAGTCTGTAACAGCTCGGTTACGCAAAGACATAATGCAAATTTACCACTGGCCTCCTGCCACTTTTCCGCTCTGGCAGCCAGAGGAGTTTAGGAGAAAGAAGCTGTGTAGGACAGGTGGTTTTAGCGGCCTGTAGACTTGCAAAATGGTCATTTAAAAATATTTTCAGAAATAGATTGAATGCAAATTTCTGTACAGCTCAAAGCTACAAAAAGGACAAGTGACCAAAATCTGTCATTCGAAATTTCACCATGTTTTAGAAATAACAAGTGAATTTACAGGGAACAGGAGCAATAAAAGATCTGCATTGCAGCCTGCACGAAGTACTTCTGGTTTGCACAAAAAAGTAATGAAGAGACTTATAACTGCTGTTTTAAAAAGTTTAATATATAAATGGTTACATTCTTGTGCGTTGAATTATTTTGTGCGAAACAGTATAGAGTTGGGTGTCATGTTGGGGTACATTCAGGAGCTGATGAGTTGGGAGAACTTTAGGGTTGTTTGCTTGTTTTCTACACGTACTTTCATGTTATTGTTTGCCGAGAGCATCCTTCCAGAATAAATTAAGGAGAGGTTCTGGGCTCCCCAGTTCAAGAAGGGCAGGGAACTGCTGGAGGCAGTACAGCAGAGGGCTACAAAGATGATGAGGGGCCTAGAACGTCTCTCTTACGGGGAAAGGCTGAGACTTGGGTCTTTTTAGTCTGGAGAAGACTGAGGGGGAAAATGATTAATGCCTATAAATACTTAAAGGGCTGGTGTCAAGAAGATGGAGCCAGTCTTTTTTTCAGTGGTGCCCAGTGACAGGACAAGAAGAAATGGGCACAAACTTGAACGCAAGAAGTTCCATCTAAACATGAGGAGAAACTTCTTTACTTTGAGGGTGGCAGAGCACTGGAACAGGCTGCCCAGAGAGGAGGTGGTAGGGTCTCCTTCTCTGGAGACATTCACAACCCGCTTGGACATGTTCCTGTGCAACCTGCTCTGGGTGGACCTGCTCTGGCAGAGGGATTGGACTTGCTGATCCCAGAGATCCCTTCCAACCCTTCTTCATTCTGTGATTACATATGTAGTGTCCTTCTAAAGATCTTCCTTGAAGTGGGGGTTGGAACTCAATGATCTTTAAGGTCCCTTCCAACCTGAACCATTCTGTGATTCTATAAGTGCTGTGCTTACTGTATGGATATACCTTTAGCTGCTAAATCATAGAGTAATAACTGATGAGTTAGATAAAGGCGTTAATATGTCCGATTCCAGGCTTTATCTTTTTATTTATTAAACCAGAAGGACCTGAATGCCCTCGTATAACTGTTAGGTAGGACCAGGTGTGAAGTAGCTCTGTTTTCTGTTCCGCTCCGACAGGTGGAGGTAAAGCCATACGTGTTGGATGACCAGATGTGCGACGAATGCCAGGGGGCGCGCTGCGGGGGGAAGTTTGCTCCTTTCTTCTGTGCCAATGTCACTTGCCTGCAGTATTACTGCGAGTTCTGCTGGGCCAACATCCACTCTCGGGCGGGACGGGAGTTCCACAAGCCATTGGTAAAGGAGGGGGCTGACCGCCCGCGTCAGATCCACTTCCGCTGGAATTAAAACATGGTGAACCAGCATCTCCATAAGGAAAGAAAGGGTGCATGTGGCTTACTGTGTTTGGAGATAACTGACATGCAGAAGAAATAAGTGCATTCTTCTGCTTTTCACCCCAGCTATCAATACATGCATCTTTATCAGCAGCCAAAACACTACAAAGCCTCTTGTTTTTCACCAAAACCCTACATCTCAGGCTTACTAATTTTTGTGATATTTTCATGTTAAAATAAAATGTTTTTTTGTATTTTCTCCAAGTTATTTTTATATGTAAAGTTAAAACTAG
>JAOTQQ010000032.1:55157793-55161597 GCA_026546715.1 Gallinago undulata
CTGGGGCAGCCTATTCCAATGCCCAACTCTTTCCTAATGTTCAGTCTAAACCTACCCTGTTGCAGCTTGAATCCATTCCCTCTCGTTCTGTCACTAATTACCTGGGAGAAGAGACCAGCACCAACCTCTACAGTGTCCTTTCAAGTAGTTGTAGAGAGTGATGAGGTCTCCCCTCAGCCTCCTCTTCCTCAAACTAAACAATCCCAGCTCCTTCAACCACTCTTCATAAGATTTATGCTTCAGGCCCTTCACCACCTTCGTTGCCCTCCTCTGCACCCGCTCCAGCACCTCAATGTCTCTCTTGTATTGAGGTGCCCAGAACTGGACACAATACTCCAGATGTGGCCTCACCAGTGCTGAGTACAGGGAGACTGAACTCAGGGCATGCTCTAGTGCCTAAGATTGTTAGATTGTTGGGTTGGGTTTTTGTTGTGGGTTTTTTGAGTATGGTTGGATTCGAAGATCTCAAAGGTCCCTTCCAACCATGAAGATTCTGTGATTCTGTGATTCCATTGCACCTTTGCTTAGAAGTGACTTAGGAGGCACGGATGCTGTACTTCAGGCTGGGGACAAACCTCTTCTGACACCCAGATATTTTTCAGTTCTCCCTGTGAGACAAAAAGAGAGCTTGAGGGTGACACCAAGGATGCACAGCACTCACCGTTGGATGTCCCACCCCCTCTATATGGACACCTATAGGTCACATGTGTAGGGAACGGGGACCATGCCAATGTTAGCCTGATCTCTGCCCCATCTTCCAAAATACTGCTTGGTGCCTTTCATTTATTGTTTTTCACTCTAGAAAATCTTCTATTAAATCCAATGTATCTAAGGTACTGTTACGTTAAACACCATAGGATGGGGCTGATCTTCTTTCAGTGGTGCCCAGTGACAGGACAAGAGGTTACGGGCAAAAACTTGAACACAAGAAGTTCCACCTAAACATGAGGAGGAACTTCTTTACTTTAAGGGTGGCTCAAAGCCTGGAACAGGCTTCCCAGGGAGGTGGTGGAGTCTCCATCTCTGGAGACATTCCAAACCTGCCTGGACACATTCCTGTGCAACCTGCTCTGGGTAGACCTGCTCTGGCAGGGTGTTTGGACTAGATGATCTCCTGAGGTCCCTTCCAACCCCATAACATTCTGTGATTCTGTATTAACCATGCCTATATGCAGTGCTTCTAAATGCTCAGCAAGGAGCAATAAATCCATCACAGCACCTCAGCCACAAGGGGACGGGCAGAGTGGTACCATACGTGGTAGGCAGGAATGGCAATTACCCGGCTTTTTATTTTTGGTAGCATCAGAAGAGTTAAAGATTTATTTTCCGCAGGAAGAACCGACTAAAACAAACAGCAGTGACAGTAATTGCTCTGGCTTGTTTTATTTTTGTTGTCAGTGGTGGGGTTTTTTATATCCCATCACTTTCATCAGCATTTAGTTGCTGGCACAGAGCCTCCGCTGCCGAATTACCTGTCTCATTGCCATGCAAAGGGCTGTTATTTTACTTCTAAAGCAGCTGGGGCCTTTCCAGAGGTAAGGCTGTGGGGTTGGTTTTCTTTTTGCTTAACCCAGATACTAAACTTCTCCTTCTTGTGTTAAATACAAATAGAAGACCCAGTTGTCCTTCAAAAAACTGAGCAAGCTGGTGAGTGGGCAGGCTGCTGCAAAAGAAGAGTTTCTGAAGTTGCCCAGGAGAGCTGGGCAGAGTTTGTTGGAACTCTGAAAGCTGCCAGCTGAACTTAAAACAAGCAGGAAGGGTCCACCTACAAGCCCAGTGGGCAAGGGGAGGGTGGTGTGTAAAGCTCTTCTATTTTCTTTAAACAGAAGTCACCGTACAGAAGAGGTCTAGGTCAATATTCTGGCTGCAGCTTGCTTCTGCTGTGGGTCACTGGATCTCTCACGGGACTTTCACCAAAAGCTCCATGTGTTCATTGCCTGAGATGTTACCCTCTGTAGCTAAAGGGCTTTGTGCAGTCGAGTGCGGCTGCAGAAGCTGGGTGTTTAGCCTGGCTGGTGGGGCATGCAGGTAAGAGGCAGGTCTGGCAGGACCTTCTCTCTCTCCACATCTCTCACTTTAACAGGTTCATATGTCTCTAAGTTTTAGCTCCTTTCCAACTGCTTTAGCTTCAGGTTTGTGACACCCTGATGGTGCAATTTACCCAGGGCTTGTGGACAGATAAAAAACTAATAGGAATTTTATCTACGTAGATTTTCTGCTAGCCTGATTCAGACCAGGGACTTGAACCAGTATATTGAGGTTTTGATAGTAGGGAGGTGATTCTATTCCTCTACTCTGCTCTCGTGAGACCCCACCTGGAGTACTGTGTCCAGCTCTGGAGTCCTCAACATAGAAAAATCATGGATCTGTTGGAACAGGTCCAGCTGGAAGTGTTCAAGGCCAGGCTGGATGGGGCTTTGAGCAACCTGGTCTGGTGGGAGGTGTCCCTGCCCATGGCAGGGGGGTCGGAACTAGATGATCTTTAAGGTCCCTTCCAACTCTAACCATTCTATGATTCTATGATAAATGCACTCATCACCCACTGTTCGCTCTTCAGAGGTGGCAATTCCTTAGTTACTCCTTTCCATCTGAATGAAAACTGCTTGCTTCCCTCAATTTGTGGTTTCTGTGACAAGTTTGCAGCAGAGCAAAGGGTGGAGCTGCCTTCCACTCACCCAACCTGAGGGTCTGGTCAATGTCAGTCTCCCTGCCCTGGGTCCTCTCCTGTGAGACATGAAGCCACAAAGGGGAGAGCTTGGTACATGTTCTGTTATCTCCACGACATGAAATTTTAGGGTAAAGGCATTACTAGGGTACATGCAGCTTCTATGTGCTCCTGGATCAGTTCCCATCCTGTGTCTGTAGTTTCTAGAGCAGGAACCCTCAAGGTGTAGCTCCTGACTTCAGATTCACCATCTCATTTTCTTCTTACTTTCCACTAAAAGGTTGCATCCTATTGTATTGAACTTGCCAGCCATGACGGGAGATACAAAACACAGATCATCTAGAAAATTGTGTCTGGCCTGAGAAGGGGGAAAAAATTATTTATATTTAAAATCATAATTTAACTGTTGTGGTGGTGAAGTTTTAGCAAGAGCAGAGTGCCAAGCTGTCAAAAGAAGCCCCCCATCCACACCCCGGTGAAGACGGGAGGCTGTACCCCAGCAAACTGCCTGGTTGCCTCTGGGCTGGAAAATATTTCAATTCTTTGCTTTGAAAAAATGTGCAGAGACGGTAACATTTATCTGTGGTGATCAGCAAAGCGCACCCGTGTATGAGTCAAATGTGACATTTCATCTGTGCTTCGCCATCGTGTGGGGAAACGATCACGGCGAACACCGTCCACCTCGCACACGGGAGAACCACACAAACCCCGTAGAAGCCATTTCCTACACACAGGCTCTCAAAATAGGGCTTACAGCAGCTTTGGCTTGTGTGGGGGCCTTCCACCAAGAGCTGAATTTCACCCCTTAAGGTTAAATCTGAGTTAACATCACACCGTCTGTCTAACATACCCGTTTTGCGTGAGAACACGGTGCACGCTTGCAGCGCTGCGGGGAGTGACTGTATAGGGGGACCCAGGAGAGAACAGCCATTCTGGGAACTGCAGCAGTTTTGCACCAAGTTCTTTAAGGCGTGTGAATGGTACTTGCTTGAAATGTTGCCTCCTGGTACAAGGTAGGAGTTTTTTTAAGTCGAATTCAAAATCAAACATTGCAATAATACTTTCAGTCAACTTCACGTCTCTAAGGGTATCTTGGTAAAAATTCATAGAATCATAGAATGGTTCAGGTTAGAAGGGAC
>JAOTQQ010000032.1:55161697-55184553 GCA_026546715.1 Gallinago undulata
GACACCTCCCACCAGACCAGGTTGCTCAAAGCCCCATCCAGCCTGGCCTTGAACACCTCCAGGGATGGAGCATCCACGATTTCCCTGGGAAAGCTGTTCCAAAATTGGAGGCTAAGTGAATGCTGAGAGGTAAAGATTGATAAATAGGCTGTCATTCACTATTTTTAAATTATTTAATATCCAATGATAAGAAAAAACAGGCAAAATAAATTGTTGGAAATCTGAAAATTCAGAGGTGGCATCCAGTGTGTCATCTCCACTCCTCAGAGCCCCTCTTCCTGTCTGCTCTGGGAGCTGAATGCACCACAGCCTGGGCAGGGGCAAGGGCTTTTTTGGTCAATCATCTCATTGCCCTGCCATCAGGCTCAGGCTTACAACACCTGGGAAATGAATCAGGTGACTCGTTGGTCTCCTGGTCCCCACCCCTCCTGGTGGAACCAGACGGGCCATGTGGCTTTGATTCTGCTGTGTTTCTTCATGGCCAGGGTTGGGGAGCTGGGCGTAGAGGGCAGAAGGGGAGAGGTCTGGCAGCCTCTTGACTGCTGGGACACGTTGAGAAAGATATGTTTTTCTCATGTATATGATTATAAATTCTGATTTACTCCATGAATTTATCTAACTACAACCCTCAGCATATATGAAAACTTTCCTGTTGTGTTAAAGAAACAAGTCATATCTGTGTCCCTGGAAAGCAAAGCCCAATGCTGGCACGAAAACACACAGACAGGTTGAACCAGTTCAGCGCAGCTGAACTTCTGAACCAGAGCTGGATCACATCCCACCACTTTGAAGCATATAAGGAGGTAGCCACATGACTTTCCCCACTAGACCACACAAAAACATCCTCAAAGTCAGTGCCTGGAGCCTGCTTAGACCTGCAGGGGGTAAACATGACAGAAGAGCTTCTTTCCAGAAGCAGCGGCTGGGTGACAAGGCAAAGAGAAAAGCCGTGGTAAAATGATGGGGTCAGTGAGGATGACTGAAGGGCATTTGAAGGATCTTTAGTACTGGTATCCTGAAAGTCTTCAATGCCTGTGTCTGATGGGAAAGAGGGAGATGAATGACTATGGCTTTGATGCACGGCATTGATCCCTCACGGCAAATCTCAATGGAGCCAACAAGAGTGCTTTCTGTGTACATCACACATCAACTTTTCTAAATATCTAAAGAAAGTGCATGGTGGAGAAGGGGCTGGCTCCACAAACCGGCACCTGGGGAGGCTCTATCAGGACCTTCCTCACCACACATCAGCCTGGTCCCACCTATGAATAGTTTGTGTTGCCATGGCCATAGCCAAGAAGAATGTTTGCATCCACTCTCACTAAGGCTTGATGCCATGCTGGATTGGCCACAGATGGAGCAATTTACCCTGCGCTCCCTCCTTGGAGAGGACAGAAATGTTCCTGGCTGGAGGGGCACTCAGAGGTTTGGCTTTGAGTCCCCTGTAAGGGCCTTTGTTGCAGAAGGGTATTTAATGTCTGCTTTCTTAAAAAGAAAGCTGAAGATTTAGAAGGCATCTCCAGCTTTCTGTGGTGAAAGCGTTGTTTAGGCTGTTTAGTAGCAGATTAGATTTGGGGTGTTCTCCAATAACCTACTGCATCATCATTTACTCCCATTACTAATACTCTATGACCTTTGCGAAAATAAAATCAGACCAGATTGACATATTTGCTTTAGAAGATGCTAATCAATATCTATTTTGTTAGCCAATATGGTTATGTCTCCTGTTATTGTGATTTATTTCATTTTTGTTGACCAAAGGTAGTTGAATGGGTGATAACAGTACTGAAGGTGGCAAGGGTTAATAAATTCAGATGAGGTTGTCATCTTATTACCAGAGTGCAGGGAGTGAAGCACAGCCATTTAATTAACCTAGTCGCAATGAATTTCATGCAACATGCAGTTAACACTCCATCTATTAAAACTGCGAAGCAGATGGTAGTGAGCAGTTTTGTCTGCCGTAAATAGGGTACCAATTTAAATTAGTTGCTGCACAGGATTTTATAGGACAAAATTATCTAGATATTAAATGGTGGGATATTTAATAATCTCTTTCTTTTAAGTCTTGCATATATCAGACTCTTGATCCAATAGTAGAAAACTCAATTATTTCCATGAAAACCCCAAAATGGAGAGCTGGAAAAAAAAAAAAAAAAAAGACAACAAAACTTTGATGAACTGGCATTTCTTCAAACTCCAAGGCCTTCGGTCATTGTCTCTGCTGGAGAATATACACCCCATTATAAAGTTTTACACTACTTTCTCTATCTGCCTAAGAGATTTTTATTATTCACACAAATGGGTAATCCTAGTTGACTATTAAAAGGCCACATTTCTCAATAGACCAGTAGTATCTCTCTTGCTCTTGAAAAACGACGGTGATAAATATTACCAAATTTAACATTTTCCTTTTCATTTCCCACAGTTAGAGAGAGTTATGTGAGCACATGACTGCACATACTGGCAAGGGAGCTGTATATCAAAGGCACCGTGGGCAACTCAGTGCCCGAAGCTGAGTAGCCGCTTTGCTTCCCTGTCTCTTATCCTAGGGAGAGGAATGTAAACTTTAAAAAAACCCACCTCCACAAGTGTGTGATATGGCTTTATATGCACATCATGATTCAGACACTTCTGGAGCATGCCAGCTCTTGAAATTATTTCATGTACAAAATCGCTGCCCTCCTATAAAATATAGGGCAGAGAAGCTGGGAAGAAGCAGAGATGTTGGGAAGAAGCAAAGAAGCTCTCCTCAAATCCTGATTGCCTCAGGACGGCATGAAATCCATTTTATCCAGCAGAGAAGCAAATGTTTGTTCGAAATGGGAGCAGAAAGAGAAGGAACGCCTGAGCCAGCAGAGCAAGTTGGTTGCTGCACCCCCCTCCTCCCGCCAGGAGCCTGCGGCTCCCCCAGCCCCAGTCAAGGGCAGAAAATTGTCTTTCCGCTCCTTCGGAGAAAACAAATCTGATGGACCAACCTCCTTCGGCGTTCTCCTTCTCCCTCCAAAGGCAGAGGCTTGACAACAAGGCTCTGCGGCTGGTGAATAAGGTTCATTAAGCCCACAGAAAGCTAGAGGGTGTGCATTCATTTATTTGAATGACTCTCGGAGACTCCTTTATTTGAATGACTTTTTCCTCAGAGAGGCAGAAGGCAAGTGTGTCCTTTGTCACCTCCTCTGATTGCTCTGTCCACTGAACCGCCAGCAATAGCTATCAGAAAGTCTCCAGAGATTCAAGGCATCACAATCCATGACAAAGGACATAAATTGCTCTTTTCACAGATGACATCCCGCTTTATCTCAGTAAAACACAAATCTCTGTTCAGTGCCTGGAGAAGTCCTGGAGCATTACTTCACTGCGCAAGGCTCCATGTAAATATGGCTAAATCGGAGGTGATCCTTGCACAGTCACCCAGCGAGATTCTTCTCCTTCCCTATGCTGTTAACCCCAAAGTGAAATTCGACTATTTATTGGTACCAGCCCCACCCTACTTAAGCAAACTGCCGCAGTCCTTTTTTTAGCATTTCATAGCAAGGTCAAGAAGGGCTTCATTTTCTGTTGTATGCAGTGGCAGAGGCTTGGTTTGGCTGAAAGGAATCATATGTATGGTCCCAAGCAATAAGTGACATGCAAAAGGGACCGTGAATTAACTTTTCAAGGTTAAGAATTAACTTCTTGTTTCAATATACAAGAAGTAAAACGGGGATTTATCCCCCCACAGGGGAATTTTATTAGCAAGGCAGTTTTACCTGCAGTCTTGGGAAGGGCGTGCAGAGGTCCCAGCACCAAGCCCTCCACCCCAGGAGCCATGGAAGCACTCGGCTGCTCTTCATTCTTCGTGGGTGAAGCCTTGTGACAAAGACTTAGGGACTTCTTGAGGCAGATCTAGAGACCATCCCATCGCATCTGGAAAAGGACAATCATGTCACTTTTGTGCAGCCCTACTCACCTCCAGGCTCCCACCACAGCAGCAGGTCATGATGCTTAAAAGATGGGAAGGAAAGGACTGAGGAGCAGAACATGGTCTTTGTTCGAGACCATGACCAAATAAACTGAACAGTTAAAAATTAAATTTAATTCCATTTCCTTTCAAACACACTACGAGCTATTTCCTTCCTAGCCATTGCCACCTAAGAAGGAATGAAGAGCCAGTCAGGTGGAGAAGACAGTATTCTAAGTCACAGAAGCTACCACTGCTGCAAATGGGATCCCTGCTCTTCTTCTCCCAGAAAGGGGAAAAAAAAAAAAAAAAAAAGGCATGTTAGCATGGCAAGTTTGAGAGTGTCTGCTTTTAAACTGCTGTAATTTGCTGTCACTCCGTGGATACCAAAGCCTATCAATATCCACAGCCTGACAATTTCCCCCTTTTCTTTCCAGGGTTTCCTATGAAAATAGACTCTTTAAAACTTGGAAGATGCTACTGAAAGACTGTAAAACAGATTAAAATGTTGATAGGATATTGATTGGATATTCATGCATTTATTAAGACAGGTCGATATTATGGGTCAGTCTGCGATGCCGGGGCACTTCAAGGTAAATTGACCAACCTGGTCCACCTTGAGGGGTCCAAATCAGCCCCAGGAACAAACCCTGTCTCCTGGCTGCCAAGTCAATGCTTTATCAACAAAGTTCATTGTTCTTTAGTATATTCATTTATAATGCAGATTAGGTGGATGAGAGGGAAATTTAATCATTTAGAATGACTAATAACTATGCTAATGTGTTCAGATAAAATAAGCATTCACATATGCTGAAAGCCTTTATAGTGTAATAAACTTCTGTTATCTTTTGAGGCGTGCAGTACTTTGATTTTCATATACCAGCTCCTCTTCATTTCAAGTGCAATAAAACCATATTTTTTAAAAAGGTTGCAAAGCTTGAGGCTGCTGAACCCTCCCATCAGTAGAGCTTGTGTGAAGAGCTGACAGACTGCTCCGAGCAGTGGGCTCAGGGCTTGGGGTTTTTTGGGGTGGTTGGGGCTTTTCTTACTTTCTGACAACATGCATCCAACCAACCTTCAGAGATGGCAAAGAGCTTTGAGGAGCTGCTGAGGTGCAGCCCAGGCTGAAGTTTTTAGGAAGGAGATGTTTTTTTGGGCTGAGAACATCTCCCAGTGGTGTTGTTCCTGGTGAGGGAGGTCAGCCCTTGATGGCTCCATCACGGCACGGCCTTGCCCTCCGCAGGAAAAAGTGTGATGCTCTTCTGTGCTCTTCTGCCGCCGCCACACTGTCTTGTGCTTTTCCTGCATGGAGGACTTCAAAAGCAGAAAAGCAAGGGAGAGGTCATGGGACAAAATCATCTCAGAGGGAGGAAAAAAAAAAAGGAAAAAAGAATCTAGCATTTTGCTATTAATTTCAACCTGCACTGAAAATAAAATCAAGCCATTTGGAGAAAATCATCTGCCTTTAAAAAAAAAAAAATGAAGTATAGAAAATGCAGTAATAGTATTTATTTAATCTTCTTCCCCTAAGAAGAATGAGATACCCAGTCTGTAAAAGGAAAGAATCACCTGGCAGACAGCACGAAACAACCAGATATTAAAAACAACCTCAGAAACAATAGCAGGGCTTGGGGTTTGGTTTCCCCTTTTAAATAAGACGATGCAGGATAACCCAAATGAAATGCATAGAGCAGTGGTGTCTCCTTCTGGGTGAAAGCATGAGCCTCACCAAAAGCACTAAAACAGGAATGTGCCCTAAAATAGGAAAAGGGGGCCTCTGTACCCAGTCGACTTTTGTGAATGGGCACAGAGAGCTCTATAAAGGGCCGGCTGCCAGCACGGGAAAGGCACAATGAGGAGGGCATCTTCAGAGGAAAAAAACTCAGCAGACGAGCCTGCTGAAGCCGAGGTAGAAAGCAGAAAGAGGGCAGATTCGGGGAGTGCAGATCTCGGGCGGTTTGTCAGGCAGAACTGCTTTACCTGTTCCCATCTCCCAGGTGATGATGCAGGGGTTATATTCAGCACTTGGAATTTTGTTATTCGCACTCCATGAGGTATTTGTCTGTGAGGACCCGTGTTTAAATCACGAGGTCGATCAGTCAGGCTGGAAAGCAGTGCCACAGGATGGAGATGAAGGGACTGACGTGCTCAGGTCTCTCTTTAAATTCTCACTGATGTTATTTTCTAAGCTAACCTTAAAATCCAGATTCCAATGGCTGTATCCTTTATGCGGAAGAGATACGGAACATAAGGGCCGGCAGGAGGATTTTCCAGGATTTAATGTTTCCCTGCAATCGTGAACAGAGCCGGGAGGGGAGACAGCCCCCGCAGGAGCCGGGCGAGCAGGAGCAGCCCATCCCCGAACACCCAGTGCCTCGGGGGGAGCTAAAACCCAGCAGAAAACTGGGTTACATTCCTCATCCTGGCACAGGCTTGCTGGGCCGGTGGAGATAACAGTCCTCATCTGCTTTTTTCAGCTCTTTAGCAGAAACGTCATAAGTAAGTGCAAGGTTTGAGTATTTAGGAGGAACATTTCCTTATCTTTTAATTAAGAATGTTACAGAGGTGGGTTGTTTGTTTGGTTTTTTTCTCCTTTTTGCAAGATAGGGAGAGAAGTAGATTTTTCCAAACTAACCTTTTATAGGCCAGGCATGTGATATGTGGTGAGAGCCATGAGAGGCATTTAAATTATCTCTTTTGAGGCCTTTTTATGCTTATTTTAGTTTCAATAGAATTGGGTCTGTTCCATATGTCCTGATTCACTACAGGATGCTTTTCTTGTCGGAGGAGTGGCTCTGTTTGATCAAGATGGTACTGACCTCGTTTGTGAAATGATGTATCAACTCAGTGTAGAGGGAAGTGTCTGCCTAGCACAACTTCCCACAAAAAAAAAAAAACTTTCAAAAGAACAGTTTTATACAGGTTCCATTAAGATTAAGCCAGAAAAAAAGCTCAAATGTTATGTAATGTCCTATCCCATATCTTCCATTCACCTGATTAAAATTTTAATCAGAAAAAAAAACCTCATCTGGAATAAGAGCACTATCGTACGTTTAACAGTCTTAGGCTTCTGTCAACATGAGAATATAAGGTGCTGAAATTGTAATAGTAAGACTGGATAGCTCCTGTTTTTATCTCTGTAAGTGAGAAAAGAAAAAAAAAAGGGTGCTCCTATTATCTGCCTGTTACTATTCCTTATCCACAGATAGGGAAACAGAGGGAGAAGGTTTGCTCCATCGTAACCGACTAGACGTTATCCAGATATATACACTACGTGAACAATCCAGCCCTTCTTTATTTTCATAGCTGAAATGTTTGCGAAGCTACGCCTTGCACAGTAGGGAAAAAAAAAAAAAGAAAAATGAAAGATATATCTGAGGCATCCTCAATAAAGACCTGTAAAAATGTTGGTTAGACTACAGCCTATGACTATATTTAGATATATGTCTCCCCAAAGAATGCAATCACCAGGGTAATATATTAACAATTGGATTATGGCGCTGCTGTTTCCTTTTTACTTCCTCATTCACGTGCCTGCGGAATAGAGCCAACAAGCACCTGAGTGAGGAGGGCTGGGGACAGGCTGAGGAGGGGACCATGTGTCCAGGTTGGTCCAAGGCAGGGGGTGTGACACGCTCTCCCTGCTCACGGAAACTTTGGGAGAAGGTGCTCACCCCCTGTGGGCCAAGGTCAGCCCACAGCAGTGGTACAGAGCTACACAGATTAAATGAAATCTTTTTACTGGGCTTTTTCACCTGGAGGAATTGCAGTGGAAGTCAACTGGCACTTGCCTGATAAAGCTCTTCTGAGGGACGCGGATAGCTGGAGAGCAGCCCTGAGGAGAAGGGGATGTTGGTGGATGAGAAGCTCAACATGAGCCGTCAATGTGCACTGGTAGCCCAGAAAGCCAACCACATCCTGGGCTGCATCAAGAGAAGTGTGGCCAGCAGGTCATGGGAGGTGATTCTACCCCTCTACTCCCCGCTAGTGAGACCCCACCTGGAGCACTGGGTCCAGCTTTGGAGTCCTCAACATAGAAAGGACATGGACCTGTTGGAACGGGTCCAGCAGAGGGCCACAAAGATGATCAAAAGGGATGGAGCACCTCCCCTATGAAGACAGACTGAGAGAGCTGGGGTTGTTCGGCCTGGAGAAGAGAAGGCTCCAGGGAGACCTCATAGCAGCCTTCCAATATCTGAAGGGAGCCTACAGGAGGGCTGGAGAGGGACTCTTTGTCAGGAAGTGTAATGAGAGGATGAGGGGTAATGGTTTTAAATTGGAAGAGGGAAGATTTAGATTAGATATTAGGAATAAATTCTTTCCTGTGAAGGTGGTGAGGCACTGGAAGAGGTTACCCAGGGAAGTTGTGGATGCCCCATCCCTGGAGGTGTTCAAGGCCAGGCTGGATAGGGCTTTGAGCAACCTGGTCTGGTGGGAGGTGTCCCTGCTCATGGCAGGGGAGTTGGAACTCGATGATCTTTAAGGTCCCTTCCAACCCAAACCATTCTATGATTCTATGATTTGTGCCTATCTACGCCCAGACCTGATGTCCGGTGAGAAACACCTGCATCTCTACTGCCTGAAACCAACCCAGCCCCTGAAAAAAGCCCACAGCATAACTTCAGCCAACGCACAGCCATCAGCAAAACATGCCAGACTGGAGACACTCTGGAGCAATGCAGAGATGTCGGCAGCTGTGGGCTGTGGGCTGCAACTCGTGCCAACACTTGGTCCCAGCATGGCCAAGCCGACACGTGCCCGGGTGGCACGGCCTCACAGCAGCTGCTATCCAGCAAAAAGTCCAAGGGAAAAACTGCCTGGCACGGCCAGGCAGGCTCTGTCTGGCCTGCAGCAATGAGCATGGCAGGAAAAAGTGAGCAGCAGCACTTTTTTTGGGCCAGAATCTGGAAACAGAGAGACCTCGTGAGCCATTTCTCAGCTTGAGCATCCTACCCAATCTCTGCTTTAAAACAGAGAAAATGCGAAACGTGCTTAAAATCTGACAAATAGTGCAGATCTCCCCCCACAAAAAAGGTGCCCAGGGAAGAGATATTCACAGAGTCACCCCCCCTGATGGTTTGTAGGCTGTGTGCTCACCGAGCGGGGCCGGGAAGGAGTTCCCATGGCGCGGCGTGGCATGTACGGTAAAGATCAAGAGGGCACGTTCTCGTGCAAACATCCAGGTTTGGCCATTGCTAGAGAAAACACAATACCCTGCCGTGGGTTGATCCATGGCACACTCTGCCCTGGCAATTTCTGCTGGGATGAATTTCCAGGAAAGTGGGGAGTTAGTTAATACTGGAGCTACAGCAGCAATAGCCATGGCAATAGCTCCTCCGAGTTGCCTGTCCCAGCTGTTAAAGAGAGGGACTGCAGATGCTTTCGGCCTTCCTTGCTGGTGCTGTTCTTAAATGTGGGAGATGCACGTGATCAAAGCAGTGTCTAGATCTAGAGATCCTATTTTAACCCCAGGGTGTGTGTGTGTGAGAGAGAGAGAGACAGGCAGAATGGATTTGTTTCTGAGTTAGTGTTTGTAACAGTTCTCCAAACACTTAGACAAATTCACAGTCGAAAGGATAGTGTCAACGTTTCGTTTAAAAGCCTCTTTAAAGAGGTTCATTGCCGTATGTTGAAAATCTAAGCTTTAAAAGAGCCAATGTCTAAAAGTTTGGCTTACTTCTCAAATGTGTCAATTGATATTTTCCTTCATTTGACCTATTTATCTTAAAACATTTATAATCTGTTGGGGGGACGTCCATAGCTAAATGTCCAATTTGGTTTGTTTGTTTTTTAAATCTGCCGTTCCCTTGCCAAGAAATTAAACAAACAGATGCCACTCTTTTTGAGGGGCTCCATTAAATACAATGTCTTACGCACCATCTGCTGGATCTGCAGCAGCAATTAACAGCTACACGCTATTCCCAGAGCAGAGCTGACAGCAATTGATGGTGCCGGGACACTGGCGATTTCTCCTTCCTCTTCTGCTCTTCATCCTCTCTCTTCAAAATACCTATAATGTGATATTTCTGCATGAAGGACTGGATATGCTAATAAAAAATAATTTAAAAAAAAAAAAGAAAGCTATTCTTTGTTCTTCAAATGGTAATGGATGAAAGCCCTTGCCAGGCATTACACTTTTTTAAGCAAAGAGCATATTCAGTGAAAATGACGGAGCCCATAGATGTCTTGCAAAGGCAACGTGAGCAAAGTTTGTCTTTGGGACCGGTCTCCTCTGTAACGGTGCTCTGAGGAGCCAGAGGCCGGGGCTGCATGAAGGCTCTGCCCTCCCGCGTGGCTGGTTTGAACCCACTCGGGTGGGAAGCCACTGAAAAAATCACTCCTTCCATGTGATATTGAGCTGGACATGCCTGGGTAGGCTCAGCCTAGTGAGCAGCCGTGACTCACGAGTGTGGGGCGTGATTCATCCCCTCTGCCTGACTGCCAGGTGGATGGCTCCATACCCGTTAAAGCTCGTGGAGGCTGAAGCTTTTACTGGCAAGTGGCCCTCTTCTTCATGGGATAACATGGAGTGCCTGGGCTCCCTTTGTTGACTGGGGCATCAGCCTTCAGCCTGCTACTACCCTGCCCTTTCTTGCCCTAGAAAAGAAGAGCTTCCCTGGCTTTTTCTTCACCGTTTGTGGTCACAGCACCATGGCTTTTCCTGGACTATTGGGCCTGACTGTTAGTTAGGCTCTGCTGGACAGAAGAGGGGCATCAGAGGGCTTCTTGGGGCACCAGAGGACTCTTTAAGGCACTAAAAGGCAATTTAAAAAAAAAAAAAAAAGTGTGTACCCAAGGCTTCAGGTTGCCTTTGTAACCAACAAAGAAAGTCCACTTGCAAGTAGACCAGCCTGCCTACTCCCATAGCTTCTGCCATCCCTCCTCACATCCTCACATCTCTCCAATGTCAAGATCTTCCTTTGAAGACCATGATCTTCCTTCCACGGCTGTATTCACACAGTATCATCTGAAAGAGATGCTTGACGTCACAAGGGTGTATTGCTTTATTTTCAACAAGTTGTTTGCATTGCTGCTGGGCTGGAAGGATTTCTTTGCCTCCATTTGTCAGGGTCATAGACTGTCTTCTATACAGTTGATTTCTTCTCTGAGACATATAAGATTTTAGGATTTAGCATTTCAGATGCTCAGCCTGGCCGCAGTGTCAGGACAGACAGGTGTACATTATTTTGGAAATTAAAATTTCCATCCTGACAATAAATCTGTATAGTAATTATCCTTATTGCCCTGTATGGTGACCATCTGTAAAGGCAATCTGAATTTAAAAAAGGGCGTCTCATAAATCAGGTGAGATTTAAAATCTTCCCATAGTTTGTAAATCTGCTCAGGATTTAGGGATTAATTGAAGAGCAGACAGCTTAATACATTAACCTTTCACCTCTGCGGGCCTGCGTTCAAAAGCTAACTCAGGTCAAGAAGTAAAAAATTAGATTGGTGATTTCATGTTAGTCATTACGAGTGCTGGGGTTCGGGAGAGTCTGGTCAGTACTTCTCAGTCCTCTCAGAGAGGGTTTGTTTTGAGGGATGTATGTGTCTTGTCTGCTTGCTGGTACTCTATTAAGAGGTTATTCATTTAAGAATAAAGCCGGCTGCCTGAGGAGACCTGTTAGTGGGATACAGTGGCTGTAAGAGAGGCCAGGAAGCACCAAGGATGGCCCTATGTGAGCACTGAGTACAGGGCCCAGAACTAGTTCTTCTCCTAAAACGGGTGCTGGGACAGATGAGGATGGGAGGGGACATCCCCATCAGCCCTTCTGCAGCCCTACTCAGCCTAGTATATGGCCTTTCTCATTGTCCCTCCCCATGCTCACCCCTGCCCACCTCCCAGGGCTCACCAAGAAAGCAGCCTTGCAAAGAGACCGGTAAGAGAAGCCAGGGTCAGCAAACATCCCTTAATTTCTTTGTCTGCACCTGAACATAGCATGCAGCAATGTGGACCGTCCCTCTCCTGCTTTCCTTTGGCTTCTGGAAGAAGGGGACACTACAGAAGTCACAGAATCACAGAATCTTCATGGTTGGAAGGAACCTCTGAGATCATCGAGTCCAACCACAAAAAAAACCCCACAAACACCCACAAACAGATACAAAACAACAATCCTGGGCATTAGAGCATGCCCTGAAGTGCCACATCTACATGTTTCTTAAATACCTTCAGGGATGGCAACTCCACCACCTCCCTGGACAGGCTGTTCCAGTGCCTGACCACCCTCTCAATAAAGTAATTCTTTCTAATATCTAATCGAAACCTCCCCTGCCACAACTTCAGACCATTTCCTCTGCTCCTGTCATTATTCCCTTGGGAGAAGAGGCCAACCCCCACCTCTCTACAGCCTCCTTTCAGGTAGTTGTAGAGGGCAATGAGGTCTCCCCTCAGCCTCCTCTTCTCCAAACTAAACATGCCCAGTTCCCTCAGCCTCTCCTCATCTGACTTGTTCTGTAGACACCTCACCAGCTTGGTGGCTCAACAGGGTTACACTAGTTTGGCAGTGGTTATGCTAATGCCTGTGTTAACCCTCAAAGCACAGTCAATGCAAAGCAGATAATTTCTCAGAGTTAGATGGAGCTGCTCCCCAATGGGAGTTGGGAACACAAAGGCACGTCAAAGAGATCCCACCCAGTATCACCATCTGCATCTTACAGTTCCCAAACACTAGGAAAATCAGGTCCTTGGGACATGGTTCTAATTGAAAGCCATACATTGACATTACTTGAGGGCTAAGATTCCAGCCTGCTCTAGGTGGACCTGCTTTGGCAGGGGGGTTGGACCAGATGATCTCGAGAGGTCCCATATCACTCTGTGATTCTGTGACCTGGCTCACAGCAGGCCTGACACGCTCACTTTTCATGGAATAATTATAAATTGTCAAGGAGAGCAGTCAGTAGGTAAGTGACCAGGAGAGTGACCTTCAGGACAAAGTTCCAATGCTCTTTCCAGTAGCTGTTCAAGTATTTTAAACAAAGGAGAACACCCTTAACAAGGAAGACTGAGATCCTCTTCGTTCTTGTCTGAGCCTGGACGCCTGGGAGGCTCGGATGTCCGCTGAGGACATGGGCATCCACTTCCTTCCAGGAGAAGAAGGCTTTGACCCAAAAGCCGACTCTAACCATGAGGCCACCGGTTATGAGGAAGCAGTGTCCTGCAGGGACCTCTGCCTAAACTGGTGGTGGCACAGCAGTGGTCAGGAGTGTAAACTCAGCTAGAACAGAGGATGGCCTGAGGATCTCACACCTAGCTACTCTAGGACTGGGTCAAAAACTTTTGGGCCACTGTCATATAGTTCTGGGGGTGTCCTTCCACGACATTGCTCCTCTCCAACCGTGCAGAAAGAAGCTGTCAGTCCGCCACTTTTCAGGGGTGCTCTGCTCTTTTGTTTTCACGGAGCTGCATGGGAAGTGGTAGGTAGAAGAATGTGTCTCAGAGAAGTTAAATGGAACGACTGTGCACGGGGTTTGTGCAGTTTCCTTCCTGTCACATTCAGACGCATCGGCAGCCCAGTCCAAGCACACACACTGGGCTAGGTTAGCCAGCTCATCAGGCATGCTATCCTCGCCTCCTGACTTCCTCTTGGAAATAAAAACGGTGGCCCTAATGAGAATTAATTAGGGCTGGGGGTGGAGAGGGGGGGATCCATCGTGTTTTTGTTTGTATTGTTTGTTTTCTGTAAACCCATGGAGGGGAAAAAAAAAATCATATTACTTCTCCATGCAATGTAGTAAACGTAATAAAAAATGAACACATGGTAATTAGCTTCTCCATTAAGTATACCAAGCATAGACAATAGCAATCGTGCAGTGCTGATTACAGACATTATCCTTGCCTGGATTTTTTTTTTTTCCACCATTCAATCAACACTGCTAAATAGAAACTTCAGTGTTCAATATTATAAGACACTAGCTGGCAGTTATACAAAGATGCCTTACACAATGTCAGCTGGCTGCTTGCCTGATTCTCGTATTACCTTCCTGTCTTGCCTTATACGCTAATACGCATGGCTGATTAGAAGAAAAATGCAAATGCAGAAGCTGCTTCCTTCTCTTCTTGCTTTTTTTCTCCAGCTTCATGCCTTGAGGGAAAAAAAGGAATCACATTTGCTAATTTCACCAGCAGCGCTTAACCTGGGAACGGAACAATTCCCTTTCAATTTGGCGTTAGTTATAATCCATATACAAACGCTGCCTTGCACCAGACTAATTGGGCAGTGTTTGATCCCACTCTGAGAGAAACGTTGATTACTGTTGTTGTATAGAAGTAGCCTCAGTAAAGTAAACTCAGTACTCAGCCTCAGTAAAGAGAGCCTCAGAGTTCAAAATAAATATTTTCAGGGGTTATACACTATCCAGGGCTTAGATGTCTGGAAACGGGATTTCAGATTGAAAATTCCAGAAGCTCAAATGACTCTGGAAAATGTCTAGGAACTCCTTAAGTGACTGCTTTTGGGTGGATTTGCTGATATCAGCAGGCTCCTTGGGGAGTCACAGTAGAGTTTATACCAGTTTCTTCAGGAGGATAAGCTTTCTCATAGGAGGAATATTTTTCACATGTTGAAAAAAAATACGGTTTTCTGTATTCTTGTTTACACATATCTGTTTTGTTCTTTGATTTCTTATGGTAAAGCTATACCAAGGCAGGTGTTTTACATCCAGATTTCTCTGACAAGCCTTCCTTTTTCCCTGGATATTTTAGCCAGGTTGAATTCGAAGTCTGGTCAGGTGTCCAAGATTTCCAGATGTCTAGCAGCCATGTCAGAGCCACTTCTCTGTATCTGAAAATCCTGGGTCAGTGAGCATACATATGGACACACTTTGCAGCAGAAAAAAATCAGTGCCAAGGATGCCTCAGACAGATGTCCAGGTGCAAGTCATCTTCACAGCAAACATGTCACAGGCCCAATAATTCCTGGTGATAGCACACTCTCAGTGAACCTTTCAGGAAAAGCAGGGGGGGAAATGTGGGGCCTTTATGTTAGAGTTAGGGATCTTTTTACATTCTTAATTGATATAGCATAGGTATTAATTGATTCTTAATTGATGCATAGGTATCCATCAAAGTCTATAGGCTGAAATCTTAGCTTGCAGTTTAGCAATCAGTTCTGGAAACAGACCATCTCGTGAAAATGCAGGTCCTGTAACAAGTGACCCAAGCAGAAGCAGGGCAGCTGGCCCTGTGTTGGACAGGATTTTTTCTCTCAGGACTGGACACTAAACACTGCAATCAGTCAGCAATAGAAAGCTTGAAAAATATTTTTCCGTATTTATCCATCATCATCATAACAAATGTGCCTAGAATTAGTCTAAGAATTTAAGGATGGATCTTCAAATTAACACATGTATAAATACATATATGAATATATAAAAATTTATATACAAATCTATATTGGTATACATTAAAATGTGTGTGTGTTGCACAGATGGTAGAAACTTCAGGCCACCTACAAACCTTCTCCCTTTCTAGCTTTATGACTGCTATACACAAACTCATGCAAATGGCACATTATACAGGCAATGAAAGGGACTAGAAACTAAGCGCTGAGTGGAGATGTGGAGATTGTCTTGAAATATCTATTTTTTCAAAATATCTTCCTATGAAGGTAAGCTCTCTGTGGCATAAAGCGAGGTCTAGGATTGCCAAGCAACACAGTAGGCAATTTCAGCTGCTGCTTTAGCCTGCATTTGATGTCATGGGAAAGTGGGGCTGGGGATGTGGGGGGGGTTGGAGCACCTCTGCTCTGAGGACAGGCTGAGGGAGTTGGGGTTGTTCAGCCTGGAGGAGGCTCTGGGGAGACCTAATAGCAGCCTTCCAGTACCTGAGAGGGGCCTACAGGAAAGCTGGGGAGAGCCTGTTCACAAAGGCTGGCAATGACAGAACAAGGGCTAATCGGTTTAAACTGGAGAAGAGCAGATTTAGATTAGACATTAGGAATAAGTTCTTTACAATGAGGGTGGTGGAGCACTGGAACAGGTTGCCCAGGGAGGTGGTTGAGGCCCCTTCCCTGGAGACATTCAAGGTGAGGCTCGACAAGGCCCTGGGCAACCTCATCTAGTTGGAGGTGTCCCCGTGACTGCAGGGGGGTTGGACTAGATGACCTTTGAAGGTCCCTTCCGGCCCAGATGATTCTATGATTCTATTCTATTCTATGTCTCTGCTCACCTGTGATAGCCCAGGGGTCCTGAGTGGGAATTGCTCAGGTTTGACCTGATACAAGAGATATGAACAGCTGCAATTAGGCCCTGGAATCATAGAACCATGGAAACACAGAATGATTTAGGGACCATAGACATCATCGAGTTCCAACCCCCCTGCCATGGGCAGAGACACCTCCCACCAGACCAGGTTGCTCAAAACCCCATCCAGCCTGGCCTTGAACACCTTCAGGGATGGGGCATCCACAGCCTCCCTGGGCAACCTGTTCCAGTTCCTCACCTGTTCCTCACCACCCTCACAGTAAATAATTTCTTCCTAATACCTAATCTAAATCTCTCCTCTTTCAGTTTAAAACCATTGCCCCTTGTAATCAAAGGTGATGGTAGCAGCTACAGCCCCAAAAGTATCACACGTCTCTGAAGAATATTTTAAATATCAGCAAACCTTCATCAAGCACTTATGATTAAAACTCAGCTAAGCAAGTCTGTTTTGCAGAGACATGTTCCTACAATAAGTTACCCACTATTCAGTGTGTACAAAGAGAGTAGTTTCACTGCTATTGCTCTTCACACATTATGGCTGGCAAAAAAAAAAAAAAAAAAAAAGGAAACAGGCAAGCCAAATGCTGCATTTCAAAATATATTTTAAACCTTGTTCAGATTACACGGACCTGTTTTTTAACCGTACTTACACTTCAGAGAGTGACACAAAACCCTGCATGGATGGCAGTGTCTGCAATTTTTTTGTTCCCATGAGCCAAGCAATAAGCAGGACCTCAAAAAACCCGCCTGCCTCCTACTATTAGAAGACAGGTCAGTGCTTGGATAAAGAGAGCTTTAAGAGATGCCAATCTGCTGTGTCAGTCACCAAATGCTGGTTATTTTCTTAAGAAGAGATTGAAGGTAGGCCAGGGAAAGGAAAACTCATTATAAAAAATTAGGTTCACACTCCAGTTATGAAATGTGTCTTTTTACTAATCTCATTTCCCTCAGCAGCTCAGCTTCTTGCAGTGACTGTAGCACTCATCATGAGTTCAGTCTGATCTTCCATGCAGGTCATTTTCAGAATATGGAGAGTATGTATTAAATACCAGGCCACTTAACTAGGTGACCTCTTAACCCAGCAAGTTAAAAGCTACTGATGTCACCTAAGAATGCCTCATACCTCAAACCCAGCCCCACTCCACTGGAGAAGATGATCAAAAACTCAGCTTTGACTATGCTATATGAATGCAGAGGAAATAACTGATGCTAAAGTGTTCTTCAATGCAGAAAAAAACATCAAGACCTGTGGTGAAAGGCTGAAGTGAGAAAATTCAGGGTTTTTTTTGCTTTTTTAAAGCAAAAAAATATATAATAAACTGCTGTGCAAACTCATATATTATCCCCCTACATGTATCTTCAAATCAAAGCTGGATACTGTTAGGGAACATATCTATTAGCAAAACACAGAATCACAGAATTGTCTAGGTTGGAAGGGACCTTTAAGATCATCTAGTCCAACCATCAACCTAACTCTGACAAGAAAAAAAAACAAACTAAACAAACCCACAAAAAGTCACCAACATATTCCCTCAAACATAATAATTTGTGATGTGTGTCTTACAGGAACTGCCTTGAAATGATTCTTCCTATCCAGAAAGGTTGGATTCTGCCTGATTCAGAATAAAAATATGCATGTGTAGAGCATGCATAAATAAAGACACACGTTCACAGAGGCTGTGATCTGAAGAACATTTCTGTCCCCTGGGCCCAGCATGGATCAGAACCTTTTCCACAAGAGACCTTGCAATATATTCCTCCCGGCTTCTCAACCACCACCACGGCTCACGTCTTCTTGCATGTGGGCACCTACAAGGCTGGAGAGTAAAACAGCCCTCATACATCATCAGCCCTTCCCAAAATACTTTAAATAAATGTATTCTGAAGGTCAGCTGTCACATCCCTCAAGTTCCATAGCTGTCCAGCATCCAGCTTTTGGTGCTGCTGAGTAAGCAGAGTTCCTGTTCCAGCTATCTACAAGACTTAACTATGATTTAGATGTCTCATAGGTACTTGCTTTAGAGTCTTAGGTTATAGTTGTTTCGATTTAACAGAAAAAGAGAAGAAAAAAAAAAAGAAAATGAAATGAAAGTTTCTCCTAACTAGATCTTTCTGTGACATCAAACGATTTTTAATGGTGCTTTCCTGTGCAAATCGCTACATCTTTGCATTAGCTAATACTTAGAGCAAATTTCTTCAAAAAGCATTTTAAATGTGCATCGGTATTTACTTCCGTAATGCATTTCTGAAGCTTCCTGCAGTCTTTTCATGGTGAAATATCCTGCTCTTGTACATCTTGCAGTAATCTTATTAAGTGATTTGCACCTCTTAAGTCAACACATGGCATAATATGTCATCGCATTACATCTGACCTTCTCTGTTCCCTCAAAACTACACTTCGACATAAAGATATGTGCATTTTACAGTAGATACCTTTTGCTTTAAAATGTGGTCACAAGAAGCCAAGGGTTGCCGGTATTACCTGTCTTCTCTGCACAGAAGCTGGTGAATGCATGAATACCCAGATTGCTACAGTCATTTTTCATCTCCCTGTTTTTAAGCTAAAATAATGTTATAGCTTATAAACTATAACCAAATAAAGTAACGAACTCAGATAATGCTCAGGAGGGGATGATAGCTAGGATATTCTGGCACAAATTAAGGACAGTCAGTTGGGATCTGTAATAAAATCTGGCACTTTCACACTTTGCCAGCCATTAAATTAAGGGTGATTTAAGCTGCAATCGAGAAATTTTTTTTGTTTATTTAAAGAAATAAAGAACTACTTTGAATTCTTGAGCTTAAATTGTTAGAAGACACACGTCTGTGTTAAAAGAGGTATTTTGGTACTAAACTGGCTTGGGTACTTCACCCTGAGAGACTGTTTACACACTGTGAAGCAGATTCTTCTGGACAAAGTTTAGCACAAGGCTCAAAGGTGTCAGACCAGAGACAAAAGTGCAGTGAGGTAATGTCAGGGGATAACACTGAAGTGTTGGTGAGGAGGAAAGCCTCAGGGCATCAGGCTGGGGTTGTATGAACATCTGAAGGGATGACCAGTGCTCGCAGGCAAAGCGGCGCCCTTTGTCTCCCCACAGTTCTCCCCCTCCAGACCTGGCACTTCTTTCTTGCCCTTCCTCGCCTGGACACTGCCTCTGGTTGAGAAGCAGGAGTCCCAGTGGTTGCACACATATGAAATAAAACTGGGCTTGCAGATACCAGATCCAGAGTCGGTAGGGTTTCACAGGTTGTAAAACAGCATGCGTACACACACATATATGTATATGAAAGCACAATGAGCCATTTTTACACCTGTCCTTTAAAAAGTGGGACAGTTTTTGTCCTGTGCCCTGTGCTCTGGGTTGGTGGAGCAGAGGGTCTCCCAGCTGTGAGCAGAGCTGCCTGACCCTTCTTCCTCCACCTAGACCCAGGCTGAGGGTACACTAGCAAAGGGGCCACCCCCGACACAGCCAGAGCCAGAATCCCACCCCACTTGAGTCATTTTTCTTCCCTGTCCCAGCACGCTCTGAAGACAGGCCATTGATGGGAGAAGGGACATAAGGACAGTAATTCTAGCTCTGTGCCAGGCAGGAACTTCTTCACTCCAAGGGAAATGGAGTAAATACAGCATTTATAACAGGGAGATGCAGGGCTACAGCTGGTAACAATGAAAGAGGCTTCACTGTATGAAAAGATCAAGTTTTACATCTGTATCATCTGAATCAGGGTGGTTTACTGCTTATGCAATGGGTTCTGTGACACATGTTCCCCTTAATTTAATATTGCCTTGGTAGTGTGACCTTCAGCTTTTTTCACAAAACCCCTTTCTCCAGCCTTTTGGTGAGAGAAAATTAAGAATAAAGCTCCTGTGTAGGAGGAATCATGGTATGAATAAGCTTCTTCAGAATGTAGTACTGGATTTTGCCCAATTTGCATGAATTTCTCAGTGTATTTGACATATAGGCCCAGAGCTTTTTGTGCATTTTAATTACAACTCAGTATATAGAATGCTGGCTTCCATTGTTGATGTTGTCAGTGACATAAAGTCAATGGTAGGCAACACAACACTGAAGGAAATTTACCTCAATTTCACGTTTTTTTTCTAATTTATATATAACTCACTTGGTTCCTTGCTCTTGAACGAAAGGTCTTCCTTTACCAGCAGGGCTGATAAATCTGGTCTGAAAAACTAAAAGAAAGAAACTATCTCAAATACACTAAATTATTCATTTGAGTAATAGGTTTGATTTTATTTAATCATCTTTTGCTCTCAGATAGCTTATTTCTAATATTTTTTACACACTCAAGTTCAATGAAAAGAATGGTGAATATTGCATGGTTGCTTTTATTTTGTTGTGCCATTTCTTATTTCTTTTCCAAATAACAGATTGTCTCCTTGTTTATTTATTTTTATCTTCTATTTTTTAGTATTTATGCCCTTGGGTTCAGGTGTTACATTTACCCTGAGACTCCACAGCACCTAACACATCAGGGTACTGACCTAGTGAGTATGCCTTGTAATTTAAATGCATTATTGCAACACTTGCTGTGGCTATTGTTGTTTTTATTAAGGAACAAATGCTCTTTGGCAATTACATTCATTCGATAGATTATATTAATTTTTTTTTTCAGTCCTTGTATAATGTATTCATGAGTAACGATTTTCATTACCCTGGTCACCACTCCACTGAGACATTAACAGACATTTTTCCTTTAAGAGTACAGTTTGGTAATCAACCAAGTGTTAATACATGAACTAGAGGAAATGTAATTGAGAGAACAGAAGTCACTGTATGGCTGGCAGCTATAGATATACCTTTGAAAGTGAATTTGCAGTTCGACTAGATAATCCATGCAGTTTGCTGTAGCCCCAGGCCCAGTGTTTCATCTAAATCATGGTGCTTACTCAGCATTTGCACTAGAGCACGTGTGCATGTGGGATTTCAGCCAGAAATGTGCCAAAGAGCTCACTGAACCAGGAGGTGTCCAACTGGATTCCAGCTGAAGCAAATGAAACTTTGGCATTTTAGCCTTTAATTTTAGCCTTTACTCCCCTTTAGCAGGGGAGTAAAAAACATGTCAGGATAAGTGTTGTGTAAATGTTTCTTAGAGTCTGGCTAATTACAGAATCACAGAATCACATGGGGTTGGAAGGGACCTCCAGAGATCATCTAGTCCAACCCCCCTGCCAAAGCAGGTCCACCCAGAGCAGGTTGCACAGGAACTTGTCCGGGCGGGTTTTAAATGTCTCCAGAGAAGGAGACTCCACCACCTCTCTGGGCAGCCTGTTCCAGTGCTCTGCCACCTTTGAAGTAAAAAAGTTCCTCCTGATGTTTAGATGGAACTTCTTCTGTTCAAGTTTGTGCCCGTTTCCTCTTGTCCTATCCCTGGGCACCACTGAAAAAAAGACTGGCCCCATCCTCTTGACACCCACCCTTTAAGTATTTATAAGCATTGATTACATCTCCCCTCTTTCTTCTCCAGACTAAAAAGACCCAAGTCCCTCAGCCTCTCCTCATAAAGGCCCCTAATTATCTTCGTAGCCCTCCACTGTACCCTACAAATGAACCGATTGTGATAGCAGGGTGCTAACTTGAACTATGGCTTAGATAAAAGCAAAGCAGGCGATAGGCAGCCAATGCTATTATCCTTAGTCACCAGCCAAAGGGAAAAACGACCTTGTGGGTGAGGAATTGGTCAGGGTTGGAGCCTGAGTTCAGTTCCCAGTTCTGCCGCAGGGGCTGCATGTGACAGGATCAGATGGCAGTAACCTGGCATACAAAGGCAGGCGATTTTTCTGAAAGAAACAGGAAATAACCAGGTACTGAACAGCAATTCAATGTAAGCAGCGCTGATTGTGTGTGAAATGAGGTGCTGGAATAGTGATTCAGTTTATGCAAAACCAGGCTTGGCCCCAGATGAACCCACGTGAATGGAAAACATTAACAGTGGTATTAAAAACAAGTCCTTCCGCTCTCTACATACTTCAAGTTTTCATTAACAAAGTAAGACTAATGTACTTCTTTGAATAATAATTGTGTCTTTTGTCTTGAAGTTGGATAGAGGATCTTTTCTAGATATATGAGCATCGCTGGTAGCCTAGAACTACGGATTTCAGCTGGAGGATCTAAACACTGCTACGACACAGATAGAAAAGCATAGCGTAACGTAGCATAAAAAGAATACTTTCAGTTGGAAGGGACTTACAACAATCAGCTAGTCCAAGAGCCTGATCACTTCAGAGCACATCCTTTAGGCCATTGTCCAAATGCCTCTTAAACGCTGACAGGTTTGGTGCATGGACCACCTCTCTAGGAAGCCTATTCCAGTGTTTGACCACTGTCTCAGTAAAGAAATCCTTCGTAATATCGAGTCTAAACCTCCTTTGGTGCAGCTTTGAACCATTCCCATGCCTCCTCTCAATGGATCTCAGGGAGAAGAGATCAGCACCTCCTTCTCCACTGCCTCTCCTCAGGAAGCCGTAGAGAGCAATGATGTCACCCCTCCGCCTCCTTTTCCCCAAACTGGACAGAATCCTTAGCTGCCTTCCCTAAGACATGCCTTCCAGATCTTTCACCAGCTTTGTCATCCTCCTCTGGACACCTTCAAGGACCTGAAAGTCCTTCTGAATTTGTGGGGCCCAGAATCACAGAATCTTCTAGGTTGGAAGGGACCTTAAAGATCATCTTGTCCAACCATCAACCTAACTGACAAAAAT
>JAOTQQ010000032.1:55184653-55200784 GCA_026546715.1 Gallinago undulata
GGCAATGAGGTCTCCCCTCAGCCTCCTCTTCTCCAAACTAAACATGCCCAGTTCCCTCAGCCTCTCCTCATAGGATTTGTTCTCTAGACCCCTCACAAGCTTGGTGGCCCTCCTCTGGACAGGCTCCAGCACTTGATGCATCCAGTCCTTGATGCACCCTCAGCCATGTGACGCAGGGTATTTTGTCATTCAGCAATGACCCTCGGCAGCCTGTCCTCCCTGACTGGGAGGCAAAGTCTGCTTTTCAGGGATGCACCCTGGATGAAGGTGAAAACATACTCTGTGTCCATCAAGGTGGTGGAGAAGCGCCTCTGTGCCTGGCTGGCGGTGGTTGCCCCTTGCCCATGGCCCCGGCTTGTCAGGAGCACGTTTACTGTGGCTTTAGCACTGACTGCTGGTGGCAAAACGCAGAGTGTCCTGCCCCCATGATGGGGCTGGGGAAAGGGATTGATTAACGCAAGAGCTTGTGTCTCTCTGGGGAGCCACCCGCCCTCCGAGACCCTGTTAAGTGGCACGAGCTTGGGAAGTCACTTGATGGGACTGTCCCTCTCTGCCAGCGTGCGGGTCTCCTCGCCTAGATTTATGCTCGTCACACCCTTCAGACCACCCTTGAGAAATACCTATGCAAAAATAAAAATTGCCCGTGACCCTTGGCTTTGACTTTTCGACCTCTCCCTTTGCCCCACACATGCCCTGTCTGCTCGGGATTTGCCAGCTGACTAACAAGGTCGGGTGAGATCTCTGCTTGGAAAGGACATTCGAAAATAATGTGATTTTCTGGAACCCACAAACACACACAAAAATCTACATTTCCTGTGTTGGGTTGCATTGGTTTTTTGATGGGTTTTTTTTGTTTTGTTTTTTTTTTTTTGGTCTGCTTGGAACAAACGTCGTCCTGGGGGGTTTTAACCTCGCAAAAAAGCATTCGTTACTGAGGCAGGTCAGAGGTGAGATGAAAAACACGCTGTGAAACCCAGTGATAGAAAGCTTAATCATTTATTTTCTTGCCTGGGATCTCTTCGCTTGTTCCAGCTGGTTCAAAAAGCACTTGGAACGTATCAACAAGGATTACACGACTGAAAACAAACCTTTGCCAGCAGCAGAACCAGACCGACAGAAACAGGACAATAGTCTTTTTCATGCCACAAAAATGCTACTAAGCAGCATACAGTTTCATGTGTGCTCCCACTTCCCCTCCCCTCCTGCTTAAATTATGCTATTTGCTAGCAAACATCATAGTTCACTTTTTAAGGGAATTGATATGATTAAAGGGTTGGTTGGGAGGCGATGATTGAAGTTCCAACTATTAAAATGCGCATCAGGAGTATAAAAAAAGCACTGAAATTCTTTTCAAACCCAAGCACCAGGTGCATTAATTACATTTCATTGCATGTTGGTTTATTACTGCGGTCACTTGTGCCTTATGATCTGCATTAACACCTGCGTTCTATGGATATCTTGGTATTTCACTAAACAAGATGAATATTGGCCAGATGGTGACTCCGGTAGGAAGCATTTCACATCGATTTTCCTGCTCTGCACAGTTGCCTGTAAAGGAATCCTGAATGTCGAACCACACCAAAGGAAACCCAAAAGGCACAGCACTAAATTTGAGCTCAACTGCCTCCACGGTACATTCACAAAGGGTCAGACGATGGCCAGGTCCAGGCCTTGCAACGTGGATCTTGCTAAAAAACCTCCCATGTGTAGCACAAAGTTGTCGTTCATACCAGCATTTCACCCCATGGCCTGACCCTGTCCAGTGCAGGAACACAATTCCATGGAAAACTGGGTCAGCTCAGGTCTGAAACATGTAGCACAGATGACTCAGTGTTTTTTTTGGTGGTGTGGGGTTTTTTTGTGTTTTGTTTTGTTTTGTTTTCTCCAGTTTGAACACCTGACCTTTCTTCCATGGTACAGGTTAGTTAATGTACAACAGGCACTCAGCCCCAGGGGAACTGCCACCACAACCAGTCAGGTCCTAAGCCCCCACCACCCTTTGACCAAAAGCAGGGAGCACTTCAGGAGAGGTGGGATGGGACACAGACCTTGCTGCCCTGTTACTGGCACCGTCTGGCTCTTGGCTAACACATCAGGCATTAGTTGCACAAGAAAAGACCAACAAATCTCAAATTTCATGCTGGCATGGTGTTGCACTGTTAAAAGCTTGGGCCAGCCTTCTAAACTGTGCAGAGCAACCTGCTCTAGTGGAGGTGTCCCTGCCCATGGCGGGGGAGAGAGGAGGGATTGGAACTAGATGATCTTTAAGGTCCCTTCAACTCTAGCCATTCTCTGATTAACACTTGCCTCAAACCCACACCGACTGAAAAACACAGCGTTCTTCCAGGGCACTCTGTGGTGCCACCTGTGAGCTTTGCTGTCCTTATTTGCTGGTGTTGCAGGATGAGCAGAAGGTTTTGCCCACATGAGTGAGATCTTTAATGGGGACATCCACATTCGTTCTGTAGTCCTTCACTCCCATTATGTGACCGTAGCAATTCAAGTGTCAATACAAATTGTCATACGATCTGAAGCGTTGGGTTTTTATGGCCTCCATGGTCTTCAAGTGCTCTTGCTCCCTCCAGGTGGGCTGGGAGGAGCTCAGGGGGTGCAGCCAGTGCTTGTAAGTTCCCTCCTCTGCCCATTTTGCCAGGACCAAATTGTGCCACCTTATTTTCCTCTGATGGGAGCCAGAAGACACTTTTCCCCACCTTAGAGCAGGTGAAGATGTGATGCTCTGAGTGTGCTCCTCGCAGAGCATAGTCCCTGGGCTGCTCCTGCCCTACCTCGGAGAGAGGCCAAGCTGGCATGAGGGGACTAAGAGGAAAAAATGTAGTAGGATGGCTGGTGGACCAATGTCTGGTACATGGGTCTGGAAACTGGGGTCTTGCCCTGTGGGCAGAACATTGGGAATGCCTGATAGTTGGCTTTCTGAGCAGTGTCCTTTATGAAGGATCAAAAAGAAACCCCCACAAACTAGACACAGTCTCCAAGTCATCACAATGATGAGCACAAACGAAGGCAGAAGGTGGACCACAGGTCTGGGCATCCACTGAGTTCAGTCCCATGCTCAGGACGGGTGAGGAGCACCTATGGACCTGGCTGGTGCTGAGCCCAGCAGCTCCTCACCCTGCCAGGATGCAGGGATGAGCCAAGCTCCTTGGGTTGATGACCCTGTGGTTCCCGACAGAGGCACGCAGCACCGGATCCAATCTACAAAAATAAGAAGTCAAAAAAAATATATAAAATATGAATTAACTCTCCCACCTTTCCCCCAGGCACACTTCCCACCCCAAGCTGCCGTTTTATAGGAGACCAATATCTCACTCTTGGAGGAGTGTAGGCAAATCCTATTACAAGTTGAGATTAACCATCAGTCAGATAACTCACCAGTGCAGAGATCAAATATAAAAGATGTATGTTCTGTGTCATCTGTTTAGCAACCTTAAATTAGCTCACACGGGTGGATGGCGCTGGCCAAATGGCAGAACATGTGCTGCAAATGGAAATCAGAGTCAAAGCAGAATCCTGTGGGATACCCCCAGCAATTTTAAAGCAGCTATCTTATTACCTAAGCAATTTTCAGGGACAGGCAGAATTCAGACCCAGCCGACAGCCCTCTCCCGGTCCCACCTTGGTGAAACTACTTCATTATTATTTCAGTAGTGCCTGGAGAGCTCTATCCACTGCTCCAGTTTCTCTGCGAAACCCCTCCCGACAACCCACAATAAAAGGCATCTCCTGCGAGGATGGGCTTACGGTTTAATTTAAGACAAGGCACAGCAAGTGGAAGTAACAAACAACCAGAGAGACTAGAAAGGAGAGGGTTGATGGAAATGGTGGAACGCGCTTGTCCCTGGAGTCCCTGTATGTGTACATGTACATACCACATACAGATTAATGTGTGCACAGAGGTTCCAGAAGCCCCTTGGCCTGAATATAAGATATCCAGAAATAATTGATAAAAGAAATGCACGCACAGGGTGGAGGGCTGGAGGATGGGAGAGACCTGTCTGGCTGAGGAAGGAACGTAAATGGGATTTTTCATACCATGAGCAGCTCTGGGGTCTGTAAGTAGCTCTCTTACCAAGTGACATACCCGACTGAAAACCCTCTTGTCTCTCGGTGCATGTAGTAAACACAAACAAAAGCCAACTGCATCCTGGGCTGCATCAAGAGCAGTGTAGCCAGCAGGTCACGGGAGGTGATTCTGCCCCTCTACTCTGCACTCGTGAGACCCCACCTAGAGCACTGTGTCCAGCTCTGGACTCCTTGACATAGAAAAGACATGGACCTGTTGGAACAGGTCCAGCGGAGGGCCACGAGGACGATCAGAGGGATGGAGCACCTCCCCTATGAGGACAGGCTGAAAGAGCTGGGGTTGTTTGGCCTGGAACCATTATATGATTCTATGATTCTATCCCACCGAGAGGGATGTCCATTGTCCTGCCAGCCACACAGGATGTCCTCAAGCCCTCTCAAGCCCTTCTCGTCCAGGCCTGGTGAGGAGTGCCCTTGGAAGAAGAGGGAAACCATTAAGGAGACAGGTGGACTTCCAGCTGGAACAAAACGTGGAGGGGTTGTCTCACATCCCCGTGCTCTTTGCTGCCTGGGGCATGACTGCAGCCAAAGAGGGGAGCAAACAGGAAAAGAACTCACCCCAAAGGGATCTGCTTGTTTGTATATTGTTTAAAAATGTAACATTTCTTTTAAGTCTCGCTGAACAACTGCTGCATTGCCTCATTTCTTGTAGAAACCCCAAATGGTTCCCAGCTCCAGCAAGCCTTCCCCCACACATGTGCGTGAGGAGATTCAGCCCAGCAAACCCACAGGTGAATCAACACATCCATCACCTCTCCTGGGAGTGTAAGGTAGGGTGTGAGGGGCAGCTTTAGGCCAGTTTTTCCCCTTTTCCTCAGGCAAACTAGGTGCGTTGAGCCCATCTCTCCTCTTTCCTGCCACCAGGCATCCCAGTTACAATAGGAAACAGATTGTTCAGGCACGCGTGACTCAAGAAGGATGCCCTGAAAGCGAAAACCAATTTGCAGAGGTGGTGATGGCAGCAGGATGCTTTGAACACCTCCAGGTTTGGGTTTGCTCAGGGCTTGGAGGCCCGGTGACGCGGCTGAAGTGCAAACCACGATGAAGGTGACTGTTGTAATCAGGACCTTGTACTTGTTTGGAAGCCACATCTTAAGAAGAAAAGGAATAGTTTTGAAGAGGTCACTTCCAAAAAAGAATAATAAAAAATTCCCCTGGGTCAACAGCAGCATGTGCATTGCCCTCAGATGAGGTTCCTCCTCCTCCCCCAGCCCCAAGGAGCACAACACAAGGGAGTTTCTCCTGCAACCCTGACGGTGTGTAATAAAAATTCACTTTGAAAAAAGGACCATCTCTGGTAACGTCTACAGGCTTTTGACTTTGCTCTTTCCTTCAAACACCACTCGTGATGCTGAGCACTCATTCTCTTGGCCTATTTGTTCCTGGCAAACAAAGAGCACATTCCCCTGGGTACAGCAATCCATTTTTAACACTCTGTAATTATTTAGAAAAAATGTTTTGATAGGAGCAATGAAAAACTGGGGCATTTCAGGTGTCCCTGAGAAAGTTCTCAGAGCACTATGCGAAACGGGGACATAGTGTCTCTTTATTTATGGCACTACCCCCCCAAAAAAAAAAAGTCCACCTTTTCAGCTGTGGCATTTTAATCTATTTGCAATTCATCATCTCCAAGTGCAGAAGTCCACTCCAAAGCGGTGAGGGAAGGGAGAAGACAAGGACTCTGCTCCACAAGCGTTGCCGGTGGGGTCTGTCCGGTAAAACTCTCCCTTTCTGAGCTATTGTCTCCTTCCGTCCTCCCAAAATCTATGTGACTTCATATGTTAATGTACCCTTTTGGGAAGCCCTCTGACGGAACACATTGCGGCAGAAAATGTCAGGGTCCTTAGCAGGAGGCTCGCAGCGCTATGAGTTATATGGCCCCAAGGCACACAAGCGAGGAGACGTGTCTCCTGCCATCCTCTGGCCAGCTGAGGACGCCAGGGGTGAAATCTGGAAGCTAAGTGTCAATTCAATTTTGCCACAAGGGTCTTTGAAGTGAGGACGGGCGGAAAACCACCCGCATCAAGGCTGCGTGCTCAGCACCGCAGCCCGCTCGCAGGCAGCCCTGCTGGCTCCAGAACGTGTCACCCGCTCTTCTTTTCGTCCCCAAAATACTGTTGTTCAGCCTCTGGGACGCTGCTTCACACCTGTCTGTAGGGATGAGCCGCCAGCGTGGAAAAGGCAAGGGGTAGATGTTGGGTGCAGGGGCCATCGTGCTGAAGAAGGAGGCAGGGGAAGGATGTAAATGCAAGCAGCAGAAAAAGAAAATTAAGCAGAAATGAAAGAGTTACAGCTCAGTTGTCCTCAAAGGACCCCTTATCTTCCAGGGAGTATGTACCAGTGAAATAAAGGGGGAAAAAAACCCCATATTCAGCATATTCACTGCCATCTCCTGGTGGACAGAGAAATAGCCCTATCCCACCCTGCCCCGCCGGCTGCCAGAGTACTACAGCATGTTTATTTCTTCTTTCGCCGTAGAACCACAGGCTCAAATGGCAATGTCAGGAAAAGGCACTATATGTGTCTTGGAAGGGCACTGCAGGCTAAGAGAAGAAGAGCATCAGGCCAGCTGGGGCTTGCTGAAACCCAGGACAAAGTCCCCCATCCTGTGGTGGGAGCAGGGTCCATCCCGGTGCTCGCCGTAGACATTTATGACACCTCTGCCACAGCACCTCTGTGGCAGGAATGATGCATCGCCCAGAATTACAGACCTTGTAGTAAGTTTTTTCAGCCTTTACATATAACTTGTTGTTTGGAAAAAAAAAATCCTAAAGTGCAATCAAAGCCCGAGGAAATCCTAAAACAGAAAACAAAATGGGCCGAGATGGATAAATTGTGGCACTTACAGATCGATGTACCACCATTCCCAGCAAAACAGCACGTTCTGTGGGTTCCTACTAATCAAAACGAGTCACTCTTTTTCATCGTTACCTCTCATGCCAGAGTAAAAACATTTTATAGATGCAGAAAGCAGCATAGACAGGAAAGCATTGCAGGGCTGCAGGGCACTAGCCCAGGAGAAAGGCTGGGTTGCCCCCAGCATCTCCCCCTGCCTCTGCTCCTGTTCCCCAGCTAATGCTTCAGGAACTGCAGTGTCAGGAGCTGAGATCAAAGCCAAGGAGGGAAAATTTGACTTTGCCCCCAAGAAAGGGATTAAAGGAAGTAAAGGAAAAGTATTTTGAAAACAGAGTTCAGCCAAGAGACTGGTGATTTGTCACAGCTTTTGAAGGAGGAGCTTCGGCCCCTTCCCCTGCCCTGGGGAAGCAGGGTGCAGGCAGCGTTCCCTGCCTGGCTCCCAAAAGCATCACTCAGCAGTTTCAAGTATGTCACGGCCAGGATCGGTCTCTCCTTTTGGAAGTGAACCTTTGGAAAGGCTCCTCGCCAGCCACGCAGCCTGGCAAAGCGGGCCTGGGGCACACGGAGCCATTTTAAAGCTTCCACCTCCTCCTGCATCTGATGGAGCCGGTGTTTCAGCTGTCAGGAGAGGAAACCTAACGCGCAGTGGCACTTGGAGAGGAAATGTTGTGACAGCTTTTATTCCCGGTGAAATACACCAAAGAAAGATGGAGTCAGGAGGCCGGCTGCAGAAGGAAAAGAGCAGGGGAAAAAAAAAAACACCAAAAAACCAGCTGATTTGAGCTGAGGGAAAGCTCTTGTAGCACTTTTCCAGAATTATCTTTTCTCTCTCTTGCCATTCTCAATGTTTCCCTTCTGCCTGCTTTAGCCCCTGGATAAAAATATAGAGAACCTTCTAAAAGCGAAGATAAATCCTTTCTTTAGTGAGATGTAGGTTACTGATATGTATCTGGTTATGAAACCAAACCGAGATCTCTAGCTCAGGAAAATTCCAGTGCAGAGAAAAGCAGATTTCCTTTGGTTTGCTGCCATAGGTCGGGCTGTATGTCCATGCCTGGACAGGACGGCATCGTTCATCAGGAACCCTGGTATTTCAGCCTCTCCTTTTCACAGCAGGAGAGCCTGTCCCAGCACTGGAGCAGTGTCAGCCCAACACCACCACCAAGAGGTTTGTCCAGACCAAGGGCTGGTGGGGTCCCCCAGCATCCCACACCAAGCTGGGCTTGAGCATGTGGTGCCCAGGGACCCTGAGCAGTGCCCACCTCCAGCCATGCACACACATGAGACACACACACACACACTCAACTTACACCTGATGCTCACCCTTGAGTGACTCTTCCCTCCACGCGCTGTCTGGAGACTGGTGAACACCTCCCATGCGTCCATCAGGGTTTCTCAGAGCGCTGCTCCAAGGGCCCTGCTGATGAACAGGCTGCTTGGGAAATCTCTTTTTCCTACTGCACCAGGTTTCCTGGAGGGGAAATGCCATTTGGTGTGTTGTCGTGGCGCTAAACCACCTGGGCTGTCACCAGCTGGTGTCCCCAGAGCAGCGTGAGTTTGCCACCCAACCACCCCCCATTGACGTGGCTGTGCCTGCACCAGGGATATCCACTCCTGGAGAGACATGGGTTGGTCCCAGTGCTGCTCCCCACGAGGGTCCTGTGCTGGGCTCTGCACCCCACAGAGCAGCAGAGGAGTGCCTGTGCCTCCAAAGCCCAGGCATGGTGCCCAGGCCGGAGCGGAGGCCAGCCACGGGGTGGGTATTCATCCTCAGATCTTCCAGCACACGGATCTGCTCCCAGCAAGAGGATCTGGCTGAGGGACAGCACTAGAGCTTTTCTAACGCATGTAGCTAGTACATGCAGTTGTGCTGGCAGGTCTGAGAAGCTGGTGAGTTTTAGGAAAGAAAAGGGGAAGAGAAAAGCCTTTCAACTCTTCAGCTACACCCAAGTCTCTTTAGAGTCCAGTGATGCCACCGCAGTTTATCTGATCAGTGTTTTCCATTCCTTTTGCTTATTTTGCACAATTACAATTGCTTTTGTAAGCACTGGGCAGAGATGAAGATACCACAGATCTTAAAAGAACACATGATATATTGCTAATTTCTGAGCATTAGAGAGAGGTCACATCTGAATGATTAGGTTAATTCCTGAGACCCGTGCTCATACCGTACAGCTACCTCAATTAATTTAGCTACAACACAAGAATGGATACTACAAATATACTACCTGTCATAGTTCATCATGTAATTCATCTTACAGTTCCCGGGTTGCTTGCACTTGCAAAGAAAATACTTTTTTTTTTTTTGCAGTCATTTGTTTAGCTATTCATAAATATTTCAGAAGCCTAAGCTCATTTCTGTTGGCTGTGCTACAGTTTGCTGCTCCTTCTGTCTTACAGAAGGCTTTCATCTTGAGTTCAGCCAGAGATATGCATCTCGTAGGCTATTGAGAGAAAGATGTCTCTGGGTTACGCTACAGACACGCCAGAGCAATTAAGCTGTTTGAAGAGATACGGACTTGTTGACAAAGTTTTCTTCTGAAGACCCAGGCATGGTCAGAACAAGAAGGTGTCATGCCAGCCCAGCGCAAGGGGTGCTCAGGCATCTTACTGAGACAAACAGCCAAGATGAGATGCTCCAGAAGGCTATACTCGTTATTCTGTAGTGGGAAGAAAGGTATTTGTTGGATAGGGAGAGTATTTTTGCAGTATTTTTGCTCTCCTGTCAGCTAACAGGATGTATACATTCACCTAGGAAGGTTGGTAGTCTTGATCCTTATTTCTACAGAGATATAACCATGCATATCACTTCTGCTGATATTCCTGTGGGATCAATAAACTCTGATCTCCCAAGCTTTTATCCTTGGTGATATCTCGTGGTCGTCAACTCTGTAAGAAAGTGTTCTTAGAGCTTCCTTTCTCCATTTATGTTGACTGAGTAAAAGGAAACAGCTAGTTTATATGGTTCATTATTTTGTATACAATCCTCATGCTCTTCCATTGCCAAATTTTCCCCGGTGGCAAATTTTCATGGTTTTTGAGAGGAGTAGAAATGAGGCTGTTGACCTGGGCAGGAAAGACAGCTCTTTGGTTTACACCTCAAGAGATGTCCAGTAAATCCAGGGGAATGGAGAGCTCAGGGAAGACAGGAGGAAAATGTGGGAGTGCAAGTGTATGGAAAACAATGAGGAAAGGCCTGGGAGGGTGGGAGGAGAGAGGGTACAAAAGGGGGGGGGGGTAAGAAGGCCCTGTCCCAGTGGCTACGGAGGAGGCACAGCTGCTGTGTGGACTTTGGCTGAAGGTGGAGGCTCCATACCAGCCCGCAGACCTGCAGAGCACGTTGTTGGGCTGTGACCAAACACAACTGCCTTGTCCATCACCCACGTGCTCAGGTGCATGGCCAGGGCATGCAGCTTTGCAGGTCAGCCTAGGTCCTTCACCCAAAGATAAACCAGACCCTCTGGAATGGCGGGAGGGGTCCTGAAGAGCCCCTGCATCCCTTGCAGCGAAGTCTCAGGTGCTCCCCCTGCAATGCCTCCCCCAGCCGCTGGTCCTGCAGCAACGCTGACCTTCCTTCCTGTTTGTTCATTTTTCTCTCTCAAACACCTTCATCTTCTCCCCAGGCGGCCTCTGCTGTTCAGGAGGGAAGGCAGGGACGGTTCCCGCTGGAACTGCACGGTGATACTTTGCCTCTTTCACAAAAAACTTGACGCTGCTGCAACGCTCCCCGGGAAGGGCCAGGTGTCCAACCCTCCAGTTACAAGCCGACAGTCTTGCTTCGTATTTTGCAAACAGCCCTCATTTTACTGTTATTCTGTGCTGTAGAGAGACGTACACCTTTTTCCATAGATTTTTTTTATCTAGAAATTATGTACAGCCACTCTCACTTGCTGATGAGCGTTCTGCTTGTTGCCTGGTCCCTCCCTCCCTTGAGATGCAGATGGTGGACCATTTCATTTTGGTACAACGGGGGCTCCAGCCACGCCTTCAGCCCTGGATGGTGCCCATGGAACCAGGCACATGAACTTTCCACTCTGGGGGATTTGACTCTTTATTTTCTGCAGGGTGGCTGGCTCAAAGGCATCTCCATCACTGATCTGAACCCCCAGACGTTGCTACAATACCGCTGCCGAACAAAGGCAGGCTTTGATTTATGCAGTGAAAACAGAGTGGGTGGAAATGTCTCAGGATTCAACAGCCTGTCTTTTTTAAAGCTCATCCTTACTTCCCGTAAATCGTGATCATATTAAAAGCCAGCTTGGAGCAGCAAGAATAAATTGGGGTATTACGTACGCTCCCCAACCCCCCCCCATCCTCGTGCCATCCCTCCATCCTCACACTGTGTTCACGTCTTCGGGGGGGGGATGCGGCGTTTCCAGGCTTTCATGTGAGAGAATGTGTTGTGCTCCCATTTCAGGTTTCTGAGACAATATTTTTTGTGTTCCCATTTTGGGCTTGCGAGACAGAAACAGAAACCGCCGCAGTTCCTGTTTGTGCAGAATGGATTTGCTTTAACCCGATAGTTTGTTTAATTTACCGAAGCTGTAGCTGTAACACCTGCAAGGCACATCCTCATATAATTTTCCAACAGGCAGGAAAGAATCCAATAGGGAAATGAGTTTCCTTTTTTTTCCTCTTTCTTTTTTGGTATTGCAAAGATGCTTTTCAGTAAAGATGCCAAAAATTTCTCTGCCCAAACAGTGAGTTTAGTGTGTTTGGCTTTGGGATGTGAGTATTTTTACACAGTTTCTAATCTGCCGTGATTTAGTAACAGTTTTTACAGGGTTATTTTCCCGCAGTACTCAGAGATTGCAGATGGTTCACAAAGGTTTCTAGCAACTTTTTGACTGGCCTGCTCTTTACCGTGTGCATTTGTGCTTGAAAAAATGAGGAGAAATTGAGCTGGGAGATACAAAGCCTTTAACTCTCCTGGTTGTACAGAAAAGGTTGAAAATACGGGCTGATTTCATCCATAAGATTCAAAAGCCAGAAGGAAAATGAAGACTCTCACATTTATTGTATTTAACATTTTATCGTTCGGGGTTGGGAATAGCTGAATTCATGAATTTTGAATGTTCGGAAGTGCTCTTCTTATAATCGTAGCCCAAATCAAACGTAAGTAGCAATAATCAAATCTGTTTTCGGGAGCTCATGGACAAAGGAGGTGGCGGGGGGGGGGGAACACAAAACAAACCAAACAACTTAAATTACTTGTAAATGTGCAAATGACTGCTTTCCAAATGACCAGACGGGCGAGCGAAACAAAAGAGTGACGCAAAATACGTTTGAAGCGTGGGACTGCGAAGGGTTTGATCATATATTCCAGGCATGTCCCACCAAAGCAGTTGCCATAAACCCTCGATACAGGAGGGAAAGGCGCAGCGCAAGGCTGCACATCCCCTGCCGAAAAATCAGACGCCTCTTCTGACAAACGCCTGCCTTTTTTTTTTTTTTTTTTTTTTTTTTTTTTGCCGGAGTAACAAGCCTCGTTTCAAAGGCTCGGCAACAGAACCATTGGCAGGAAAAGCAGCATCCTTAAATTTTCGGGGGACTCTGAGCCCTGTGTAGCTCTGCAGATGCAGGGTGCCTGCAATCACGCCGGTCGACTCTGCTGCTGCTGCTGTAAAATCTGAGCTCTCGCCTCTGCGCAACGCGGGTCTAGTTTTGATTTACCTATTTTGAACATAAAATAGCCCATTAGCTGCAGAAATTGAAGGTATTGGAACACTGCTTTGACTATCATTATAAAAGCCCTTCCAGGATGTGTAGAAGATGTACTTGAGGTCTATTTTTTTATACTTCTTAACTGATTGGCTTTTACATGTTCTAATTAATTCCACCACTTTTTTAAGATAAATGCTAAAATAGCTGTATTTTCAGAAATTCTACGTTTTTTCACCATTGTCTCAGATAAAGAGCATACAATAGTTCCACAACTATTGGTTTTTTCACCCATTGTATTAGCTTGAACCTGACAAATCCACCAGAAAACCCCCTCCACTGCTTTCTCCAGTGCATCCTCAAGGACCTGTGTGACCTCCAGCTTCTCAGTGGAAGTGATGACCCACAACTGAGACTCAAAGCAACATGGGACCTGGGTCAACAGGGAATGTTTTGGAAAACCCCACTAACAGGTCAAAGTAAGGAAAGGACAAAACTGGTGTAAATCTGAACATAACCACAGCTCAGGCCAAGCACTGCAAGATTCATGATGCCTACTTGTTAGTCCTAGGGATCTCCCAGCAGCACAGGGTGGCTCAACACCTGAGAAGAACTGTAGTACTGCTAAATCCCAAAATGTTGGCAGTATGCTCCAGGCTGTTAGAGGGCTGTCATGTCCATCAGGTTGTGTTCTCAGACCCACTCACCTCCTTGCCCTCTTTCCAGGGTGGTAGGACACCACATCAGCCATCCTGTACCAAAGTGGTCATAGGGGGAGTGAGTGGGAGCAGCTGGACCACACAGCTGGAAACCTCTTCCAGAAACTTCTTCTTTCCTATGGGGGTGGTGAGGCACGGGAACAGGTTGCCCAGAGAAGCTGTGGATGCTCCATCCCTGGAGGTGTTCAAGGCCAGGCTGGATGGGGCTTTGAGCAACCTGGTCTGGTGAGAGGTGTCCCTGCCCACGGCAGGGGGGTTGGAACTCGATGATCTTTAAGGTCCCTTCCAATACAAACCATTCCATGATTCTATGATTCTCTTGCCTCTGCTACTCACTTGTAAAATAAGGATAACAGCATCATGCTCCCACAGGAGATGTCCTGAGGAAAAGCAGATTAAAGTGTTGTGTGGGCACATCAGCGGGCACATCAGCACCCAAACAGTAATTCCCCATCCTGCAGTAGGGCTGCTTTAGTCCTGCACACCAGTAAAAACCAGTCTCCTTGGCATCTGCTGTCCATCCTCCTCCCTCCCCAAGCCTTTGTGTCCCTTTTCCCCCCGTCTGCCCATTTCTGCATTTAAATAACCACACTGGAATGTAACTCACCCCTCTTATAGTGCGAGCAAAGTGCTACCTAGCTTCACAGCAGTGGCATTTTGTAGCTTAAAAATGGCTTTTCGGATATTGCAAATGGGCAGTAAACTGATATCCACGTTGCTTCTTCTGTCTTACTGCTTTCATCCCAAAAAGCAGATAACATTCTTGCTCTGCATTTAGAGAGAGGTTTGGTTTTTTTTAATTATGTATATTGAGGTCAAATTGTTGGGTTTTTTTTTGGTGATTAGCTATAATAGCAACCTGAAATTCCACTTCCACAAGTAAGTTTATTATTGAATTTTCTGTATTATGTTACTAATTCAAATTTTTGTAAGCAGAAACTCTATCAGAGTGCTGGGAGCTTCATATTGCTGAAGTAAAGTATGCATTTGATCCCACTCAGGAGACTTGCAGGTGCTGGCAGGGACCTTGAGCAGGTACTGAATTCACATAACCATATATCCCAAAATAAAAAGAAAACTCTGTGATACACTACGACCATTCTTGGAGTGAAACAACAAGCCAAATAACATCTTGGCCTTCAGCAGCAGGAGGGTGGTGTGCCACACAGCTGCTATTGAAAATACCAGGGGGGATTAACATCTCAGATCTCCAAAAACTAAATTGGAGATGTTAACGAAATGGGGGAAGAATGTATTCCTTTGAGCATGAGGGCTTTGAAAACAAATGGAAGATCCTGGTTTTCTTCCTACCCTGTTTGTTTTGTTTTGTTTTGTTTTGTTTTTTAAAGGGCAACTTCTAGGTGATACTGTATAAAATTTCCCAGTTCCAAACTTTGAACCCAGCCCTGTTGTTCATCAGATAAAACTGCCATCAAAGCCCCAAGCAGAAGCCCAAAAGATAAAGCCCTCATACTTTTGCCCACCTGCAAGGGACCACGACATGGCCAGCTGGTGCCTGAGCATCCCGGGACACACTCAGCACCATCCCTGAGCCGCAGCATTCTTGCTAAGACCAAGCCTGTATCCCTACTAGCCGAAGCTCATTCTGTTGGCATATTCATCTCCTTAACGAGGAATTAATTTCCCAGACTAGTTTGCAATGCTAAGGACTACGGATGGATGTACTTTCTGGTTTCTTACCACGGCGGAGGATTCAGCGCCTGCCTTCTGCTCTGCTGCTTTCCCTGCACATCATTAAATCCCTTTTAAGGTCTCTCTTTTCATTCCTCTGCAACTTTGCCTTGCTTCCTTCTCCAGGCCCAGCAGATGCCTCTTGATCCTTGCAGGCATTTTTGAGCTCCCTGGTCCTTTTCTCTCTCCTCTGTGCAGCCCCAGGGCTCGAAGGCTTCCCAGGAGAAAGGCACCGTAATGTGCTTTTCTCACTGACCCGAGGGAGTCCCAAAGGCCTGTAAGTGTAGAAGATATCACCAACAGCAGGAGACTCTGAAATGCCAGGCTGGCTTTGGTCCTGTCTCACCTCTGCGCTGGCATAAAGCAGAGCTCAGATCTGAGGTTTCCTTTCCTGTGGTGGGGTTTTTTTCTTGGTTTTCTTTGTTGCTGTTGTTTTTGTTATCTCTGAATCCTCATTCAGTGAATGCAACGCATTTTTAAAACTCTGTGAAAGAGCTTCACTGAGTTTGGGAATAGCTGAGTTGAACGGTTCAGACTGGAAACCCAGGGGTAAATCATCCTTTTTATGTTCTTCCATCTTGTGTTATTTCACAGCAGATCTGCCCCGCAGCCAAGAAAGCAGAGGATGGTGTTGGTGTATCACAGTAGCTTGGCTGGTAGGTGCTGTCTGTGTGCAGGAGAGGACCCCACGCCAGCTGCTTTCCTTGGGTTAACACTTTTCAGGACCTTTTGTGTAGTTAACACCAAGGTTTCTGAGGCTGTGGAGACAAGGGTCTCATCAAAATGACTTGCTGGAGGCTTTGCATCCTCTCCAGCAGGAGCAACACTATGTGCAGAGGGAGCAAATCACAGAATCACAGAATCATAGAATTGTTTGGGTTGGAAGTAACCTTAAAGATCTTCGAGTTCCAACCCCCCTGCCATGGGCAGGGACACCTCTCACCAGACCAGGTTGAAGTAACACTGGCACTAACTTAACTAAAGTTTTCCAAATTCAGAACAAGTGTGTGTGGGGGGGTGTCATTACAGAATCACAGAATCACAGAATTGTGGTGGTTGGAAGGGACCTCAGAGATCATCAAGTCCAACCACAAAAAAAAAA
>JAOTQQ010000032.1:55200799-55218837 GCA_026546715.1 Gallinago undulata
ATGAGCACCGAGTTTCTCCAGAAGAATCCTGTGGGACACTGTATCAAAGGCCTTGCTAAAGTCTAGGTAAATAACATTTATTTATTTATTTTATATGAAAGATCTCTAAGCTTTAAGTTACACCCATAACAATAGGTGCTTGCCCCCTTTTTTGGTGGAGCTGACTCCTAGCCCGGTCCTTTCAAAACCACAAAACTTATGCAAAGAAACCATAATGCTAAGCTTGTTGTAGGGCAGATTATCTCCATTCATTTACAATGATGCACTGGAATAACTAGTTCATTATTATCCTGGCTTCAGAAAAACAACCTTTCTTGGACAAAACTTGTCTTTGGAATATAAACTGATGGATGCTTTAGCTTGTACACAGGGCAAGGGGGACATAGAATCATAGAATTGTCCGGGTTGGAAGTGACCTTTAAGATCATCTAGTCCAACCATCAACCTAACTCTGATAAAAAGCCATCACTAAACCATGTCTCTAGGCACAGTGTCAACCCATCTTTTAACTACCTCCAGGGATGGTGCCTCAACCCCTTCCCTGGGCAGCCCGCTCCAATGCTTAATTACCCTTTTCGTGTAAAAATTTTTCCTAATATCCAACCCAAACCTCCCCTGGTGCAACTTGAGACCATGTCCTCTTGTCCTATCTCCTGTGACTTGGGAGGAGACTTGGACTCCACCAAGAGGTGGGGGTCCACTCTCCACACCCTCCTTTCAGGGGGCTGTCTCTTTTTCTCCAGACTGAACACCCCCAGCTTCCCCATCCACTCCTCATTAGACTTGTTCTCCAGACCCCTCACCAGCTTTGTTCCCCTTCTCTGGGCCTGTTCCAGCACCTCAATGTCTTTTTTTTTGTGGTAAGGGGCCCAAAACTGGGCACAGTAGCCACATTGAAGCCTGTCCATTGGGATATGCTGCTCAAAGAGTGCACTAAAGGGTGTGCAAAGCCAACAAGACCATGTCCTGAGCTGGTATAACTTGGTGTAGTGGCAGGAGTTTCCACCCTGAGTGGGTTAGGTGGGTGAAACATCGGTACCAAAACCACCACGGATAAAGGAGGAGCTTTTAGATGAGCTTGGCAACCACATAATTATATTTTAGCATCGCCGGTCTGAGGCTACTCAAGCTGGTGATGCAGTCAGACATGTTAGAGGCAAACCGTAAAAGAGGAGTATAAAGAATAAAAGCAATGGGGGACTGAATGGCACTCCCAATAACAAATAAAACGATGATGGTATTTTCAAAAGTGCCACCAGAGGGCAATAACAGGCAGAGAACGAGCGAAACTTGGGCTTCCTGGGACTGGGCGCTTCTTGCCTTTCACCTCCAGGTGATGGAAAGGCCTTTGACTTGTCTTAGGGGGAAAAAAATAAATAAGCCTCCTGCTTTGCCTTGCTCACCCCGCCTGGGAATGCGAGGGGACTTCACATTTCAAGCCTTTGTAAAGAGTCCTTTGCATCTGGGCAGCAAAAGGAGCAGAGCTTTGCCCCAGGCACCCAGAGCCCCCCACTAGCCCCGTGGCCAAGCCCAGCCAGGGCTGTGGTCCCAGGGGTGGGCAGGGGCTGGGCAGCCAGAGCTGTGCCCACAGCTTGTCTCTGGTGACTCCCTGCCAACTCTTCTCTTCTGGGGCAGCAAACAAGCTGCTACAAGCCCAGACGGTTTTCTGCTGGGTTTTTTTTCAAGTTTTTTGGGTGGTGATTTTTGTTTGTTGGTTGTTTTTTTTTTTCTAACCGTATTGTCTTTAAGTCATTTGAGGGAAAAATTGGTTGGATGGCTGTTGCAGAGACTGATGCTGTAGAGGGAACCGGACTCATTCTCAGGCACACAGGGCAGACATGTCTGTGGAGCTGCAAGGATTTTCCACGTTGGGAAGGAGGCTCACGTCTTCTCACCTCCCAGCATCCCCGCATCCCTTCTCCCCCACATCCCCACATCCCTTCTTCCCCACATCCCCCCATCCCCACACCCCTGTATCCCCACAGCCCCTCTGCCCTGAGCAAGGCAGGTCTCCCCTCTCTCATCCAGTGCATCTGTGCAAGGAGGGACTTTCCTTAATTGCTCGGCAGCAGACACTTCCCTCAATGAGTGGCTTGGGAGCGCTGACTCCATCATTTCTGCCCACAGAATTCAGCTGTGACAACAGCAAATGTTACTTTCATGGCTTAAAGGTAGCCATTTAGTGAACAGACGGATCATTTGGAATCGAGCTAAGTGGAGTATTCTGTTTCCTTTCCCTTTCCTTTGGGGAGGTGGCAGGGGAACAAATAACGTATTCTTGAAATAAAATAATTCTGCAGCAGCAGATGAGAATTTGTGAACTCATGCTGAGATTTTGCTTTGAACCACGGGAAGAGTGACTGGGAACTGGAGCCTCCCCCGTCACTGGGGAGTGCCCTCACCCTCTCAATGATAAAATAATCTTGTCTTCAGTGCAGAAAACACTTACCTAGCCAGTGTGAAGCTGAACTTACGTCAGAGAGGCTCAGAGGATCCACCCAAGAATATCCTCATGGCTGGACATCAGGATATTTTCCTGGAGGGAAAACTCAGATCTGCTGAAGCAGAGGAAGGAGCTGGTCTCCTACACTTCATGACAGTGAATTTTTCTTCTTCACTGTCTTTTAATACCAGTGTCCAAAAGATTAAGTAACTCAAAGCACATCTCCCCTCCTCCTCCTTTTTTCCTTTCGTTTTTGCTTGCAAAAAAAAAGAAGAGATAAGCAACATTAAGTATTTCAAAGCAGCCTAGCTCAATTCTTCTCCCTATTGGCAGCTGAATCAAAAAAATCCATGAGCTGCAAAACCATTATCTAGGCTTTTTAACCCAGTATTGAAAGGTGTCAAATGCAAATGTTTGAAAAGAGCAGATTCCATGTTTGTGGGTAACAACCACACACACACATTCTAACACAGAGAGGGAAAGAGTAGTTTAGCTTATGTGGAAACTAGAGGGAAGTCATCAGATCGAGAGATATCTCCTTCTATATATGCAAGGGGGAAAGTCAAACTGTGCTCCCTTTCTTGGCACGACCAGCAAAATGTATAGAGCTCTTCTGCACATTACGCTGTAGTCATGGCCTTGTGGCATGTTGGAGGGAAAAAAATACTAACTTTAACCAAGAAGTTCTAAGAAAAAAAATATCTATTTCTTAGCAAGTGATGCTCAAAGCCCTTTGATAGCTCATCTGATCTAAAATTTGCCACTTCTCCTTGCACTCCACACTGACAGGAGGAGGGGACGTGGAGTGGAAGACACTCTGTCCCTCAGCATGGTGGCCTTTGGTTTTGGGAAGGCAGCACCAGGTACAGCTCACTGTTGTGGTGCCGGCTCTGGGTGAGTGTGCAACACCAGGGACTCTGCAGGGGTAGCCTTTGGTGGCCATAAAGGGAGTTCTCCTAAAATCCCAAAGGATTTTAACCTCGGAGTTTCACATCTTCCTGTGGGTTCTAGGAGAGAAAAGCATTTTGCCCACACTGCTTGGGAGGAGTGATTCTGAAGGTTCTTTAAAATAGATTTATAAAGTGGAGAGAAATATCTGCTCAAAAATAACAAAAATACGCTATAAAAATGGTTCCATTTTCAAGGCACTCCGTTCTCACAGTAAGCACAGGCTTTTAGCTCAGAAAGGGTGTCAAGGAATGGGTAATTAAAGACGTGGTCGTGCTTTCAGCATTTGGAGTCATTTGGAAACCAAAGTAATTCTCTCCCTCAAAGATGGGCCTCATCCATGTGCGTGTCCATTCCGGCACTTCTGCCCTGGCAGAGCAACCCTTAATGAGCCCTCTTAAACACCACAAAGAAGCACAGAGACATGAGTGCAAAAAGGGATCAAGTCCACCGTTTCTTAGTAATTCCTAATGATGTAACTTTTTTGCCTTGCAGCACGATTACTCCTTGGTTGTTTGGCTGGAGTCACTGGGGAAGCTTCAAGAAAATTTGGAAAACAGCACTACGGAAATTAGAGGTCTCTCTCTCGTATCTGCGAGGATAAATACATTCACAGAGCAATTAGTTACTGTGGAGTTAAAACGCTGTCCAGGAAATATAAGGGGTGGAGAACAGTGATATTTTGGAAGCAGAAGAGAAAGATATTTGGAGATTTTTAAAATAGAAATCCTATAGAAAACAGGTCACACGGGACAGAGAAAGGATACCCTCATTTTTCATCATTAAAAAGAAACAACACTGTAATTAAAAACAGATTCCAAAATACTGGCCTGTTTATGCGCTATAGATGGACTGAATTAGCAATTGGTTAGGAAACACACACACACATATGAAAGGATTAAAAAAAAAAAAAAAAGGGTATAGAAGACTTTATTTTTCCTTTTGGACTTCCACATCCAAGTACACACATCTTTCCACCTAAGGCTACACACTCTCATCTTTGCTGCGGGGAGCGAGTTAAACAGCCCCTGCCGTCGCGGGGAAGGGAGCATGGCGGTGATGGGCTTTGCAGCTTTCTGGGCTTGTTACTGCTCCAACAATCACAGGATTTTCCAAATTCCTCCCTGCTCTTCCTATTACGTTTGTACCTTCCTTTCCAAGGGGTGAAGGCTGAGCCGAAGGGCTGGGTGAGGATAGAGAGGGGGGACCCCAGCCTCCGGAGAGGGGGCTGCCTCCCATCCCTGGGCGGCGAAGCTGCTTGTTACTGGCCGTGGTGAGGAAAGCGTGAGGGCTCCTCTCCTCCCCTTCCTGCTCCTTTTTCCACTCAACATCTGGCTGAGCGCAAGAGCTGTTGTCCCCATGGCCTGGCTGAAACCACACCGTCCCACCAGGCAGTTCTGGGCTGCTCCCCGCTGCTGCTCTGGCACCTTCTCTCCATCCATACCTTCCCAGCCCCAGCACCAAGCTTTGCTATGAGAACAGCGGGGTAGGAAGGGGTAGAGGAAGGAGCACCTTCCTCCCAGTGCAATGCCTCAGCAGCCAGGCTGGGCAGCTTCCATCCCTGCCATGGAGAGGGATGCTGAGAGCCACCACACCATGGGAAGACACCATAAGGTTGTAGCATCTTCTGCTTGAGACACGCCAACCTAGGATGACTAATGGACTCCGGTCTCCATTTCTTTAATTCAATGAAAAATGTCCTGCAAACCTGAAACCCCAAACAAATCCCTCTATCCAGGCAAGCTTGTGCACTCCCTGTCTCAAAAAGTGATTGCCCTATCACTGCCTCTGGCCACCTTCTTGAAAACTGGACCATGCCATGAGCTGCAGCATCTTGTACAGCCCAGCACGTGCCACCACCACTTGCTTGGCAGCCTTCAGAGGAGAGGGTGGTGGTAGCACATTCAGCCACTCGGGTCTGACCTGCAGCATGGTGTGGGTGGGCACCTCCGGGGCCAGTGGCCACAGCCCCGTGCATGCCACATCCCTCCCTGCCTGCTCCCCACTAAGCTCCTTTGCACTGCTTTTAATGCATCCTGAGCCCTCCAGTGGCTCTTTCAGCTTGTTAATTTGGCAGAAGAAAAGTGCGAGTTCTTGCTGGGTGAGTTGGCACCAGCTTAATGAGCTGAATCTGACCACGGAGGTCTCCAATGAGTGGGAGGACCAGCAGCAGGAACGCAGGGCTTAGCAGGGCAGGGTGCTGTGGGGGGAAAACACCCCATTTTAGGAGCAGAGGACTCCTAGATAAGCTCAGCCTGTCTTTTGGGTAGCACCCTGCACTAGCTGGTTCCCCAAGGCCTGTGTATTTGAAAAGCAGGTATTTGTAGGCCTCAACAACCTGCAGCCCAGCCTTCTGTTAGTTCCAGTGCCCAGTTGCACAAGGGTAGCAGTCAGGGTCCAGCACGGCAGCACACCTTGGAGGTTTAGGATGGGCGTTAAAACCTTCATCTGTGCCTACTGAAGTCCCTAAATTAAACTTTCTGGTACATCTCTGAATCCACAAAAGAAAGGCTTTTCTGCTAACTAAAATTAATGTTCCAGCTTATTAAGACAAATAGCTTATTTTGGTCAATGCCGTTATACTACCTCAGCAGGTTTAAGCAGTCAAGCTCATCATGACAGCAGAGATTTGTTTGTTCTGAATCAGGCATTTAGTCTCAGAAAGTTACCAGCTCTATTTCATTACCATTAGTGTCAGAGAACTGGAGTAGGTCAGGAAATGCCTATAGCCAGCAGCCTACTCACTTGGAAAGGCATCCGTAGACAATAAAGTTTTATGAACAGAAATTTAATGGCATGGATCTTTCCAGTTTTTCCAAAGAGCCTGAGCTTAAGTGATTATTTTTGGTGCTGAATCCTTCTACTTAGGTAACTCCTGGTAATGCAGGCTGCATCCTGCTCCTCTGCTGTACAACTGTGCCATCTGTAATTAATTGGGCTTCAGCATCCCTGCTTTTGTTTTGTCTTAGCTTTGGGGGATGGTGTCAACTAACAGCTGTAAGAATCCTTCTTCTGTTAAATTTAGGAGCATTTTAAAAAAAGAAATACCACCTTCTGATGGCAGTTTAGCAGCCGGAAGGACAGTCTATCAGCCAGCCTGAGAAGGAACAGCAGAAATAAATATACATGGGCATCCATATGTAGTGTTTGGTTATCTTGAGCAATTGCCATTTTATCCCGGAGTAACCCTCAGACCATTTGCAGGATGGTGTCAGATAATGCCTTCTTCGAACCCGAGCCAGCCGTACGTGTGGTCGGGGAGAACCATCAGGTGCCTCGTGTGCGAGGCTGATATTCCCTGGGCCATGAGGAGAGCTCTGTAGGCTGGCTGGCTGGACACCTCGTGGCATGAGCACCCAGCTGCACCTGGCCGATGCCCTTTCTGCCCGAGACATGCACGGACCAAGGGCCATGTTACGTAGTTTGGAGGGCAGGAGAACTTCTGAATTATGCAGAAAAACTGCCCCTCTTCAGGTAAGGGACTTTTCCAGTTTCTCCCTTCGTACAGACCACTCTCATCAGATAGAGCAAATGCGCAATCTTAATGCTTTTTTTCTTCCTGTCTATGCATCACTTGAATTCAGTACTATTCCTGTCCTTCCTGAAGGTAATCAGCTTTTTCTTATCCAATCCTCTTTTACTGCAGGGACAACTGCTAGAACATAATCAGAGTTTTGAGACTGGGTAACTGGGCTGAGACTCATCCAAATGCAGCGCTTCTGTCTGGACAGGACTGCCAACATTTCAGCACAAATTGTCATGTGTGTACACTTAAAAATACACTTCTTCAGTGTTTGAATTTATTTTACAGTATGTTTTTTCACCTATGCTCAAGGCCAACAGTGCTCAAAACACTCTCACAAATCCCCTTTTTGAGAGGTTTGCGATGTTCTCTGCACCTCCTTATTTTGAAGAGCTCACTCCTTATAAAACACGATTAGAATAGATGCAGCCCTCCACATCCAAGGGCTTGATAGCATAAATAGGATTTATCCAGGGGAATTTTATATAGAATCACAGAATTGCCTAGGTTGGAATGGACCTTTGTGAACATCTAGTCCAACCACCAACCTAAACCATATGTTTAAGCACTATGTCTACCCATCTTTTAAATACCTCCAGGGATGGTGACTCAGCTTGAAAGTGGTTGAGCAGGTTGAGAGCTACCCCAAACCTGAGGGAGTTCAAGTCTAGACCTTCTGCTGCTCAGGAGGGTGCCCTGACCACCAGGCTGTGGATTCCTCTGCCCCGAGGACATCCTCTACTCCTCTGCTGAAGCTGTGCCAGGCTGCAGAAGAGAAGTAGTGAATCCAGGGGTCCCTGAGGAAATGGGAGCTTTTTTTTGCTCTTTAGCCCTGTGATTAGGGCCCTCAGCTGAAGATGGTGGATCTTCCTTCCCACCCGTCCTTCTAGGGCTGCTTTGGGTATCCATTCCTAGCACTAGCAACTCTAGCAGGTAGAGAGACAGTCAACGTAACTGGTGAGAAGGCAAATCTGAGCATCTGGGTGGGTACAGCAGAGTGGACATACTCTGGAGACACTTGCCCGAACACAGTGATTAAATTCTTAACTCTGTATCCACTTGTTCATCTCTATCTTTTTTCCCCCCTCCTCACATTCCTGGGTAAAAGTGAGGATGGAATAGTCAAAATCAATAGTTTACAGGGAATTAGACGAGGAAAATATGGAGTTTAGTTTTAGTTACGTTAAATTAAAGGAGTTGGCAAGAAAGTCAGAAGGAAACTGGAGAGACCAACAGTAGAAGTTAGGTCACTGTGAGAAATGGGAATATTAACTGCTTTGTACCAGGATGATGGGATCATATAAGATTATTATTTTTCTCCAAAAGATATATCAAAATACTGTAATATAGTAATAATTTGTCAGTAGTTGTGAAGTCCAGGCAAGTTTTCAAATTCTGCATAATCTTCAACGTCTATGGGAAATACAATGAAATATGCCCCCTTCTTAATTGATTCCTTTTGAGCCACATTTTTCACGCAGGCTTGGCTGTTGGCCTTCCTTTCCTAAGTGAGGGTTTCAACAAGTGGAGAAGATGGATGGCCAAACCAATCAATTACAGAATACGCAAAAGGTCAAAGCACTCAGCTAGCACATTGCAGACTGCTTCCAGATAAACCAAGCATAATAAATCGGAGTAATTCCTCTTTGAACAAACAAAATAAGGAAACTAGAAAGTCGTTCAAGCTGATAATGTTTTCTTTATGACTTGAAGTGCTACGTGCATAGCCCCGTGGAATATGAAACAGGATTAAAATCCTTTCCTGTACTGTCCCGTTGAAGGAGAAGAGAACAAAAATAAGTACCTTGCATCCGGGATGCTGAATAGATTTGTGTCAACATCCTAAGTAAATTAAGATTGATGTGTGCAAGCAGCAAAATGTTGCTAATCTTTGTGAATAGCTGGAGCATTCTTCCTCAGAAAAGCTTTGAATGAAGAGCTTGTAGGAACATGACCTCTCTAATGCACCTTTTAGTCCTGGGCAACGGATGCAAGAGGGCAGGAAGCTTGTGTACTGCTGCTGCCACGGTCTCTAAGTTTGTGGTCTCCAATGCCAGCAGGATTTGATTGTAACAGCTGTATGGGTGCTTAGGATTTAATGTTTTGGTGGGCAGTGCTGGGGGATTCCTGCCCACGACGTGGCAGTGGCAGCAGGGCTGTGGGAACTTCGCCAGTGCCAGCAGAGCACTGACGGGGGGCCAGGGGAGCTTGTGTGTACAAACTCAGTGCACCCAGGAACAGGAACTGTTCCTAATGGTCCTAATGCTTGGTTTCCCAATCCTTCCAATTTTAAATGGGTCTCCATTACTTTCAGACTTATCTGCAGCTGCTGCTTGACTGCACTTGGCAGAAGAGAAATAAATATAAGCCGTTCTTATTACACTATCTTAAATACCACGCATGTTTTCATTCCATCTAGCTAATATGAGTAGAAGATAAGGTGGTGGCTTATTTCCTCTTCCAAAATAAAAGAGAGTGATAAGTTGAGACTTCATAGAAAAGAAGCTGTGGTGCCTCTGGAGGGCACATCTGTACAGCCACCCGTGACATGAAAACAATAGCTTCGCTCTGAAAGGGATGTGAACTGACAGATGTGGACTTTATTTCTATTTCCGTCATAGGCTGTGTGGATTTGGAAGAAATAAAGACCTGGGCATTTAGTGAAACAGCTCTATCACCTGTGAAGGGGTCTCACCTCAGCCAACATGAGGTCCTAACTTGCACTCAAGGTAATGTGAAGGTAGAGCTTGTTTTGTTAGCTTTGAGAAAGGTTCTGTGCCCAGTGATATTAACCTGACACTTTCTGTAGCAGGCAGTTTGGAACTTGATGATCTTTAAGGCCTCTTCCAACCAAAACCATTCTATGATTAAAAAAGAAAAAAAAAACAAAAAAGGAAAAAAACCCAAAAGCAAACACAAAAAACCTGCCCAAGAAACCAAAGTTAAAAAAAGCCTTCCATATGTTTTGACATCACATTTCCAGGTAACAACTGATTTTTCTTCTCATTTAAGGCTACGGGACAATGACATATTTCTGTTTACTTCAATGAAGCCAGTCTTCATTCACAGCGCTCTGTAAGAAAGGAGAATTAGGTTTCTGGCTTTAAGCAGCTTTGTGACTTCCTAGAGAGCACTGTGCCCCAAAAACCTGTTCATTCTCCCAGCATCGAAGCAAGATGGGTCCTGAGCAGTTACAGTCATGTCTTGGCAGTTGAACTGAGTATTATCTGGATGTAAATGCATTCGGCCATAGCGCAGGAAAATGCCAAATCCCAGCATCAAAGGATACTGCTCTTTTTAATGCCACAGAGTCATAATTCTTTCCTGCCAGCAAATCAACTTCTCAGTGGTTCACTGCAGATGAAGGATTTCGTTTGATTCCTGGTTCGGATACTTGTGTTGGAAACATCCTTGGTACTTATTAGAACCTGCTGAATCTTAGAACACTTTGGTCAGAGAAAGGACTTAAAGATGTCGCCAGGAAAAAGTCCCAGCTGCTTGCCACATGAGAGGATTAAAGATGACAATTTGTCAAGGGTGTGACAACTGTATTCCTTTGAGCACATTTTCTCCTGTGTCTATTACATGGACTCATGTGTTTTGTCAAGATGCAACAATCTGTTGTGCCACAAATGTCCACGCATACAAGGCTTGCCCTCAGAGGTGAGGCAAGAGGCATTTTCTTCCCCTCGGAAATCTCTCTGAGATGAAGGATTCCTTTTTTCCTAACTCCTGTGTTAGTTGCTGTGTTGTACCTGTGAGGACACGAATGCCAATAGCATAGTTCCCGGTTCGGCTGCCGCAGTTAGCGGCTCCATCCCACCACAGCTGCCTCTAGACAAAGCCAACAGCAAGAAAAATCAATGTTCTGGTGAAGTGCTGAAATATCAAATAGTTGCCCAGAATTGTAACTTTAGAGCGATTAGAAATGAGCCTATCACAAGCACCACTGAGCAACCCTATAAAAATACAATCTTTCTTCCAAAGGAAATTGAACCTGTGTTTTCTGATGAACACTTAAGCCTCCAAGGCTTGCACAACACTCTGCAGTTTCTCCTCCACTTTCACTCCTGCCTCCCACCTCCAGCCTGGAGAGCCTGGTAAGAAATGGGTTTAACTCCTTCCTTTTAAGAACACTTGTTATGTTGGAGCTCATGTCCCTTTCCTTCTGACAAAGCTTTAATTGCATATTCCTCCTTAAGCCTCCTTCTCTCTAGCATGAGACGAACTGCCAGCTGGTGCTTTAACTTTGTGTTGTGGGTCACAGAAAACTGCCCAGGTAGTCTCAGAGGGCATCAAGCATGAACAGCTCAGAAGAAATATTTGATTTTTATTATTGCTTCCATAAAATTAATGGTTTGAATATTATTTGCTACTTCACTAATGGCTAATTAGCCCTTAGTCATATTCCTGTGAGGCAGGTTAATGAATGGAAGTGAGGAAGACTGAGTCCAGAGGGAGGTATGAATCAGTGGCAGAGCCCAGGTCCATAATTCCTACCAGTCTTCTCCACAGCCTGGTAGAAAATATGCTTTTTTCCTATGGGACAGGGGCAACATGCCCTGCTTCTCCAGGAAAGGCTCATCAGGAAGAGAAAGTGGCATCTCATGCTTCCCTAAATGGGATCAGAAAAAAGCCAACTGCAGGCAATGCTCTCCAGCTGATCTTCAGAAGTTCTAGGTAATTCCCACAAGAATGCAATCACAAGTTTCCAGAGGTGCCAGTAGCTAAAAGGATATGCCTAATGCCTCATCACAAAATGGAAACTAAGATACAGAAATCATTTAGGTTGTTTCTACAATCCATTTAAATGACACAATAGGATGGTATTTGTACATTCACTGCTGCCCACCTGCATCGAAGTCTACCAGCAGGTCCACAGAGCAAAATAAAAATACTCTGATAGCTATACTCTGGGGGGAAATGAAGACTTGTCAACTCATATACTGAAGTTTTCGTATTACCATATGATTTTGTAACAGAGTACTCTATATCCTGGTTATTCTCGTTTAGTACTCGAATGAAACTCCACTAGAAAAAAAAAAAAAAGGCTTTCCTTAAACTATTTCTCCCATCATTGGCAGTGGTATGTTAGCTGTATTGCTTGAATGGACAGGACCCTGGTTTCTAATTCTCTGTTCAAAATATGAAAGACTTAATATTTTACTGTCATGTAAATGAGAACATTCAAAAGAACAAGATCTTTTATAGCCCCATCAAAGGTGGCATTTTGACATTCATTGCCTTGTTTTGTCACAGAAGATTCATTTCCTCTTTCAGGAGCACCCAACACCTTTGAAAATTTTCAGTCTAATGATTGCATCTTCACTTACATTAGTTTTGCAAGAAAATACGGCTGGCAAAGCCAAACTCACTTAATCACAACAGCAATAAACCTTATGCCCCCTTTCCTCAGCAGGCTGGTTGGATGCATTTCCAAAAGCTGTTAGTGATTTGGGACATAGCCTGAAACAGGCTTTTTAGGACTCAGGTTCAGACAAAAGTTTGTTACAGTACTCATGTGCAAGCTCAGAAACTGAAATTTCCCAAATCACAATAATGCTTTATAATTTGGCTTTTCGTTTGCTTGCTTTTAGCTACTCTGCAGAGAAAACTCATATTTGCAAAAGGGGACCTTTTCTGTCAATTCATTCTGTCATTCTGTGTATCAACCATAACTGGCTGCAATAAAGTCCTTGGATAAAGGAGGAATTTGACATGGGCACCAGCAGCTCTCCTTCATGAAAAACATTTCACATGCTTCACTACCTTAATTTGAGCAAGGCAGAACAGAGACGTGCCCAGTAAGTAGATGCCTTGGAAAATCAAATCTCTGTTATTTAAAGCTCGACAGTGTCTCAGAAGATAGGATTGTTACCATGAGGTGTTTTTTTTTTAATTCTTCAAAACCACGTGAGGGAGAGGTTTGGGGTGGTGCTCAGCTATGAACCTCAGGTTGGGTGTCCCACCCGCTGTGAGAGGGACACCCCACGTTGCTTTAGCAGAGGAAGCCCAGCAGGAAGCCCAGGAGAAGGCCCTTGGACCTGTCCCCAAAGCTTCAGGCCAAGGACCAGTGCCTCTAAAAACACTGGGAGTCTTTTGGCCAATTTGGGGACCAGGCTCCCTCAGGAGCCCTGAGGACTCTGTGTGTTTGAGGCTGTTGCTTCTTCCTCCACTTTAAGGCAGATGCTGCTCCTCCCAAATCCCACGCCAAGGGGACTACATGCCAGAACGAGCATGATTTTTTCCTCTTCTCTGTGTCTTTACAGAGAGGGTGACAAGTCAGCCTGTCATGCTTTCCAAGGATGATATAACGCTGCCTTGGGGAGCCCATGCCCCAGGTCCTGTTGGGACCCTGTCCTACCCCTCCGGTCTGGAGCACACACTTGCTCCTCGCTCCACGGTACACACTGAGCTCCTTCCAGCAGGAGTTTTACAGCAAGCTCACAGTTGCTTTAAATTAGAAAAGCTGGCAAGTGTCCGAGGAAAGGAGTGGGAGCTTATTTAGCCGAGACAGACAGTTACAAAACTCAATACAAGAGCATCAAGCTTCAAATAAGTTTTCGCGAAGTGCGCTATTTGTCATCGCGGCATTTAAATTTGTTTTAAAGGATTTCTGAATCACCAGCGATTACCTATTGGCTTGAACTTACAACTCTTAGAGACGTGACCCAAAAGAAGTGCACTGCTTTGCCTGAAAAATCCGATGTCATCTACGCGAGCGCAAAGGTAAGGTGTAACTGATTCCACTTCCCCACTCTGACTGCTCTGAAATGCATTTGAAGAAGGGAAGGCAATGGAGAGAGCTTTCGGGGAAATGCAGGGGGTTTTTTGCTGGGATACATGTGATCCCTTTAGAAAGCAACTGTAATAGAGCTTCAGTGAAATCTTGTTTGTGTATCTTGTCTTGTAAGAGAAGAGTAATGAATTTGGATACGTATGCACATATCATTACTATCAGAACCTTACCAGACAGATTTTTTTTTTTTTAAAAAATCAAGGACACAATTTTCTGGAAAAAAAAAATAAAATTTCAAATGTCTACCTTTCACATGGTTTAGGGTGATTTAATTGCCTAAAATATTTTGAAATATTTCTCTTTATTTTTTGTTTTAATCTTACATTCCACCAATCCAAAAGAGAGATTATTGGTCTTTTCCCTCGTGAATGATTCCAACATTGTTCCAGTTCTTCACTTTAACCTTTGTTGCTATGGTTTCACACAAACTTGTTTTGCAAAAAAAATAGCTGTAAATGCCGAATAAATCATTTTGCTTCCGGATCGTGCTCTTGCAAAGTTAGCCTCCCGCAATTAACTTATTAAACTCTCGCAAATGTATCCGTTTGTTTTGTTGGGGTGTTTCTTCTGTTCAGTTGGGGTTTTTTTCAAGGTCTTTTGACTTCTTGTGCTTCCACTGCCACTGGCAGCACGCCCCGTGCCTGTGTGCGGACTGCGGGGAGAGTGTGCCTTATTAAATAGAAATGAAATGCTGAGCGTAAGTGATTAAACACAGCCTTGGTCTGGGAAGGTGAGAGTGTAAATGGATTAGCAGTTTCTTGCTCCCTTTTTTCCTCTGGGTCTCTGGTTACCGTTATCCCGGGCAGGGCTTGCCCACGGGCCAGCTGCCCAAAACCCGATACTCGCAATGGTGGCTAATTCCTCTAACCCACTCACTTTCAAGGAAATGATGAAGCTTTTCAGGCTGAAGTTTTAGGAAAACATGGGTGTGAGCGCAGCACACAGCCCTCGGAGCTGTGCAAGCTATGGAAATTTGCTAACCCTGAGGGCTGGAGGAACAGCAACCTGCTTCAGAAATCACTCAATTACAGCGCTATATAGGATGGAGCATTAAAGTGGCAGAAAATCCCATCTTCCTATAATGCCTGCTCCCTGTTTTCCCTGGTCTGGGACAACTTCAGCTACGGGAGCAGATTTTCCCTGGTGGGAATGCAGGGCGGTAGGTCCTCCTGGTGGTATGTCCCCGTGGACCACACTTTGCTTGAGAAAAGCATTTAAGAGTAGAGCAGCTGGGAGCAGAGAGGGCAGGGGAAAGGGTGGGGAAAAGCAAAACTGGAAGCAGAGGAGCTGATGTGCCTGGCCCACCAGCACAGACAAAATCCTGAAAGCCTGGTTCTTTCTGAAGATGTCCCTTGGTTAAGTTTTGTGCCGAGTAGCACAAAAACTCACTGTCACCATCACCATGAGCTGTGGAAAGGCAGGGCCAGAGGAAGCCCCATCAGGTGTCACCTGGGTGAGGGCTGTGTGGTGTGGAGATAGGGAATTGCCTATTCCTTGTCCTTCCTCCACAATACCCCACCGATCTGCTGGGTAGGCGAGAGCGAAGGTGGTGGCTGGTCCTGCTCCATACTGCTGAGTGATACAGGAGACAGGATGGTTTCTGACATTGAGTGTCTCAGCTACGGGGACTGCTTCTGGCTCAGCAGCAGTAACAAGCAATAAAGCAAACGAAGAACACAGTGTTCATTTGATTTCACCTCCTCCTTCACCTCCACACTTCACTGATGCACTTATTTACAGTTCAGTCACTATGGCAAGGTGTGAAGGTAGATGGAAATGCACATATAAGCAGTGTCCTGAAGGCTGGGTTTGAGTGCCTGCGGGAGAAGATCCTCTGCCCCACTCACTGGGATAGAGCTGACATATCCTTAATTCTCTGCGACGTGTCCATTCACAGGTCTGTCCCATGCGCTGGTAAACCTAATTTCCAGGGTCCTTAAACAGATGCTCCGGCAACATTTCGCATACCATCACTGCACAATCAAACAACATCCATGGTCCCAGAGAGACAGGCTGCAGATGATAAAACTACAGTTTAGATTGGCCAGAAAAACTTAACCTTGCGGGGAGCGAAAATCCTAAGGCTGCAACCTTTTATACAAATAAGAGGCATTAAAAAAATAAAGAGTTTCTGATTCCTAGAGGCTGCTCGTGCCAAATGCAAGGTCAAACTCCGTGTTATCTGCTGAGGTGGATTTTTTTTAGTCGAAAGAACAACAAAGCAATTATGTGAATGCCTTGGCAGAAAAAATCTAGAGGCTTTGCAGACTCATCTCCATGATCATACCTGAAAAATAAAGGCTGCAGCTCTCGGCAAAAAGTATGCCATTCTGCTCACAGTCTCTCTAAAGTAAGAGGTGCCAATCAGCAGGGCCATTTCTCTCTTGGGTTGAAGAAGAAATCCAGATTACTCCAATTTCACAATGCCGAAGTAAATTGTTTGGGTTCTTCATAGATCAGGATTCAGTTTTCCTTTTGGAAAAGCAGTGTGAATCTGTTCCTGGCCGTCTAGCCTCAAGCCTCACCCAGTCTTGGATAGAGCTGGCAAAGCTCAAAGCAAAGAAGGTAGAACCACAGAGGATACGACCCAAGTCTTCAGATACTTTACAGTTTCACTAAACCTTGGGGGCAGAGGGGATAGGACCATACGATCAAACAGTCTACACGTTTCTGTGAGGTGAATGCATTGGGAAGAGCAGAACTGTAAAACCAAGTCTTATCACAGAGGATAATGGGGACCATTTTTAAAGGGGAAGAATAGGCTTTGCATAATGGGAAAAAGATCCTGGCAGCAAGAGGTGTACAGTTATAAAATAATCCAGAGGGAAAGAGGGGAAAAGTCTCACTGAGTGGGAAGTTTCACTTCGTCTGGGCAAACCTAGAAGAAATCTGTGGGGAGCAATCTTTCCTGGGCTGAGAGATGTGAGAGCCCATATGTTGTGCTGGCTTAAACATATTGGCTTGTCTTCAGTCTTATCTACTGGATTTGTCTTCCTCATCCGTGTGAGTATCGCGTCTCCCAGACCCGAATGGGGTGCAGCCTACAGAAGCGGAGGCCAAATCTCCAACAGGATTTAATGAAGATAGTTGGCAGTGTTTGGACACCATCAGGCCACCCATCCTATTTTCAGCTTAGGCTCTCCCCTCCCCATTTGGAGAGACCCCAAACCCAAAATCAGACACCCTGCAACAAACAGGAACATCTGGCAAGAGTCTAAGTTTAAAGTTGGGGAAGAAAGGGAACTTCTCAGTAAGGGGATATTTTTTCGGATGTATTGTAATTCATGTGGTCTGTTTTATTTCTCTCAGTTTTTGCTGCATTCTTTCAAAAAAGATATTTTTCTTTCAGGACAAAACAGGAGTGGAGAGGGTATTAATAATGGAGGTGGGACCTGAAATGTAGTTTAAAGAATGCGCAATAAAAACAGGGAGAGAGAATGCTGTGAAAACAAGAAGGGCTCAAAGGGCAGAGCTGAAGAGCTGTGTGTCCAGCCTGCTCACCCCTCCTCTTTCTGTTGGTCCTATGGGGCTTCGTGGTTGGATCCAGGCCAGCGTGGGCATCTCGTCACCCCAGCACGGGGAGACGTGATCTGTGAGCTGCTGAGAGAGGGAACTCCCTTTTTTTTTTTTTTTTTCATCCTTTGGAAAAAAAAAAAAAAAAGAATTCTGAGCTTTTTCTGGATTTGTCCAGGAAAACTCTCCCTTTTCTTGGAGGGAGACTATCCCTGTGCTGGAACACGCGTCTGCTATTCTCACTAGCAGTTACGACTCCGGACCAAAAGTCTTTTCCCTTTTCAGCAGTCTATAAAAACTTGATGTTACGCCAGCCCTGCTAGCCCCACACTCATGTTCCTGCACAGTTCCTGCTTCAATGCACCTGGGGACTGATCCCACCTCCCTGACACATCTCAGGCTGCCGTTTCAAGTCCTTTTTCACCATCACTATACAGTGGAAGTGGCTCTTTGGGACTTAGCAGAGAAGCACCTAAGTTGCTATTTTGCATCCGTTGCTTATTCTAGCTACCACGTGATTTGTTTTTTTTTAACAGAGCAATTGGCTCCTTTGAGTCTTTATGAACTGCAGCTCTGCACAGATGTGCTCTGAAGGTTATCTTCCAGTTCCTCCTCATGTTTAGGTAGAACTTCTCATACTCAAGTTTGTGCCCATTTCCTTTTGTCCTGTCACTGGGCACCACTGAGAAAAGACCAGCCCCATCCTCCTGACACCCTCCCTTTAAGTATTTATATGCATTGATCAGATCCCCCCTAAGTCTTCTCTTCTCAAGACTAAAAAGACCCAAGTCCCTCAGCCTTTCCTCATAGGA
>JAOTQQ010000032.1:55225505-55238209 GCA_026546715.1 Gallinago undulata
TTTGTGGTTGGACTCGATGATCTCTGAGGTCCCTTCCAACCACCACAATTCTGTGATTCTGTGATTCTGTGATCTCTGGCAAGTCATGCCATCCTTGTGCCTTAAGTCCACAGCTGTAAAATGAGATATTACTTTTTGGCTTCCACGGCAGATAAGTATAATCAAATGACTGGGCGATCGCATACTGCAATAACCAAGAGTTTGTAATTACCTGGGGTAAGGAATGCAAAATCCCTTTGGATGATAATCATTGAGTCAGCCCCTTGCTCCTGGGGGTAATGGAGGTCAGGTGTGCTGTATGGAGTGGAAAACCCTCAATAGTAAAGTCATCATGGCACATACTGCAGAGCCAGCTGCCAGCTGATTAGGCCTGCTTTGAGCAGGTGTTGGGTGTGATGAGCTCCAAAGGTGCCTTCCAACCCAAATTACTCTTGTGATTCTGTTCTAACGCTGCAGCTCTGCAAATGTGTCCTCTTGGAGCACTGGAGACCATGGTGTGCGCCCCTGAGGTAGCACTGCAGGAGGCTGATGCTGGAAATAACAGCTACTGGGATGTATAACCCCGGGAAGTCTCAAATTTTTAAAGCTGTGTGTAAAATCAGACAATTTCAAAACAAAGTCTGATCAAGGTGGTTTAATGGATATATTTATATATATATATATATAAAATAGGACCTGCTACTTTCTCAGGGTCTCAGAGGTAACCGTACGGCGTCGTGCCAGCAGAACAGCACTCCCAGCCCAGGAGCAATGCAGCCCAAACAATCTTCTGGGGTGTGTTTGAAAGATAAATGAGAAAAATAAGACTTTAATTAATATAAGGGTCTATACTTCTACTGGGGGGGGGGGAGGGAAGAAAAAAATTTTAGAGTTTTTGATGTGGTAGACCATGTCATAGACTTCACCCAACAAGTCTCCTACATTTCTGTTTGGGTTACAGCTTCTGGGGTCCTGGCCAAACTTCAACTTTCGCATTCACAGCTGCAATTGTAACCGTGACCCTTGGTTTGGGAGCTGGTTTCTTAACCCCTAGATAAATTCTGTGACTGCACAGGAGAGCAGATGGTATTTCCAGTGGCTACCACTGCCTCCAGTTGTGAGCCAGGGCTCACAGGGCTGCGTGGTGGCTGAAATGGGCTGGTGGGGAATTGACACCCTCCATGCACAGGGGGCAGTAAATACACTTCTTACCTCCCTGGGGGAAAGCTGGGTCCCTGGGGAAGACATTGAGTCATACCTGGGGGTAATTAGCTGGTGCTTAAATTAGTGGTGCATTTCAGGTGTTGACAAGAAGATTTGGCTCTCAGAAGTGAGGTATACATTCTGCTTGTCTCAAAACACTTCACAAAGAAGCAGGTAATCGCTCCCAAGTAGGTTTTGAAATTTAGCCCCTTTGTAGTCAAGGACAGAAAGCTGGATGGATGGGATCCCCATACTCCCTGCTCCTGGGGCTGCCATCTCAAACCTGGGTGCGTGCAAGGGGTCCTGTGTGCCAAGACTTGCTCCCACTGACCAGGTCATGGGGCCTCCGCATCATAAAACACGAATGAAAGTGAAAAATCCCAGCTATTTCCATGTGCTTGCTGATGGTTTAGCAGGGAGGGAAGAGGTGGTGGTGGCTGAGCAGGAGCCAGCGCAGGGGTGGCCACCACCAGCCTACATAAGCCCTAATTACAAATACTTGGGTCCATTATGGAGAAAGGGTGTTTTGCTGTCTGAAGAACAACACTTGCACTCACACCGGTTTTAAAGCAACAACTTTCAAACGTGAATTTTAATTTAAAAAAAAAAAAAGGCCAATGCATTGAAATTCAACATACACATATATGGTCTGATAGTGCCTTGTATTTTGAAAACATTAGTGGAAAAAGAGAAGAGGAAAACAGCATGAAGAGCTGAAAAGAGCCAAAATTAATTTATTGTAGACTTAGAGTGTCAGTGTTTGACAAAGGAAGTGGGTATAAATGGAAACTAAATTGAAACTGAGGCTTCTCTCATTCAGCACAATCTATCACTGCTACTAGTCAGCTACAACTGGGAGAGACAATTTAATTACCAATAAACAACTTTGAAGTTGTACATGTGTTTTAGTGTCTTAATAAAGTTGCAAAAAAAAGAAGCAACGACAAAAGCTGAACTCAAGTCTGAGGTTCAAGAAGAACCCTGATAACACACATATAAAACGTGTAGGGGATTTTTCAAGTCCATTGTCACACAAGGGGAATAACACACTAGACAAAAGAGATAATTTGATCATTCTTCATTAAAAACTATTATTTCGCCAAGCTAGAAATGCTTTTCAAAGGTTTTCAGGGCTTTTTTTTAAATATCTTTATGTTTCATAGAGCTAGGAACATTGCATTTACAATATTTTAAAGTTTGATTGTAAACTGTAAGTTTGTTTCCCTTTTCCCTCTTTTGCAACTGAATACAATGGAATGAATGAAGACTTTGATTTCCTTCCTTTCTTATCTCTTTCCTACTCCTTTTATTATGCCTAAAATATGGTGGGTTTTTCATCCTCTCCATAAAACCTCTGTCTTCATTGTCTAGGTATTGCATGACTATGTTTAAAATAATGTCTTTATTCTTGTAAATATAATTTTACAATGGAGCAGGGAGCTTCTTTTTTTGCTGAAACCTTACATTTACCTATTTTAAGCTGCATCGTTATCTCACTTTTCATATTCGTCTCACTATTTGTTCTACTGAGAACTTGTTCCAAAGCTATGCTTGCTTTTATAAAGTTTAATAAGTTTAAACAGATCAAAGGAAAGAGAGAGAGAGGAAAAAAAAAAAGAAAGTAAACATATCTTTTGAAGGAGAAAAAAAACTATGTGAAAAATACTCATTTTGCTTGCAGGCGACTCATTGCATTTATGATGTCCAAAATGCTAAACTTCAGCCTGGGTTACATTTCCTGGCTGAGATACAGAGATTCTCAGAAATCGCTGTTTGAAATAGAAAGTCAGCAGTAACCTCATCTGGAACGTAAGGAACCTCAGCGGAGGGGACCGAGCCGAGAGCGCTGCCGCTTGGGAGCTGCCAACCAAAAGAGAGAAGCCCGTCATCCTGGCTTTGTTTTTAAAATATGTCAACAAAATAAAAGCTGAAAACACGCATTGTGTTTTCATTTTCCCGTGCCTCTGCTAGAAGCGTTGCTCGCATACCCTGCCGGTGCGGAGCATGACATGCCACAGTTTCTGCGCTCCCATCGCTCCCTCTTATGTTACTGCTCAAGTATGCATTCAGAAAAGAGCCAGCAGATATTGTAGATTTATTCTAGTTGTTGAGGTCAAGGACTCCTCTTTTCTTTTTTTTTTTTTTTTTTTCCTCTTGGATTCAGCTGAGAGGGAACTCTTTCCTCCTAACACCAGACGGGCTTTCTGCTTTGCCGTCTCCCCTCAGTGTGCACCACTGATAAAAAGCCACGTGAGGGTATTTTTAAAGGATATTATCAATCCCTCTGAAGCACCGGAGGGTCATGTGCCGTCTCCAGTGCCAAAGTTAGGGGGCTCTCAGCAAAGCACCATATCAGCATGCACTGCAATTCAGAGGCTCCAGCTGCTGGAAGCTCTCGCAAGCCATGTAAGTAAAGGGCTTTATTTCGCTGAAGCAAACTTTGTATATTCTCTTGCCTCATAAAAAACTCTGAGATGGGATAATCTAAACTTGAGATGAATTTCCTAATACGAGTGATGTTGTTAATAATGCACGTTATGTCGGCACAGTAAATAAGCAACTTACCTTCCTCGAAATGCTTTGCTTGTGAGTGACGTGAGGAGCAGAATCTGTGCACAGCTCGGGCAGGCTCTGCTTGCTTTTCCCCTCACTGACAATTTCTGTCCTCTCTGTGTTATCGGCACGGAGAGCTGGCTGATTGCTTCCATTTCTTGCTGCTCTGACTGCAAGGACAACGGGAAACTGGCAACAAAACACAAAATCTGTGCAAAGGAAAACAAGGAGCGGAAGGATAGTTCATAAAGCAGCATCAGTGAACCCCAAAAGTGGTGTGTAACCCCCACGTTGAACTCGTGGTCTTGTGGGATTTTATATGCTTTACAGGGAGGTGTAAGACGTCACATTATGTGACTGAGAGAAACATTAAATGGCAGAAAAAATATTTTGATTGCTTTATAAAAATGCACCTTGCTGTTCATGCTCGTATTTAAATTAATCACTTTCTGTATGGATAATTGGAGTTTATTGCAGGGATGGATCCACTTTCTCTGAGCTCCACGCGGCAGTTTCAGGCCATGAAATATTTTCTTGCTCTCTATGCCATTCATGTACATGTTGGCTCCAATAGGCTTGGCAGACAGGCGTTGAAATCCCAAATGTCTCTTCTTGTCTGTGAGGTCCACCCTGCCCTTTTGAAGGCTGCCCATATGCAGACGACAGGGTGATCAATGAACGGAAACTGGCTGCTGTGACAGGAAGCCTCATTAGCTCCACTGACCAGGTATAGGTGGTATTAACCCGAAACAGAAATTTAATATACTCAGGTTTCTCAATATCTTCCTGTCCAGAATGCCTCTAGTCCCCTTGCATTCCTGGCAGCCTTTCCAAAAGCACCTAATCCCTCTGACTTTGCACCTTCTATTTGGCTCACACTATTTCCCCGCTCCCAAAAACTTTTAGCAGGTCCTTCCCTCCAGACCCACAGGTCTGCAAGGTGCAAACTCTGCCTTCCAGCCCCCACGGGGAAATCTCTATCCCCCCACATACCCCTATTTATTACAGATATGCCACCACAATGACCTCTTGCATCAGGTTGCCCAGAGAAACACAGGCACTGCCCCAAATGGCTTATTACACCTCCGAGCCAAGCTGTTGACCTTCATTTCCATGGCAATGCAAGAGCCAGGTGGGGAAAGGGGCACTATGGGGCTAAGGGAGATGCCCTTAACAGTTCATTGAGGTCAATGGGAAGGCCCTGCTTGACTTTCCTGGGAAGGATCTGCTTGATTTCAATGGGAATAAGGCTCTTCAGCCAGGAAGTCAGCCCTGGGTGCAGAAATAGGAAGTAAATCAATAGACATACAGGGCTGTGGAGTTGCAGAATGTTGTTCCTGGTGAAGCTGGGGTGTCACCTCCCTGAGCGAGAACAGGGGAAGGATCTGTAGAAAGAAGGTTGCAGGGGATGTAGGTTGCAGACGCGTCGGGGGGGCAGTGTAAAAGTCTGACTCTGCTGGTGGGGGAAGATGTTGCTTTTCAAGAATGTTTGGAGAGTGACAAAAAGCTTAGTTTTCAATATAGAGATGGGCAAGAGCTGAGGTAACTTTTATTACTTTTTTTTTCTTTGCAACTCAGCCCTCAGATACCTAGCTGGTGTAACCGCACTCCAGGGAGAAAACAGCAGTTTGCTATATTTTTGGAATTTATGTATATTCATGTGTTCCATTAGTCTCTTGGCAAATGCATCTTTTGAGCTCTAAAGCTTTCTGAACCTTTCATATAGTCCTTTCCTTTGAAGCAACAGATGTCTGTGATAAGCAGATGGTTATGGCTTTGAATTTGAACATCTTTAAATACTTTGTTGTGTATATTTTATGGGGAGGAATGTACTCTGTCTTAGAATGCAGAACCGATGCATTCAATGAAAAGTATCCATGTCTGGATGTTTGATGTCACTTCCTAGCTTGCAAACCAATAAACCACATGTTTTTCAGGATTATTTGTTGTGGGATATTTTCACCCCATTACTCAACTTGTGTTTTCAAGTTGCAAAACAACTGCAAAATGCACTAGTCCGAGCTCAGTCAGAGCAAACAAGCAGCAAAAAGAGTCAAAGGAGCTGCCCTGGTTGTGAATTGCATTCTCACTCTAATGTGTACTGTGAGCAGGCTGAAATCTTCCTCTTGTAAAATTTCCCAGAGGAAATAACGCAGTGCCTAGAGAAATAACTGAGAAACAAAGTCTTTTGATCTTTCTTATTCTAAAATTTCATTTTCAGGTGATACAGATATTTAATTCGATGAGCAGGGGATCTAAGAACGTAAGATCTTAGACCAGGAATAAATTTGGGAACATAAATGGAAAGAATAAATCTTAAATAAGAAGTCTCATTTTCTTTCAAGGAAAAGAAACCAGATAAACAGATTTGATCCAAATGTTTTGCTATTGGATATTAATTTGCTGCTCTAAAACCGTTAGTTCTTTTCTCACTCTCCATTTGACTTTCAGACTTGAAGAGTTTGCTTTTTAAAGAAATCTTTTCAGACAGCCTATGACATGTAAGAACTGTTTAAATGCAATTTAGTGGATCTTAAGAATGGATTATTGCACATATTGTTGAGGCTTTCTTAATTATAATGACATAAGATATGTCATTATATGAATGAACTCAGTGCTTACACGAGCCTGACTTGAAATAAGAGAAATGCCTCATTTCAACCAAGCTTTGGAGTTTTTGCCTCCACCTTTGAGAAGGAACAGGATTGATGAAGGGTTTGTGGTGCTGGATGGGTGCTAGACAGGCTCAGTGGTGATGCAGGATCATCATCAAAAGGGATTTCCTCCCTTTTTTCTCTTTCTCCTTTCCCTCTGGGAACCTTTTCCTTTCTCAGTTCTCCGGGATGTAGTAACCTCTAATGCCAGGCTGTCACAGAACACAGGTTTTCCTCTTTTTGCACCTCAACTCAGCCTCTTTTTTCTCCATGACACCAGGGCTGGTGTTCAGCCTTGCTGGAGAGGAGAAGGCTTGGGATGGAGAAAGGGCCTGAAGTGCACTGCTTGGACTTCAGTGGCTAATGCCCATCTCTGCAGGTACAAGCAAAGCAGCCCACGTGTAAGCAAAGCAGGAAGGCTGTTGGCCCTTGTAGTCTGTTGCCCAAGGCTAATGACTACTTTAATTACTGCCTTGATTAGCTGTGCATTTCCTGGTGGTTTCCTCACCCAGATGTCTTTTGGGACGGGTCATTACCCAAGAAAACAATGGACTAACAGAACCATTAGTTTGACCAAAGAGAGCAGTTCCTTTAGTTCCACTTTGAAAGTTTTAAGATATCTTCTGTATCCAACACTGTAGGGTTTAAAAGGAAAAAGAAAAAAAAAAAAAGGAAAAAAGAGGGAATTGTTGAAGGGCTCTATTTTATAGTGTATTATTTGACAATGTGAGCTTTAGAAATCTACATACAAATGAGGAGGAGTTGTGAAAACTTCTGATGGATAGGCTGTCTTTCTTTCTGACAATTCTAATTGTTTAAAGGCTGCAAATGTTCAAATACTTCAAAAACTGCAGGCGGTACTCTGCTACCTGACAGCAACATAACTCAGAGAGAGGCTCTCCGAAGTAAACCCCTGCAATGACACGAAGAGATTACATTCCAATGAGTGCCAGAATTCTGTATCTGTCTCGAGATGTCTCTCTCTGTGGAGCCCATTACTGGTCTGGTGGAACACCTCAGCACATGTGTATTTATTTCTCTGAATACCACCTCTTGGGCTTACAGATGTGAGAACTCAATGAAAGTTGAATTGAGATCATACTAGAGGTCTGCAAAGATACAGAAAACTTACTGTAGCTTTCCCCAGTTCTGGAAATATGAGTCTATTTGTAGTTATCAACAACTAAATAGGTTCTTTGTAAAGAGGGAAAGAAAATAGTTTTTAATCCTTGCCATATTGCTGTGTGACTATAATCTTCCCATAGGGTTAGAAGCAGAAACAAACCCTTCAAGACTACCAGAACGCTCCCAACATAAATGCTATACAAGACAATCAGCAAAACAGACAGCGAAGGACCATAAGTAGCAAAATATCCAGAGGTGACGAGTACAATCACAGAACTATAGCAGTGCCTGGCTTGGAAGGGACCTTTCAGATCATCAACCTAACACGGACAAAAACCATCACTAAACCATATCGCTAAGCACTACATCTACCCATCTTTTAAGTACCTCCAGGGATGGTGACTCAACCACTTCCCTGGGCAGCCTGTTCCAAGGCTTGACAACCCTCTCAGTGTAAAAATTTTTCCTAATACCCAGTCTAAACCTCTATACCAATATGGAGAGCCCAGACCAGTTACCATTACTGTGGTTCCAGTAACGGAAAAGCTCTTGGCAGGTGAGGAAACAGTGCAGCAGCATCCCAGTTTGCAGATGGAATCTAGTCTGGAAGATGCTCTAATCTGGCCACTGCAATGGAGGGTTGCAATGGGAACACAGCCTTTCTTCTTGTAGGAAAATCAGCCTTCCTTAGTTATCAATAGCTGGAACCTATTAATGCAACCTGTCTTTGAGTGACTGCCTATTTCTGAAGTTCAGTGAACTAACATACTTGATATCTTAAATGTAGTTGGGAGTGGGAGAGAAATCTGCTCATGTTCATATTCCAGAGGTCATTTTTTCTGCTATATTTTCAAGGTTTCCTTTGTGGCTTTTAGGCTGTTTCCTGAAAACTGCAATTACATTCATGTAACATCTGCATCCAGCTTTTTCTAAAATAATGGTAAAGCAGACTATGTGGTAATTAAAACAATTCTTTCTCTGAGTTCTATCTCCCTTTTGGTTTATCAGCTGATGCTCTAGCAAGTACTTTCTGCCTTGAGGGGTTGTTGATAGATAGTTCAGTGAGATAGCTCAGTATCTCAACTAACTTGTCCCTGTGAGGTCCTTGATAACATTGAGAAAAAATTCAGTGTTCACTGCAAACTGACTTTGGTGGTTATCAGTAGATCAGATCCTTGACAGCACTGAAAGCCTTTGGTGGAGCACGTGGGGAAAGGTGACGATGCAGGAAGTCAGAGAAAAAAAGGCATTGGGACAATTTGGGGGGTTTTGTGACAATGGGGAACCAGATTCGGCATCACATGGTTGTAACAGCAAGGGCACAGCCAGCACACCCTGATGACCGCCTCGGTGCCTGAACAACCTGAATCTCCTGCCTCAGAGGAAAAAAATACAGACTAGAGAATCCTGGAGATTTACAAAAAATCTTCAAGGTTCAAGAGAGCATCAACACAAGTGTCTGAGCGCCCCAAAACTGGCAGAATAATTCCCAGTGACAAAGCTGAAGTTTTGGACACTATGTGAACATATTGCATTGACAATACCACGGCTGCTATGTTCTGCTCCTTAAAGAAAATGCTCTGTATTTATGGCCATTCCTTGTTCAGGAAGGAAAATGTTTAGATTTGCTAGTCAGATTAAGTACCAACAGTCATAGAACAAGAAGGTAAGAATCCATATAAACTTTAAATTAGGGTATTTTATCATTATAAATAATGACAGACACTGCAGATTTTTGTAATCTACAAATGGGGAATCATCCTTCTTTTACCTATACCTACTTTTGAACATTATTTAAATTCCTACAGGCCAGGAGGCAATCAGAGAAAAAACAGCTTTGTGAGGTTCCTGCCTGAAGCAAAGTAGTTAAGGCCAAGATGAGAGACATAAATGAACACGGTGCCTGTGGGGTTTGATAGCACGCTTAAACACACTGGTTTTTAAGAATAGGCATGGACTCACATGTGAGGGAAAGAGTCATCCTCATGTTCATCTTCCTCATTGAAGAGAGTGATAGCTTCAGGCAGACACTGTGCAGGGATGTTTGGATGAAGGTGTTGCCAAAGACCATCCCAATCGTGTATGTATGCTGTGAATATCACACTTGAAATTAGTCAGCAACAACTATGTCATCTTGATTTATATGCTAATACAGATGATGCAATGAGGCTCTGGAGGGATGGATCCACCGTTAGCTGGCAACAATTTTTTTGGCTTTAATGAATCACTGAAATTTCAAAATTCTCAGGGGTGTATTTCTCTAACTTTGCACCTTGCCTCTTAAATGAAGAAACATCCTGTTGTGGCTACATCTATGACATCACCTCTTCAAGGAGAAAAGGATGTCGCACTTATTTCTTTCTGAAAACAGCAGGTGCAGAAATAGAGTTTTGGACATTTTTCATACACATGGACTATGACAAAAGCTTGCTCATTATCAGCCTTTGGGTTGAAAATAAGCCTGTGCTATGGCTGAGAAAAAGCTGTGTTTCAGGGCCTGCTGGACACTGAAACAGAGCACTAGACCCAGAAAAAAGTAGAGAGAAATATGAAATGTTCAGGGAGAAATATGAAATGCCTGTTCATGAGATGAATGTTGTTTCCAAGACAATCCCATGAGAGAAGGTCTTTGAGCTACATTTCTAAAGTGTGAAAGGACCCTGCCTCCCTTTTATCTTGCAGGGAAGGAAGGAATGTGAAGGTCCAAAGAGGCACTTCTGCAACATGGGCTGGTGATGACTAGTGATCTCCCTCCTTATCTCCTCCTCAGTGTAGCCCTTTCTCACTGTTTGGTTGGGTTTTGTTGGTTTTTTTCCCCACAGAAATAGTTAAAAAATGTCTTCCAGCATCTTCTCACTAACAGGGAGTATTTCAGCGTAGGACTACATAAACTGTATTTTGCTAACATTTATGGAAGTTACAGTCACACTTCTGTGGTCAGGGCTGTGTGTATATTTGTTCATATTGATTTCACTGTAATGCTAGCTTGTTGCTCCTTGTTGTAATGAGGTCTTAAGTTTTCCCAGGTTGCCTGAGGTGGTATTTTCCAGATTATGGGTGTATTTTCCCTAAACTGACAGCATGTTACACGTTATAGCCCTGTATTCCTTTGCTTTGAGGGCTCAGCTTTCATGCAGGTGCCTAATACTGTTTCTGAAGTTCATGCTGTAATGCAGACAGGACGGTTGGCTAATTTCTGCTTCAGATGGCTTCTACCATCTTTTCTTCATTGCTGCCAGTGTTTTCCTTTGCTTCCCTGGGGACACCAGATGCATCTAATGAGTCCAGTTCCAGCTTCCAAGCTGAAACAGATCATGGACGGCCGCCATGTGTTGTTCAGATGCTTACATGGGAGGCAGAGATCTCTTTCCTTTTTTCTCTTGCTGAACCAATTCACTCAAGAAGAACTTGTTTTACATCACATTTGCATTGCTTTTAGCTAACTCCAGCCTTTATTAACTTCCTCCTTAATTCCAAGCGTTTACCATACCCCAGAATAGGAGACTTACCTTAAAAGAAAACTGTTGCCTGGGACAGTGTACCTTGCTCCCAGCTTAAGTGACAGGACAAGAAAAGTGTCTAAGCCTAAGAGTTACAGGCTGTAGCTGATGAAAAACAAGACAACAGCCAGAGTCATGCTTCTCCCCAGCGTTGCATAAGTAGATATAATGTATAATGTACTGCACCATCACAGCAGGTCTCCCAAATTGAAAACAAGGAGGAATAAAAGACTACCGTACCTTGGCTCTTAAATCCCTGAATGTGTTGTCTGTGTTGATTAGTTACTTTGATTTGTGCTTCCCCACACAGCTCATTTTTCCCTTTAATAAGAGTTCAGCTTGTAAATTGTCACTTGGATTGATAGTATTTGCACCAAACAGTGTAATTAGGCTGGAGTGACGGAATATATTACATTGTTTGTTTTCCATTATGTTTATTCCAGATGGTTTTTGTCACTGACTCTTTTTCTGAGCTGGGCTGTTAATAAACATAGGATAAATCTAATGAATAAATTTGCTGTGCTCAGTATAGATCTGTGGTGGTGTCTGAGATGGGCTTATGCCACTGAGTAATGGGCTCTCATTAAAACTGGAGAAATGTTAATTCTCACTTATATGTGAGAGGGAAATGGGGCCCATGGATAGTGAAGGGTTGAAGAAGACACTTATGTGGTTTTTTTCCCTTTAAAACACATCCGCTTAAAAATTAAACCAAATCATAAAATCATAGAATCATAGAATGGTTTGGGTTGGAAGGGACCTTCAAGATCATCGCGTTCCAACCCCTTTGCCATGGGCAGGGACACCTCCCACCAGACCAGGTTGCTCAAAGCCCCATCCAGCCTGGCCTGGAACACCTCCAGGGATGGAGCATTCACAGCTTCTCTGGGCAACCTGTTCCCATGCCTCACCACCCCCACAGGAAAGAATTTCTTTCTAGTATCCAAACTAACTGAGGTTATGATGAGTTCATGGTCATCATGCTTTATGAAATACATGGAAAAAGGAAGTGTTCTCCAGTAAAAGTATGGAGCAGGTACCTGCCTTCAAGCCTTTCATTGCTTGAAAGTTCCTCAGTGCCCTTCAGCAAGCTGGTTTGGTCTGTGCCTTGCTTCCTGAACAAATGCTGCTTTTCTTCTGCATTTTAACTGTCTTGTCTCTTCAAACAGAAGTTGTTCAAAGTCCCCGCCTAGGCTGGTGATATGAAAATTATTTTAGAAAATGAACTGGAAAATTTCAGAGAAAAGAACCCTACTTGGGATGGAGATGCAGTGTGGAAATCTACACGGCACCAGGACTTTCTTAATCTGCTCCTTTGCCAAAGTGGCCTTGACTGGAAAGAACTGAAAGCCAACTAAATAACATGACAGCAGACCTTGGAAAATCCGTATCGCTTAAGGGATTTTCCAGTACTGGCCTCTTAGTTTTTCCATCAGAAAGGAAAATAAGAAAGCCCATGATGAAACACAGCCTACCATCCTACCGTCTTGCAAAAGCTTTACAAGTTGCATATATAAGAGGTGATCACGGTTGCTCAGCAGTAGGACCTTAGAGCCCTGGTTAAAGAGTACATTTTTCAGAAGATCAGTCAAAAGCAGGTTGTAGCAAACAAATCATAGAATCATAGAATCATATGGGGTTGGAAGGGACCTCTGGAGATCATCTAGTCCAACCCCCCTGCCAAAGCAGG
>JAOTQQ010000032.1:55238309-55252784 GCA_026546715.1 Gallinago undulata
CCCCTCAGTCTTCTCAAGACTAAAAAGACCCAAGTCCCTCAGCCTTTCCTCATAGGAGAGATGCTCCAGGCCCTTAAACAAATGTTGCTTCTACTAATGTTTCCCACTTTCTCTGAATTCTTCCAAGAAGCACATAAGCAGGCAGCTGCCTGCAGTGCTGCCTTTCATCACTATGAGCAGCTTCTCCCACTTCTGTCAACTGCTTAGCCCTGCTCTGAGCAACTAAAACAGTTCCTCAGTCTCAGTAAGGTAATGCAAGGCAACGCTTCCCCAAATGAAAAACCAAACTGTGAACACAGGAGTGTTGATTTGCCAAGGTAAGGAAGAAGAAATTGTCCATCTGGGGTCACACAGGCCTGCTAGGAGCAGGCTGGGGAGCCCAGTTGGGTGGCAGGGGGTCTCAGCCATGCTGGATCTGAACACCTAGGTCTCCTGCCCTCACCTGTTGCAGTGGTGTCACCAGTTTGGAGGGGAGAAGGGAACAGCGTTTCCCCTTATGAAATGGCAGAACATCTTCTTCTACGTGTTTCCAGCCACATCCTGGAAATGATAGTAAAGGATCTTCCTCTTCAGCCTGACGTTACTTTTAAACCAGGGAGCTGGGCTCGAAAAGACAGCACAACAGCTGGAATTAGCAACCATACCATATATTACCAACTATACCATGCACCTCCTTCCAGAGACGTGCCAGCTAAGCTGCAGCTGGAGAAATAAGACTAAACACTTCAGTCGGCTGGCATTTGTGAAAGTTTCTTGGAATGGGGAGTGGACAAGGAAAGGGAAGGAGAAGTAAGACGTGTGGAAGCAATAGTTCAAGAAGGCCCCAAAGGAATGGTGAGCTGAGAAAGGCAGGGAGGGCACAGCTGTTCCAGTCACTGAGGTATCAGGAAAATGAGGACACGGCACGGGGTGTCCTGCCTGGCCAGGCTGTGAGGCATGAAAGGGTTAACCCTTCTGGAAGCGGTACAGGACATTCCAGCGCTTGAATTCACACAGTAAAAATAAACCTCGTGCAAGGCGTGTTGCCTGTGGGGTTTATGCTCTGCTTTTTGATTCAATCATTTAGGAATGCAAAGCCCTTCTCTACCAGGTCTGGGCTTCAACAGCGCCTTCGCTTCGCCGTCGCCGGGCTGTCGCTGAAGGTGGAGCAGATCCATGGTGACGAAGTTACAAAAGGTCCATGTTTGCCTGCAGCCACTCGGTTGTCCTCTTTCTGTAGGGCCGGAGTAATCTCTGGACTGTGCTGCAGCATCTTTTTTTAAAGACTGAGGACAAAATGCTGTCATTCCCATGTGTTGTACCCACCATGCTCTCCCTAGGAATTAGTGCACATCCACTTACGTGGCAGGGCAATGGTGAATACGTCCCATGGAGGCTGAGGGTCCGCTGGGAAATAAGATAAAAGAGCAGCCTGCACACCTAATACCTGCCTGTTTATTTGGTGGGGTGGAAGGAGAGTTTATCGTCCCCAGGATCCCTGAAACTGGCAGAACTTTGCAATTCTTATCCTGAGGCATGGTCTATTAAGAAGGCACATGGGAAAAAAAACATTGTGATGCTCTTTTCCCTCTTATTAACAAGTGGAGACAGCAGGATATTCTTATTATTTCTGACCAGTTCCTACACAAGGGAGTAGAAGAGGGAGTCAAGGAACATTGGACAAATTTCTGTTTGGTTACTCATTGGAAAACTGGAAATAACCACGGCGCAGTCCAGTGACTTACCCTGGATTTACACCAGTGCCAATGAGAACATGTTAGCCCACTGCTTATACATCGTATCCCAGTGGAAATGGGCAATACAGTGTGTTAAAACCTAACTGAATGCTTATGAAGAGTCCTAGGATAACGTTATTTATTGAGGATTATTTTTAAATGCGTTTTCTTCCTTCACTGGCTTTACCCTACCTCTTTAGGTCTTCTGCTCTTGTCACCACAGTCGCTGAGCACCTTGGCTGTGAAAATCAAAAGCAATTGCAAAGGCTTTAGTGAACTTTAAAGGAAGCATTTGGCACTTCTCATTTTACTTGTCACAGTATTTTGTTGCCATCTTAGATTTTCTTAGTCCTGTCTTTTTAACCTCAGAATACACTACTATGTTTGGAAAAATTTCCTGTAGAGTTTTGAAAAAGAATACAGAGCATTCAGCCATTATGTCAGGAACTAAAATTTATTTTATCCTTTATGAAAAAGATATCAGCAAAATTTTAGCCTGTTAGAAGAAATGCTGGTAATACTTATTTGATCTCTACATTGACGTTGTTAATACCATTCAGGGTGACGTTTCACAACTGCGAGTGAAAACTGTTTTACTTAAAGACCAGTTGCATGGCAACTTTCCTAGCAAACTCAAATAGAAAGATGGTCTAGGTCTATTATTAGGCTCTACCCAGTTCCGCTCATTCCTTTAAAGATAGTTCAGAAAATACTGCAGGCCCGATCCAGGTCAGCTTCTCTGCTTATGCCTTGCATAATCCCATCAACCCAGTGCACGAGCCTGACTGGATCCACATCACTGCTCCCACACACTGACGCACTGCAACACGTGGAACATACTGGAAGGTGACAACCCTTTGACCAAAAAAAAAAAAGAAAAAAAAATGAAAAGGAGGGAAAAAAAGCCTGTACTTCCAGTCAGAGGAGCAAAAAGCAGGAGAATGACATCAGAGCAGGAATCTTCCATGGCACTAGAGGCAAGAGGAGCTGCACCTTGCACTCTTAAATTTCCTCAGCCTTCTCCATGTATTTCCATCTCAGCAGCAGGCTAATGTTAGCTTTACAGTGCAGCACGCTGCCAGAGCATTGCAACAATTATGTTCAATGCCAGATGCTAAAAAAGCTTCTTGAAATATTACTAAATAAGGTATTGTGCGTGTTCTACATGGGGAAAAGAAGTAAATTCCCTGAGCAGTAACAATAAGGGAATCTCTTAAGCCTATTAGCTATTTGTCAAATGCTTGTTCTTCTTTATGGTGTTTTTCTTCCCTTTCATTTAATTCTCCAACTTTCAATCTCAGCTTGATCATATTTTTTTTTGGAAACTAAAATCATCTCTAATTTGTTATTGCTTTATTATGGTCTTAATTCGAGATTCATGTTGATCTATTTAGAGTAACAACATACCAATATTTCAGTATCTAGAGAAAAACAGTACCAGAAGACTAATTACTTGGAACAAAATGATGCTAAGGGCTAAAATTTAGTACTGTTGCTGGGCATGTTATTATATTTCCTATATAAAGGGTTTGTTTTTAGGCTCATAAAACACTTTCTGCAGGTTGCCATCATAGGTAACTGCCTCACACAGCCTCTGGCCAGGAAGGGAGCAATGTACTCGCCTGGTGAACTCAGGCAAGGCCTGGCTATGAGGGAAGACAAGTCATGGATCCCAAAGGATCATGACATTAGGACCCAAAGCTGGAGACTTTTTTCCGTAGCAGCAGACTCAGGGCACACAGCAGCACACTTGCATCAGCCTGGCTCACAGCCTTCTCCTGGAGGGACGTGCAATAGTTCTCAGGGTAGCACCAGCATGTTCTTGCTCCTTTTCCTCCTCCCGACCCATCTCCTCTATCAGAACAGGCTCCTGCAGAAGACCCAAGCGCCTACTTGTCACCCACCAGGGGTGGGGCATCCACAGCTTCTCTGGGCAACCTGTTCCAGTGTCTCACCACCATCACAGGAAAGAATTTCTTCCTAATATCTAATCTAAATTTCCCCTCTTTCAGTATAGAACCATCACCCCTCGTCCTATCGCTACACTTCCTCACAAAAAGTCCCTCCCCATCTCTCCTGTAGGTTCCCTTTAGGTACTGGAATGATGCTATAAGGTCTCCCTGGAGCCTTCTCTTCTCCAGACTGAACAACCCCAACTGTCTCAACCTGTCCTCATAGGAGAGGTGCTCCACCCCTCTGATCATCTTCGTAGCCCTCTGCTGGACCCACTTCAACATGTCCATGTCCTTCCTGTGTTGAGGACTCCAGAGCTGGACACAGTTCCCCAGGTGGGGTCTCACGAGAGCAGAGCAGAGGGGGAGAATCACCTCCCTCGCCCTACTGGCCACACTTCTTCTGATGCAGCCCAGGATGTGGTTGGGTTTCTGGGCTACCAGAGCACTTTGCCAGTGGTGGCACGGCTTTGGAGAGAGCAGTGGGGCTCAGTGTTGAGCTTGAAATCAACCTTTGCATAAACCATTTTCTACACATCTTCTGTGTAGAAGCTCTCCCGCAGGCTGCCAAGATAACTTTATTTGCTTTTTTAAAATCTTAAATGGAAATTGAAAAGTCTCCAACATCATCACTAAAATGTGCAGTGGGGACAAGCGGAAAACCTAAATTTATCGCTGGAAAAACAAAGCCGATACTCTTGTGAGTGGTTGGAAATCAGTTTGGCACTGCAGTTACAGCACTTCAGTGTCTTATTTTTGTTATGAAAATTGTTTTTCTCAGTTTTCGTCAAGGCCAATCAGTAACCATTTGTTTTGTTGGGTGTGTTTTGGTCTGACAGTTTTCATGTGTCTCTCATTCACAGTCTGATTCCTCAAATTGCTAAAGGACAGCTGATAAAACTCAGTTTCAGATAAACCAAAAATTCCATTTATGCCATAAATACCCTCTGTGATTATGGGAAGACATGCAGTCACTCTCTTTTCATTGGCAGTGAAATCAGCATATAAAACATGCTTGAATATTGTTGTTCATTGTTGCAATATTGTTTTCTCAGGAACATCATGCCAAGTTCTCTTTTTTTTTCAGTACCGTCCTTATCTGAACCTTTAAACCATTTCTTTCTAAATGATGAAAAGTAGTTCCTGGTATACCTTGCAAAATCCTCCAAGCTGCCCCTAGGGTATTTATATCCACTACACTCAATAAAGATAAGAATAAAAAAGAAATAACGTCATCTTGTGACCACAGCAGTCATACCAATAGCTGTGGGGAGATTTTCCCACTCGCTATTAATTTACAATGGATTCCCTATTCTTTTCTTTCTTAGTCCCTAACAGCATTCAGAAATGTCTTTGTTTATGGTCTGGCAGTATCAGAAGCCATTATAATCAGATTGCATATTTCAGCGGTAAAATCACCAAAGATCTCGATCTTGAGGATGGACAAGAGATATTACCTTTCACAGCAGCTGCAAAGCACTCTGAGTAACCAGCTGTTTTAATTACGAATAAGCAACCGAACTAGAGACTGCACCGAAACTTCAGATTTGAACCCGAAGTTGCCCCCAGCTGGAGGGAGGTTGGACTGAGGGTGAGGGTCAGGACACACAAGCCACCATCCATCAGGCTGCTCCTTCAACCCAGAGGGCTTTTGGAGAGCAGCAGGCAGGCTGTTTTCACTTGCCATGAAATTTCCACAATGAATTACACTGCAAATGGAACCAAAAAGATCTTAGTCCATTTCTTTCACTGGTTTTCCTTTCTTTCAGCTGCATTTAGCAACAGTATTTTTTTTAATCTATCCATACCCCATCACCTTATTGTAACCATGGCAGTGGTACAGCAATAGCTGGATGACGGACAGACCAGGAGAGCTCTTCCTTACAAGCAGTTTTCAGGAGTCATTAGTACTTTTCTTCCTTCCATTTATGCTATGTGACCATTAACTAACTCCTCCAGTACCACTGCAAGGCAGGAAATCATTGCCCTTCATACCAAACAGAGAAATGAAGCGAGTTATGTGATTTGCCCAAAGCTACAAAGAAAATCATTACCAAGATAAGAGCTGATGATTTATTATTTTTTTTGCCCCTGGTCCTGTAATGCAATTAGCAGAGCAACCTCCCGCCCCCTCATCATCTGCTATGTCATCCTCCACCTGAGAACGGCACTGACTTCAGCAGTCCTTGCTATTTGAAGCTGAATTTTGCTGCTAAGGTTGATTTCCACTGAATAGGATGATTCCTACTGATACATTTGTGCCTCTAAGATAAACACTAATATGTCTTTGATTAAAGCAACGTAAGGATCTGCTTTAACTGCAGCGTGACCCCAACCCTTAGTAATTTTTCAGGAAAAAGCCGATGCCTACAACAGCATTTTTTCATGCCATCTAGTGGTCATAGAAAATCCCATGCCAAGCTCGGACCCAGTGTGCCACCCAGCCAGGGCTCTGCAGCTAATCCAGCTCCTGCTCTGAGGATCCCTGCCCCAATTAGGGTGATTGCGCCTCCTTTTCTTTTGCTGCTCCTCTTACCGGTCTCTCACTTGGATGGCTGCAAGCTGTCCCGCTAAAACTCTGGAAAGTCTGGAAGAAGTGGCCTGAAAAGAGAGTTAAGTAAATGGATATTCTCCGGAGCACTCTCAGCTTACACAAGCGCTGCATTTCCATGGAAGAGGGAAGACGGTTTCTTCACTGCTTGGAGAACGTGAAGGAAACTGTGGGGACTGATGACACAACTGATAAAAAATAGTAGCTTATATACGCAGAAGGTTAGTCATTTGTTTCCTGAGGAGATGGACACAACCGGGTGACTCGGAGAAGGGAGCTGGCTGCTCCACCGGGCTGACCACCGGGCCCCTGCAGGGAGGACCTTGGGGATGGGGCTTGGACCTGAGGTTGTTTTCAGCCAACTTTTTTTGATTCGGTTCTCAAAAAACACAGATAGGGACCGAATTCTGCATGCAACCATGATCTTTAAAAGTGCAATCGAAAGAAATACTCCCCTAGCAAGGACAGTAAGGAAGGACTGCATTATGTATGCTTAATTAAAAACTGGCTTGGGGAGATACGGAAAGCCAGACAGCGCCATCAGCAATAGTGATACTTTTCAGTGGAAACAGCATTGCCCGCCTTCTTTAATAATGAGCAACCGTTGAACAATGGGAAGAAATCATAAATTTAGCATGTTTGAAAATAGGTCAGCTCAACAGCTAAGGTCATGGCCACATAGATGTTTTTGTAAGGCATTTAAGGTGCTTTTAAATTAATATATTTTAACTAACAATTGGCATGGGAATGAATATGATATTTCCTAATGCTAATAGGGTTTAAGACATGAAAAGCATGACAATTTGTCAATTTGTCATAGTCGACCTTAGTATTACATCGAAAGTTACATACCGTCTGCCAAGAGAGCTTTGGCCAAGTGAAGCTAGCAGCTCACCAGACTTGGTCAACATTGTGTCATACTTTCTCTGTACACACATTAACACATTTGGTAGAAATATAACGACTCGACGAGAAAAGTTTCCTTGTTTGGGTTGGACTGCCTTTGACAATCCTTTGACAACCCCCATGGCCCCAACTGGAACCAACACCAAGTCCTTGGGGAGAGAGCAGCCCAAAGCGGTTGAGTCCTCTGCCACACTCCAAAACTTCTCACCCACAGTCCTCACCTCATGGCTTCAGCAGCAGGACACACTTCTGCTCCCACCTCAGCACAGGAGGACTTCAGGCAGACTGCCTCCTCCAACTCAAGCTTGTCCCCTGTGCTCCCACTCTCCCCTGGCCAGGTAGGGCTCCCCACTCCTTGCGAGACACCACAGACCACAGCAAACAAGAGTTCTCTTATTCCCCCTCTACAGGCCAACCTGGCTCATTTGGATGGCAACAGGCCAGGACGCACACGCTGGAGCACCCAGCCAAGCTGGTGTGGTGCCAGGGAAGCCAGCACGGACAGGCAGGAGGTGACCTCTCCAGCCGTCACCACCTGAGGTGCACATCTGCACCCTCTCTAAGCTGAAGAGGAGCTGGGACGGCTGTGCCAGCAGAGCTGCGAGGGCAATAACCTCCAGCGGTGGGGCTTGTAATCTTCATCTGGCACAGCTCTCTACAAAATGAACATCTGTCCACAGCCTGAAGATATGTTTCAAAGCCGATGTAATCAGACCAGCGCAAGCACCCATCTGGACACTTTTAGCTCGTTGGCTCCCACTCACCCAGCGAACAACGGCGGTGGATAAAAAATTGTTTTCACCTGCCCCAATGGCAAAGTGGCCAGACGGAAAGGAGGATGCATCAGCCAGACCAGCGTCTTAAGCTTTTGACAAATAAGCCTGGTGAATTCTGATGAGGTTTTTTATGAAGTTGCTGCACATTGAGATCACCCACCAAAGGTGGCCACAGCTGCAGAAAGGGCACGGGGAGGAGGAACGTGTGCCTGCAGCCATGCAAAGCCCAGTGTCCCAACCAAAACGGCCAATTTCAGTGGGTCCAACGAGTGTGGGAATGGTTTACACCCCACTTATGCCTCAGTTAGATATTTGCTACCTGGGAACCCTTCCCTCTCTTACCCGCCTGACTCTTACGTTCCCCTAGACATCAGTAGGGGTTGCTGGATGGCAAAGCGTGCAGATGCTCCCTGTATGATTTACGGCAGTGCCAGAGGGATTAAACAGCCTGGGGAAGTGGCTGCTCTGCCCCATCAGCACAGCAGCAGCAAACTGCAGAGGGAGAGTTAACGTTTTAAACTGGTACACGCATTTCTGCAGCAAGAGTCTATCTATATGTCCTCGGTTTATACAGATCCTTATTCCAGCTTAGGCCAAATAAAAATAAATTGGTTGATTCTAGATCAATCAAGGCATCCAATGAGGATCTGGCATTTATTTAACTAAATTGTTTGAAGATAAACCAATGCAAGTTTGTGCATAAATGTTAGGAAAACATCTCATACAAATTAAAGAAAAAAATCATCTATGACAGCTGAGAGCACCATCATTTTTTCAGCACCATTTGGAGGCCGCAGATAACCCAGGTCTCTAATAGATTTTTTTCTACACTCCTAATAAAAACCTACAATTTCAATTACTTTTAATCTACCTCATGCTTACTATCCATTGTCAAAATCCTTTTTAAGAAAAACAATCGGAATTTTAACTAGTTGCAGATGGCGGAGATAAAATTGGTCTTTACAAACCTGTGTTTAAAATAGGATTTTCAGGGAGAGTACTGTTTATGTTTGCTAATGTTATCCAGGCTCTCTATTTGTAAACAGGAGTCAAAGGTTTACAAGCTTTAGCCTGCAGTAAAAGCAAATCAGAAGAAGGAGGGGAGACTCTGAGCGTCAAACCCCCCTGATGGGCTGGAGCTGCTTTATCAGACACAGACAGCCCACAGCAAGGGGTGAGCAGTGAGAAGAAGGGAACGGATGACCTTCACGCAATTTCTGTTGTCTTTATGGGAGAGGAAAGTATGGCTAACACATCAAACGGTCAGATTGGACTTCAGGCTCCTGGTATAGAATCATAGAATCACAGAATGGTTTGAGTTGGAAGGGACCTTAAAGAGCATCTAGTTCCAACCCCCCTGCCATGGGCAGGGACACCTCCCACCAGACCAGGTTGCTCAAAGCCCCATCCAGCCTGGCCTTGAACACCTCCAGGGATGGGGCAGCCACCAACAGGGCGAAAACAGAAATGGTTTAAAAAAGGATGGAAAAAGGCAACCCCACAGCTTACGGATGAAACTCCAAAACAGAACAACCTCTTCGCTTAATTGGATCCTTGTTTTTTGCCAAACTCACTATGTTTGCTAATAGGCGGTGAGTCATTATTGCCCTTTCTTCACAGTCAAGGGCCTCTGGAGAGGAGGCTCTTTTGGCTGCGATTACTTCTGCACAAGTGGTACCACCTGCACAGCATCTCTGTTTCTAGGGCCTGAAAGAAAGGAGTAGTCTCTAACAGTCTGCGAAAGAGAGGAGGGCAGGGGCAGCACATGGGAGCTCAGGGGTCTACCATACACCCTCGTGACCTTCTGAGAGGTCCCTCTTCTGTAACTGCTGGCATTCTGCATCCTTGTGGAAGCTTGAAGACAGAGCTCAAATAGGGAGAAGGGACTATGATATCTGGGGCTCACCACAGCTTGAACATTCACTGCAGCAAACAGACAGGAAAAACGAGGTCCACATCTGAGATTTCCATTTAAGGCCATTTTCCAGCCATTTTTCATCTCGGCCAGCTGTAGCATCATGCAGGGGGGACAAGCCTTCACGCTGACACCTGACTGCCACGATGCCACTCTCCAGACAGGCACCCCTTTCTCTCCATCCCACGTGGACATGGTGGCAATCCATGTGGTGCATCAGGATGGCCTTGGCAGCCCCTGGGCTTCACGTGCTGCTGCATCTCTCCTCATCCTCATCACTGGATGAGGATATCTGGCTATTAAAGAGACAGGAAAGAGAGGGGAAAAGGGTCTTTTCCCCACGTGCCTGTTGGGAATGGGAGAGATTTTGATCTTTGGGCTCCTGATGCTGGGAGGAGACCTCAGCAGTGTCAGGAGACCAGAAAGGAGAGGGGAGCTCTGTGCTGGCAGGCACAGAAGGAGGAGGAGGAGGAGAAGAAGGAAGAAGAGAAGGAGGAGGAGGAAGAGAGGACCACTCCAAGAGGGAATGGGAAATATCATCACCCTGTATCTTAGCCAGCGTGGTGGCTGTGAGGACATGAGGCCATGGGAGACACCGCTGTGTTCAGCTGGCTACTCGTGGAGAGCAAAGCAAGAGTCTGTATAATCTGACATTCTGTGGTTAAAACAGACAAACAAGCAAACTTGATTTTGAATAACAATGAGACACATCTGTACTAAGAAAACATGATTGTTTTGTTAAAAGTGTGCCAATGAAAGCAGTATTTTAAAGAGTATTTGGAAGACTGACCTGAAGCTGTCTGTAGCAGACACATGAGAGTTTATGCTGCTTTGATGAATTCAGAGGGTTTATCTCTTCTATACGAGCCACCGATGTCTCCTGGAAAAGATCGTATTTACTTTTTACTACTTTTCTTGGCTTTTAAGTCTAGCAGAGTGACAATCGCTACAGTGGGGAGATTCTGTCCCATGTTGTACATCTTTGGCAGAGACCAGATAACATGATCTCAGGCAGCTGCATGTTTGCAGCTGTACTTCTGCGTTTCTGTTAAAAAAGATGGGTTTACGCTCATCTGAGGACGTAACATGAAAGCAGTGAAGCTGCTAGGCCTGCTGATCTTGTACGTCTTTCAGAATCTTGCTTACTAATGTTAACACAGGGGAAGAAAAGAGCAGGTGACTCTTACAATTTAGGGGACCATGTAACCACTAGCATTTGCAATTGTAAATTAAAAATTTTCAACATATTTGTGGCAATCATTAGGAGTCCAAAGTTACTGCTCTTCCGAGAAAGATAATATACAAAGGAATAGATTGATCACTGTCTCTTATAATGAAAGGAATAGAAGGCACCAAATGAAATTATCAGCTAAAAACATTTAGGGGAGACCAAAAAGTTTAAGGGACACAAATGTGTTCTGTGCATAATTGGTCCAACAAATCTACCTGTGAGGAATGTTGTGGAAAGACAGAGCTCAAACTCTTTCCAACTTTATGGATAAGGAGTCCGGCAAGGCTGACAGAAAGCGAAGTCTCCGGAAACGTCTCCAGCTCAGAAGACCTCAGCTGCAGAGCCCTGGAAGCAGGAAGATAGACAACCTCCAGGCAAGCATTGCTGCTTGCTCCCCACGTCCTCGGGCAGAGCGCGAGGGCTCGCTACAGGACACGGCTGGGGAGAGAGGGCTCGGGGCTAGAAGGGCTTTGGATTGTGTTCACCAGAGCCACCCGCATGTACCACGAACCCCAAAACAGAGACATAATGAAATGGCTGCTGTGGATGACTTCATAATCACCCCTAGAGAAAAAACTGGGGCACCAATTAATTTCATGGAGAAGGAAGAGCAGTGTCTTACGAACTTCTGCGCAGACTCCCTTTCATGCATTAACAAAATAAGCAGAATAGATAAAAACTACGAGAGGGCAGCTGTGCCAACAAAACTGTCTCAAAATGAAGTGTTTCAATATTCTCTCCTGTGAGTGGATAAATTTATAAAACTTATGTTTTTAACTTCACAGCATGTGTGCATATATATATGCACATACATATATTTAAAATTTGCCAAAGGGAAAACAGAAGCCTCGTAAGAAACCACAGCATCTCACAGAAAAAAAAAAAAAAAAAGAGAATTCTAAGCAAAAAAGAAGTGATGTTTGGTTTGAGCATAAGAGAGTTTTCTGTTGCAATTATCCTCTTCAAGACATAATGTGTACTTTAAGCAACAAACAAAATCGCAAATTTCAAAATAGAACTTTCTGCAGCACCCAATGAAGATACCTATCACAAAGATAAAACCAACAAAACAGTTCATTACATGCCAGATTACTGTTTATCAGCCAGAAACAAACCTAAGGACATCTTTAATTCAGGCCATCAGAGAATAGATCTGTATTAAAGAAAATTAACTCCATCGGTCAAAGTCAAATAGGAAAAAACTCTTTAATAATATCTTTGACATAAAATGCATCCACCATGCTCTAGGGCCTTGAAAAAAAGCTAAGTGAGAACAGGAAACCTTTGGTTGGTAAAGGTACAGATATATATGTGTATTCATGCACACACATGCACATATACACACGCTTGTCTATGATAAAATTATGCTTTGGCAGAGGAGAAAGCATCTGCCTGAACTGATCTGAGAGACTTTAAATTATAAGAAATTTTTTTTCAGTTTTATATCTTGATTCCTTGCCATAAAACTTAAATAGTTTTATCACTGAAAGGAAAGGTCATTTCAACCAAAGAAAGAGAAAGCTTCTCCATGTTTTATGTATTTTCAACTTTATTTGCAAGTCAATACATTCTGAATCTCTGTAGGATTCCATTAAAGTGGAAATTGCAAAAACCCTTTACCCTCACGGAAACTTGAAGCTAATGTGCTCTAAGCCTTGCATGGCTTCTCTTTTTATATGTATATTTTATTTGTATTAACACTCACGTAAGGAAATTTCGGAGGGACGGATCTTAGAAATGATTCTGGCATACTGTTTGTCTTATACTAGCCAGAATTTCTTAAGAAATAAATATAAATCAAGGTTACTGTTTAAAATGCAAAAAGGCTCATGGCAGACAGCTGCCATGGAGTTGCAACTGTAAAATAGCACTGACTTTACTGTCACCATTGTAAATTATATCAGTAGATACTTGAATGAGAAGCCTGTGCGAAACTCTTGATGCCACTATAAAGCCAAGTCACAGTCAGTGATTATGGAATTGCAAAGAGGGTTATCCAAAATCCCTTTTCAAGAAACACGCATGCTTTGGCATAACCTACCACACGCCACTACCATGGGCTGTGTCCGCACTGCAGGTGCACCCCAAGACTGTGCCAACTGTGGACATGACTCTGTGCATGTTCTGTTTTCTCCTGCTCCAAAGTGACCCCTCTGGTGCTGTGTCTGGGCAATCCAGCTTGTACCCCCCAGGTCACAGCGCACAACATAGCTTAGGGTCCACCCAAAACTATGTTTACTTGCTATATGGACTAACCTCAGCATGCTGCATTTGGGTAAGATGTCTCCATCCGTGCCATTTGCTACACAGTAGCATCTTAATGAACATGGAGAAGACCATGTGCATTGGGGACCTCCTAGGGTGACTCTTATACCCCATGATTCACAGTTAGGTGGGACTTGTTGGCAGGCTGAGATCAGGGCAAATTCAAGTGAAAAGGAAATTAAAGTGGTTGTAAACATTCTGTGACCTTCAGACCATCCAGGAACGCCCACCTATGTCTCCTGGAGAACCTGCTGAGATCACCCTGAAGCATCACGCACATGCAGAACACCGTCAAGGTAAAGTCCACTCCTTACCAACCAAAGGTCAGGCCTTCCTAGAGAAGAGTGGGAACTTGACTGATAGCTGCAGCTTCTTCATGCTGTTCCCTGGAGGAACCCAAGGAAATTAACAATTCCCAGACAGGATGGATTTGAAAAAACAGTCAAATTACTGTTGCAAGGATTTAACACCTCCAAGGCCAGACATAAATAGCAGGCACGTAGTTTTAATACAGATATGCCCAACCACATGAGACCCAAATTTTGTTCTTAATGATAAGCTGGAGTATGGCTGATGATTTGTTACAAAGTCAGAAACGACCAATTATCAAACAATAGACCTCATCTGCACTGTACTAAAAAACCTCCAGAAATTATGCCGACTTCATCCACTTTAACCTCCCATCAGAGAACAAATTTGAAATATGAAACAGCAGTTCACAGTTACTTAAGGAAAGCAAAATCCAAAAAGTGCTTTTGAAATAACCTGCTTTTACATCAGCAGAGCATTATTACCCCTGAAATATCTTTGATGCTGTTGGTTTACTGATGAAGAAACAGAAGCATGTAAGATTAAATTATTGCCATGGAATAGACATTTCTGATCGAGGAATAGAAATCAGATCTCCTGAAAGAAAACTGTGCTCTGTTTTCATCCTTCCTCTCTGTGAATGTGATCAAACACCACTAATAAGAGAGAGATTTGCATTTGATTTCAGCATGTACAAGAACCAGGCTGACAAATGATTATGTGTATCAAATTGAAGTTATCATATCGAAGGAAAAACTGTCATTCTTCTAAGTGCATTTGTCAGACAAATTTGTGCGAAATAAAAGATGGCAAAGTCTCCTCTCCTCTCCTCTCCTCTCCTCTCCTCTCCTCTCC
>JAOTQQ010000032.1:55252884-55300057 GCA_026546715.1 Gallinago undulata
TCTCCTCTCCTCTCCTCTCCTCTCCTCTCCTCTCCTCTCCTCTCCTCTCCTCTCCTCTCCTCTCCTCTCCTCTCTTCAATATTTTACTCTTGTTAAACTGTTTTTAAAGACTTGTTAGGATATATTGCAATTAGGGTATATAGTAGAGAAAACAGATTGATAGACTCTCCAGAGCTCGATACAACAGCATGAGTTTTTCATTTTCAACGTTTGTACAAAGTAGAAAAGAAATACATGAGATAGTAATTCTTTCTCTTTTTTGTTTTTAAAGCTTTTTTCTTGCGAGTTTTAAAGCTTCTCTGCCTGAAATGTCAAAGTCAGAAATGCAGAGGAAAAAAATTAGTTTCAGTGTTACTTCAACCTGGTGTAGTGGGAGATGTCTCTGCCCATGGCAGGGGGTTGGAATTAGATGATCTTTAAGGTCTCTTCCAACCTAAACCATTCTATTACTCTATAAGACAAATCTCTTAAAATATATTTTAGATTTTTCAATGTGTTGTAAGAACACTCCAAACATTTCTTGAAATAAGCAAGTTTGACGCATCTTCACAATACAGAGCAGTTTACACACTAAAAAAAAACAACTTAGACTGAGACTCTGAGAATCCAATCAGTCCCCCATAAAAAATGGTTCTCTTCAGGAGACTGATGAAAGCAAGAGAGAATCCTGAATGACACAGGTCGGCATTGTGGCTCAGCCAATGCTGCAGTGGGGAGAGGGGTAAGGATCCATTTGGAGTTAAACAGATCTTTGAAGGCCTTGTGCTGCAAACTGTTATTTCCATACGCATAGAGTGGACTCATGCTGCCAGACAGTGATCACAACGCTTTATTCCTCTTTGAAGAAGTACAAACTGAGGGCACTGACACCTCTGACTGTCCCTGTCAGCCTCTCCTGGGGTGTTCCACCACCCTGCCCATGGTCCAGAACCCCACTGCAGCCCAGCTGGCCTGACATCTGGGTCTGGCCTCTGACGCTGAGGGTGCCCTCAGCTGCCTCCAGGCTGCCCTGGTCCCTGCTGAGGTGCTGGGACATCCTTTGGCCGGCAAGACCCTGCCCTGCCACCCTGTGAGGAGCTCCATCACTCCCAGCCCCAGGGAGCAGACAGTTGTAGAACGTGAGTTCCATCATCTAGAAATTCAGATCCTGTGTGAGTACTTGCTAGGTGCCAAAAGGGTTGCCAGAGGGTGAGCCTGGGTAGAGCTAGTGTTCCTGTGAAGACTGATGGGAGGCAAGATGCAATGGCCCATCTGCTCTTCTATGGAAACACAAGCCTTTGTTTCAATATGAAAATACCATAGCGTATAGAATTTAAATGGAATTTTATTTTATAGCTCCAAACTGTTTAGAGCTGTCTTTCTAATGTGCATGTCCTTCAGTCTCACAAAAAGGTCAGCCTCACTAAAAATCAAGTTGTTATTTAAAGGTTTGATTTAATCAGGAAGAAGCATACTTAAAAACGTGCTATTACCCAAAAGCAGACATTACATAAATTTCATTCTATTTTTATATCTTCCTGGCTCCGGTCTCCTGAATCTGACATTAACCATAACAATCACACGTGTGACTAAACCAGGCCAAATTCTCCTTCTTCTATTCCAGTATAAATATAGAAGTAATGCTGTTGAAGTAATAGCTTTGAGGTAGACTCACTCCACGAGAACGGGATTTTTCTCAGAACAGCCACAGTTGGGAAACTATGCTGATTTTGAGGCCAGATTTTTATCTCCTGTACTGACAAGTTAGAGCACCAGCGTGGAGGAGACCACCGGGGTTGACGTGAGAGTCTGGCAGCCCCAGAGGCTGAGGCATATGTTAATACGGGTGGCATTTTCAAAAGCACACGAGCGTTCAAAACTCTGGTGCCATTTTCAAAATACCTTAGGCTTTCCAAAGTTCAAGGTCCACTAATTTAAAGCAAGGCTTAAGCTTTTCAATGCATTTATCATTTGTGCAGATGAGATACAGCCTCCTACAGCTCACACCTCTGTGAGATTCAGCTTCACAGCCACAACCTCTCCTTTAAGTTTGAGCCCTCAGTTTCACTCACAGTAAGGTTCTCTCCTTGGTGCTCCTTAACGTGCCAACAGTGCACCAAGGGTCAGAAAGTGGAGACCTTGCGGCTAACTCTGGGCAGTGGGTAGTGCAGCGCCCTGTGGATGGAGACCTGCAAGGAAGCAAGCAGCATTTGCTTGGGCATGGAGCCATCTCAGACCTCAGGTGTGCACAGCCTGGGTCTCATCTTGCTGTCCTGAGTATCTGTGCTGCGCAGCGACACTCCTGCAGATGTGCCTGAAGGGACACTCTTCAGAAACCTAAGGCTAAAGCAGCCTCTCCTGCACCAGTTGGTCCCTCACAAGTTTTATGGTTCATGCACTTGGACTACCCTCCAGACACATTGTCTACGTGTGAACGTCATAGGGGCTTTTTCTAAGGTGGGACTGTTAGGAACCCTTGTAAATTAAGCCCAAAGGTCTTAGCACCACAAAGATATCTCTTACCCAGGAATATTTAATTTCAGAATGCTGATTTTGTACGTCTGTTTTCACATGCACAATTATGCAGTTATCTTTTGAAGGTTCAGGAGTGGTATTATCCAAGTTCTGCTGTGCATTTCTGCCATTCTTGGGAGCATGGCTTGGGTAGCATGGAGCACTTCAGAAACTCAGGCTTTTGTGCTGCAACATATATACTCTCAGTAATAAATACTCAGAGTGGCTTAAGATAATTAAATTCATACCACAGGGCATTTACAATACCTTCCATCCTCTTACTGTCATATAAATAAAACCTAATTACTCCTCCACAGTCCTGTCAGACCCCAAATTTTGAAATGAGAAAATTTACACTTTATTCTGCCTTTGCACTCCCCAGTATGTTAAGGACTGTTTACAATATCACCTGGACTGAAGGGACCATGGTATCATCCTGTATTGTCCATTTTGAAGGGACCACGGTGTTTAGCAAGCCATTTCTAGCTAGGGATTTGCCCACGTAGGCAAAATTTCCAGTTCCCCTCTTGGACAAGCAGCACAGAGAGACCCTTTGTACACTTAAAAATATTGCTAACAAATCTGTGACTATTTGCAGCACCACCTGCCCCAGGTCACAGCCTCCACTGCTCCTCCATCCTTCCCCAACTTGCTTCAGGGGGAATCAACCGGCTTAGTCCTGCCCAAGCGTTTAAATCATTCCTTTGGTCTTTGTCTAGTGTCTGATGTAGAGATGTAGTCCCTGGCTGGATGCCTGCTTTTCCACAGTGTTCCCAGAAAGGCACAGTGCCTGGGTGATATCACCTGATGAGCTTCCAGAAGAAAATGATGTGCTGGGGGAGGAGGGTCCCCTTCAGGTTCTGGAAGTTTTCTTCTCTGCACGATTATCTTTTTAAATAGTGAGTGCTATGCTGTCACCAAGGGAGCAACCGTCTGAAGAAGAAACCATCTTCAGAGGTGTCTGTGATCTAATACATGACATTTACCTTGAAGGGATGAGAATTAAGCCATGCCCAGGGACTAGGACATACTCAGCCAGAAATTTTCCAAAGTTACTCTTACTGTGTGTGCCCTGAACGCGCCTTGCTGGTTGGTCCCTCATCCACCCCTGTGCAGTCACCCCTGTTATGATGGGAGCTCTTTATGGACTTCAATTCACAAAGCCCAGGTGTGAACACAGGTGAAAACAAGGCACAAGGCAGCAGAAGTCTGTCCCCTGTGACCTGTGGCAATAATCTATGACTTCTGTTCTTGGTTGTCCTCATGTGCCTTGCAGTCTGACATTCTCTTTTTGCATCCTCTGTTTTAACTCCTTCCATGCCAACTGAAATGGTTTTCCCAGTCTGTTCTCCATTTCTCTTATCGCAAGGTTGGTAAAGCAGAAGGATCTCAGATAGGAGAATGGAAATTCTCCTGGAAAGGGCTGGGCACGAACCAAGAAGAGGAAGCCTGCCTGAACTGAGAGGCACTCCATGGGAGACGGGCACACTGCTCTAGGCATCCATCCACATCTTTAGATGCCAACATACTTCCACATGCTTGACTCCAGTTCAGACTCGTAACTAACCCTGCTCCTGTCTGTTGTTTGGGGGGTTTTTTTAATTATTTTAAGAAAATAGAGAAAATCTTTTAAAGAAGCACGTACCCAAGGTATAGGGACACTTGCATCCTGAGTCCTCCAGTGTTAAATCCTGGCCGTTTTTCACTACGTTGCAAGCAAACGTGTTATTGTCTCCATGTTCATTGCCAACTGTAAGAACTGGCCTAGCTTCTCGGCTCTCTCTCAAGACAAATCTGTCAGGTTTCATTTATTTGTGTGTTCTGGTACAGCTGGCAGTGAACCTGCCTCGCCTGTCAGCCCTCAGGTTAAAATTCCCCCCAGCTGAATCAGACTATCTCACTAACACATGCCTTGACCAGCTACTAGGGCATTTTTAGTAAAAAAACCCTTCCAAATACTGGGAATGGCTGGAACCAGAGAGACTGTGTTTCAAGTCAGACACTGAGAAATAAAATGACTCCCACTCCTTTGATATTTTGAAAATCAAACACATGGAACTTCTGGTCTTGATTACAAGTGCTCTGTTTTTCATGAAGACTTGAGACACGGTTGAAGAATCTGACTGCATTCAATGTAGTTATGAAGTAGACTGTTCAAACATGACTGAATACAAACTTAAGCAGGTGAGATCGTTAAATATCAGTATTGCTAATAAGGCCTTTAAGGATTGTTTTCTCAGAAATATTTAGCTAATGTTCTTCCCACTGGCTGATTGATCCCTTTTAGCACCATCAGCCATTCTGGGACTTGCAATCAAAAGTTCAGACTGCTCAAGAAGTGTCAGGTCACTCTCCCCTTCTTACACAAGGGAAGTAAAGACAGTATAAAGCCATGTGGAGATTGCTGGATTGTGTGGCTAACCCAAGCAATGTGCTGGTGGCCAGCTGTGGTTTTGATTCCTTAGAGCAACTCATGGTCTTACAGGTGGAGCTCCAGAAGCCCAGCATAAGTCTCTATAAGAGAAAACGAGCTGGGAGATGCATAAACCTGTGCCCAAGGTGAATGATCAATATAAAATACCTGAGAAAAAATCCATAATTAGGACTTGTATTTTAAATAGCATAAAAATCTTACAGTTTAAAGAAACTGCACAAGGTGGCGTGCTAAACTGCGAGCCCCTGTTCCTGAGGGTTTGTAGGAAGGTCAGTGGTGGTGGCAAATTGAAGGGCAGGTCTGGACACTTCAGGCACGCAGGCACAACTGATTTTTGTGGATTATGTTTTGAGAAGGAAAAGACAGGCAGCACCAGTGAGATTCCAAGCTAATTGTTGAAGGTGTCTCCCTTTGCTTCTGCAGCACCGGCCTTTGAGTTGGAGAGCCAGGGGATAGATACATGGATGATCTTGTTCTGCACCACTAAGCCATTGCAGGGGCTGCAGACAGAAAAGGCCCAGGAGCATTGTTACTTCTCATCCACATCTTTTTGCACAAGGATGTTAAAAGAGCTCTTCTTCTCCTCCTCAAACAGTTGTACATATGTATTGGAAGTGAATTCAAAGCCAGCAAGGAAAGACAAAAGTAGGAACACAGCCCAGGATAACTTGTGACTAAGAATTACTGGCTTTTGACCTAGCTTTTATTTATAACAGATTCATGGGAAATCTTCTAGGATTGTTTCAAAACAATGCCAATTATTAAATTTTAGAATTAAGAACTGCGTAGCTGGACAAGGGAGGAAGATTAGATCATATACCGGGAAGTCTCAAAACTGGGAATTTGCCACAATCCCTTAATTCCTAAGCTTAAAAAAATGTTAATGACAAAGTCTTGAGTATATTACTATTGAAGTGAGATTTCCTAAAGGCTTGAAGGTAAAGACCCTCTGCCCAGAACCTGGTTTTGATGGGAATGTAACTTGGAGAGTATCCGCTCAAGGTAGATCATAGAATCACAGAATAGTTTTGGTTGGAAGGCACCTTTAAAAAGATCATCTAGTCCAACCCCCCTGCAAGGAGCAGGGACATCTTCAACCAGATCAGGTTGCTTAGAGCCCCCTCCAACCTGACCTTGAATGCTTCCAGGGATGAGGCATCTACTGCCTCTCTGAGCAGCCTGTTCCACTGTTTCACCATCCTCAGCATAAAAAATTCTTCCTTATATCTAGTCTAAATCTTCCTCTTTTAGTTTATAACCATTACCCCTTGTCCTACTGCAACAGGCCCTTCTAAAAAGGGGTTAATCAAGAGCAGTCTACAAAGAGAGAACAACAAGGAAAAAGGTTGCTCTAAATTCTACTTGGCATTTCCAAAGCATTGTATCAAATGCAATAATTTTGAAGAAAAATCATACCTAACCCTGCCTTTCCTTGGTTGACATTTTATCTGTATTTTCTGTCTTCCCCTCCCCTCTTTCCCTTTTTGAAAGGATATTGCTGCTAATGCTGTCTGTCTCACAATTATCTCAACAGGACCTACATCTCTCCTGTAGGCCCCCTTTAGGTACTGAGAGGCTGCAATAGGGTCTCCCCGGAGCCTTTTCTTCTCCAGAAGGAACAGCCCCAGCTGTCCCACCCTGTCCTCATAGGAGAGGTGCTCCATCCCTCTGGTGATTTTTGTGGTCCTCCTCTGGACCCGTTCCAACAGGTCCATGTCTCTCCTGTCCTGTGGGCCCCAGAGCTGGACACTGTACTCCAGGTGGGGTCTCACCAGAGTGGAGCAGAAGGGCACAATCACCTCCCTTGACCTGCTGGCCACGCTGCTTTTGATGCTTCTTTTGATTCTTTATATCTGTCACCTTAAAGACTGCAGGAAGGTATTAAACCCTTTTTTTTTTTTAATATTTTTCCAATATTGAATGCATCAGACGATCTTTTAGGTTTATGCACGAGAGCAGTGATTACGTTGCTTGTGCAATTTGAGCAGCGACAGAACAAATGAATCTGCCACCCTCACTTAGAAAAGCTGTTCCAGAAATTACTGCGCGCTGGAACAGATCAGCCTGTCTATCATCCCCCAGTGAACACCTTGGCTTGCACTCTTGCTCTACCTAGTAGATTTGGAACCAATTGAAATGCCATTTTCTAAAGCTGGAATTACATTATTCTAATCTTGTGTTCATATCATTCTCATTATTATTATTTTTGGTGATGGTTTTGATGAAGATGATTGTTGTTGCTGTGAACACAAACACCATGTGCTTGGTCTGGCTTTCAGTATTTGGAAAAAAAGAACGAACTCCTGAAATAATTATTTTCCCTGAAGAAAAATTACTTGGCATATATAAATGACATTGTTTCCTACCTCAGTTTATGGAAAAAAGTCTGTATCTTTGAACAGGACAACCAGAAGCCAGGATCCAAATGCAATCAAGTAGCTCACTGTAACATAGGTGACTCCTGAGAAGGTGATCTGGGTGGCCTATTCCACCTTCTGACTTCATAAACCTGAGTGAACTGAAAACTCTGAGTCTGGCTTCCTAATTCAGCCTGAAATTTCAAAAGCGTGGCAATATGTTATCATTCACCATTAACATAGCAATTTACCTCTTAGAGCACTCCTCAGGAGCCAGGGGGCAAGGGTCCAACACTGTACATCCTTCCTTGGTCTGAGGAGATTCACACTTTCCAGGAGACTGCTGCAATAACACAGAGGCATCTTCCACCCCTCCTTTTAAAACTGGACCATTACACAGGAAAAAATGCAAGAGTCTGAAGTCAAAGGGCAAAAGAACTCCTGATTCTGTGCATGGTTTTCTAAATGTCATTTGTTGGGTACTACTGTTGGAAGCAGCCTTCTGTATCCCCCCCGCAAGCCTAAATTCAGGACTGCAAATCATCAGCTGAACATTATCACCAGTTCCTCCCTATCCCAACTCTCTTCCTTTTCCTGCAGTCCCACCATTCTGCTTCACAGTCCCATCACTCCTTGAGATCCCTAACCCAGAACTGAAAGGTCTCTGTATTTCCTTCTATGCCTTCTCCCTCCCAAATTGGTTCTCCAGCCACAATGCCCCAGCCATCTAAGGCACATCCCTATCTCAACAACCCTGTTCCCCTCACCTTCCCCAAGTGATTTTTTTTCCCATGACCTTAGCAGAAACACATGTCCCAGACTAATTAATTTCCTGTAGGGACATGAGAAGAACAGCAGGGGAGGTCTGGGAGCTGGAGACAGCTTCATGCATCAGTAAGTTACTGGCCAGCCAGCGACAGGAGCAGCTGTGTGAAGGCTCTTGCTGTGATTTGTGAAAGTCCTGGACGTTGGCAAAACCAGCAGTTGCTGAGATTGTTTGTGCTTGGCTTACGTGCAGCACAGTGTGGGAACATCTAGCCTACTGATTCAGGCTTTCATCTGTCAAGGGGCAGTTCTTGTTCCACTCCTTGATCCTTGGGTCGTGTCTGCTTCTTATCCATCAGCTTTGTGTAAGACGTGTACGCAGACGTAGGCATGAGCTCCCTCTGAGCTGCTCCCTCCTGGAGAAGTGCTTCAAGTTGTCCTTCTCCACAGAGAGCTTTGTTGTCCCCGATTTAAGCCCTATGAAAATCCACGAGCTTTGTTTGGGTAGGCTCAGTAGCACATCAGAGCACACGTCGCTGTGAAGTCTGTGCCTGCAGCTAACTACTGCCTGGGAGTTATCATTTGCTGCTCCGCCGGAACGTTCCGCATTCATATGTTAATCCACTCTTGGAGGCTGTTGTGCCTGCCTGCCTGGAAGGCTTTATCAAATGACAGCAAAATTAATAGTTTGGTTGCTGCCAATTTGATACAAGATGCTTAATATGAAAAGCAGAATATACATGACTGAAGAGAATTTTGGAGCATTGCTTATTTCTCTCCAACTACAATATTTTCATGCTTTTTTTAAAAAAAATTTTTTCATTGCCATTGACACCAAGAGAGTTTCTAATTTTCTGTTCTGAAAACAGAAAAGATTCTTCATAAATACTGTGTATGTGTATGTGCATATGCTGGTCTTTTTCCCTGCTGAGTAGATTTGACCATGCCATATACCAGCTATGGCATTTATCACATAAATATCATAAAATAAATTTAAAGGTTTGGGTTTTTATATCAATCAGTCAATGTCAATCAGTATCACACAGAAGGGAACGGGAACAGCAATTTCTACATTAATTCACTTTGCAACTTCTTTAACTCTGAGTTTGAGGATGAATCTGAGTTTCACTGTAAAACAAAGGCAGATGGTATTTCACATAGATATTTTTCTGACGCCCCCACTCCATTTCTTCTTTTTCTCCCCACAGAAACCACCAGAGTCTGATTTCCTCGAACGCTGTAAATTAGCTGTGAAGGAATGGACAACTCCAACAAAAAACCCCACACAAGTCTTCTGGGAAGCCAGCAAGGGAACTAGAGAAAACAGCTTGACTCGCAAAATCTCACCTGGCCCATGACTGACTCTGCTAATGCAACACTAATTTAAGACACCTTTGTACATCAGGTGCTGCAACTCCTCAGCGTGTTACTCTTTGTACATTGGTTTTTCTTTGGTCTCCCAGTATAGAGCGGACAATCTGATTTACATTCAGTTGTTTATGAAAGCACCCAAATATTACATACAAAGTTGTAAACAATTTTCTCGCAAGGTTCACAGTTCATTTCATGTGACATTCCAAGCCAGGCTTAAGAACACCCAAGCTGTCAGTAGCCCTTCCCACTCCATCCATCTCCTGCGGGGAAGCTGCCGGGTTCGACCTGACAATATTTTTGGTTATTTTTGCTGTGATCATCAGGGTTTCCAACCAGGCACCAAAGCTGTAGCTCTCGTACTGGTATCAGCAAGTTTCTGCTGTGGTTACTCAGGTTGGAGACTCCTTTCCAACCATAAGGGCAAATTTCAAAACGAAATGAAGGTGTGAGCTGTGCCTTCACTGGAAGTGACTGCTCCTACGGGCACATCCTCCTAACCCAGATGTAACTGCCTCCAGCAAGAGGGCTTTTCTCTCTGAAGCTTATATAGGTCCCAAGACAAAATAAACTATACAAGCAAAGGACTCTGCATTGAACAATCCAGAATCTTTTTTCAAAGTGTCAAAATTTGGTCCAAAGAAGCTAGTACTTGCCTGTTACGGCAGCCTGCAGCTACTTGAAAGATACAGAGTGGAATACATGGTCAGAAAAAGGTCCAACCTGACAGACTTTCTTCCTTGCCTTCTACCTGGGTTCTGGTAAAGCGGAAATCCCAGGTTGAGCTCTGCCCCTGTACCTGTGCAAGATGCACCGCAGTGTCCCACTTAGTCCCATATTCAGAGCCACCTACATGTGACCCAGGTGCCATAACACGCATAAATAGTCTTACTTATATGTATTTTTTTTCCAGATCCAAGGATGTTCGTGCTGCTTTACATCACAAGCTTCGCCATCTACACGAGTGAACAACCTCTCCAAGGCCAGTTCAAAGGAGAAAACTACTACACCAGATACGTCTGTAGCATCCCTGGTTTGCCCGGCCCTGCGGGTCCCCCCGGAGCCAGCGGATCCCCGGGGCCACACGGACGCATTGGTCTTCCAGGAAGAGATGGTAGAGATGGCAGGAAGGGAGAAAAAGGTGAAAAAGGGAGCGCAGGTATTGAATATTTGTGTAACTTAACACAGTAGTACCACAAAGTAAGACTTTTCATCGTCACTGTTATACATATATACACACACACACACACACATATATATATATGTATGATGAATGTGTGTATGTGCCTGTGTGGGTTTAAGTGTGATGCATGTATATATAGTGAGAGAAAGAAAATATCCAGCTATATTTTAGATATGTCTAAGAGGCATATAATGAAATATGTGTAAATAAATGCAAACACGCATAGATGCTGAGAAAAAGATTGGGAAAGATGAAGTATGTGTGGTGTCAAATAAGCAGTCTCATTTGTGCCATTAGCCAGGAATAAAAGATTAGCAGGTATTTAGGTACCTACTAAAAATGCGCAAACGGCAGGAGATATTTAGTGCAGGGGTATTATTATATAGATAGACACCGCGCTGTCCTTCAGGGCCCACAGTTCAGTCAGCAATGGACTGATTAGATATGAAATTCTTCAATGTGTAATCAAGATGTATGAAGAAAAGGAGTAATATAGAAACAAAGGACCCCCAGGCTGTGGAGTCTGGTCCTCTGTTCCAACCTGCCATTCTTTTCACAAACTTAACTAGAAGATTTTGAAAGTATTTTTGGAGTATTCTGAAATTCTGACCGTGTTTTTCTTGTCTGTTCAGGCACACACAGTAGCCCACACAATCATTTACCAAGATGCTATGTGCAACAATTAACTAACTTAAAATGTCTTTGAAGGTTTAAGAGGAAAGACTGGGCCATTAGGACCAGCTGGAGAGAAAGGAGACCAAGGTCAGTCTGGTAAAAAAGGACCTGGAGGATTGACTGGTGCCAAAGGTGAAGTAGGTCCAGCTGGACCACCTGGACCTAAGGGAGATAAAGGAGACCGAGGAGAGCCAGGCGCACCAGGGGTCTGTAAGTGTGGAAAGATAGTGTTGAAATCTGCCTTTTCTGTTGGCATCACCACCAGCTACCCAGAGGAAAGATTACCAATTGTATTCAATAAAGTCCTCTTCAATGAGGGGGAGCATTACAACCCTTCCACAGGGAAGTTTATTTGTGCCATCCCAGGGATTTATTATTTTTCTTACGATATCACCTTAGCAAACAAGCATCTTGCAATTGGGCTGGTTCACAATGGGAAGTACCGGATAAAGACATTTGATGCAAACACGGGCAACCACGATGTAGCTTCTGGATCCACAGTGATCTACCTTCAGCCAGAAGACGAAGTATGGCTTGAGATCTTCTACACTGACCAAAACGGTCTCTTTTCCGACCCAACGTGGGCAGACAGTTTGTTTTCTGGATTTCTCCTATATGTTGATACAGATTATCTTGATGCGTTATCGGATGAAGATGAGCTGTGAAGCAGACGATGTTAATGGACATTCAAACTGGACACCCCAGCACAACATTTCATCTAGACATTGGGGGTGCACAAAGTTGAAAAAAAAATAATCTGGGAGTTTATTTTTGCTTTGATAAGAACCAAATCTGAGCTCACAAGGATCTTTTTTAGAATCTAAGCTGCATTTTTTACCGAACAGCAGGGATATCAAAAGGAACTGTAATTAACAAAAGACTGCATCACTCCAGGACTCACTCCTCCTGAAAGCCATGTTTATAATACTATTTAAACAAATTTAAGATACTGTACATTGGATTTTATATAAAATATATTAAGTTGCAATGTAGAATGGGTATTTTGTATATGACATTAAAGTAAAATTGAACAACTGATGGCATAATTATCTTTGGTCATTTTAAGACAGGAAAAACATTAAAAACAGAGAAAACATTTCTTTTTAAAAAGGAGGGGAATAAAGCAGGAATGTCTGCATCAGGATGCAGCTGAACAAGTCACAAGGACTGTCCCATCTGTTACTTACACCAACAAATGATATTCATAATTAACTAACCTCCTAAAAAATTGTACTAGCTGAGGACTGGCCAACGACAGTTATAAAAGAAAAGAACAAAAGCATTAAACGTATAAAATTATTAAAATCTGAAAACTTGGAGATAGGCAATCAGTCAACGTGGATATTTTCAGTAAAATTCCAGGTAGGTTTGCTAGTCTTTCAATGCTATTCAGTATCTTTATGAGAAATGTGGAAGAAAATATGAACTTTTTGCTTTGAAAAGAAAATTATGGATGCCAAAAAACTGATAGAACAGTAACCAGTAATGAGAATAAATTATATGGAACAAACTGAGTCACATCGTTAAAGCAGACTTACTTGTATTCCAATATGGCCAAATGCAATAAAATAAATGTAGGTCATACACAAGATGAAAAACCACGTTCAGGAAATCAGCAAACTTGGAAAAAGTACAAGGGACATCATGGGTAATCAGCTAAATATGAGCCATAAGAGTAGGCTGTTGCTATAACCCTTTGGATGGATGATAAATGGAATTCCAAGTAGGAGTAAGGAGGAGTTACTTATGAGGCTGCTACTTTGTCAATGTTTCAGAAACCTCCTTGAAAATTGAAAAAAAAATAATGTAATTCTACCCATATGGATTACACAAGAGATATAACAATGTCAATGTATTTCTCTTGTCAATGAGGTTAAGACGTGATTTGATCACAGTCTGCAAGTACCTGTCTGGAGACAAAATTTCTGGCAGTAGCTGCCGCTTCCCTCTAGCAGGCAGGAGCACGGCAAGATCCAGCACTGAGAAACTCATTCCTCCCACTGGAAATGAGGAACCCATTTTACCAGTGGTGGTAATCAGTCATTGTCTAAATACCTAGGAACATCATGAGTTCTCCTGCAGTCAACATCTTTAAATCAAGACTGGCAATCTTTAATTGTGTGTTCTCACTTTCCAAGCACATACAATCTTATTTTATCCATCCAAGATTTACAGAAACCTGCTACTTTTATCAGTTATTCAGAGAGTTTCCAGTGCTAGTGGTCTGTGTTGATCCTGCTTTATTTATGACCAAGGCAGAGGGAAATTTCTGGGGTGTTTTTTCTGCATACTTGACTTAATTCAGAAAATAATAACCCAAAACCAAAAGACACAAAAATACCGATGAGATTGCAAAATAAGCACTGCAGGTATGTACGGAACTTGAATCTATGCACCCTCCATCTGTGGCCCCATCTCCCCGGGCATGAGCAAGCCTGTCTTTGAGTGCATAGTTGCTGCTTTATGCAGTGAAGAGCTGAAAAGTCCCATCCACAAATCAAACTGGCCATGCCCGTACCAGCCCTCATTCTACTTGGCAGCGAGAGATAGGTGGTAGAACAAAAAGTGGACTATTTTTCTGACTAGGCATCTAATTTATTCATGTCGTACAAGGGTTGCTTTTCCTGCGAGAAAAAGGGAACTCTGACAGATTCAGTTTATCACCGTGCTCTACGATTATTTATACATCTGCGAATTAAGCCCAATATGAGTGCAAAATGTAGCCCAGCCGTCATTTAGGACGACGATTGATGGCCAGTGCTTGACAGCCATCAGTGCCTACACACGCCACAAGGACAATCAGCATCACTCCGTGACATGGAATTCCACGGGACAGGACAGACAATCCTATCAGGCCCATGACTCCCAGTAAGCATAATTCAACAGAGCCAGGATTGAGCCTATAGTATGTATTATGCGGCAAAAGCAACTAATAGAAGTGTTTAATTACATGATTTTTTTTTTTTAAATAAATACGGGAATAGGTTTGTGACGTTTCAATCAATAGGAAGTTTATGGTAGAAGGAAAAAGTCGATTTTTATTAGAAATGTTTCGCAGCTTCAAGTTAGAAAAATCTCCTGCAAAGCCAAACTTAAGAGTATGACCGATTTTCTTTACACTCTACAGTGTTTGGTTTTTATAATAAATCTTGACATTTTGAGACAAAACTGATTTTTCGCCATCAAATAGAGAAAAAATAGGGCTTTGTAGTGAAATGTTCCTGATTGCAATCCTAACTAGAAGCAAACTGCTTCCATGTAACAATCTTGTAAAAATGAATGAAATAGAAAAGAGATATTTTAACCACACCTATGTTGAAAATGACATCATGGGAATAAGTAAAGCAAGACTTACTGCTTCCCTTTACTTAATAATTTTAGATTTATATTTGTACAATCATAGAAAAGTCATATTAGCTTCCCTAAGTTTTCCCATTTGGATTCTGCAGTTATTTGAACAATTTAATATTTTGGCACGAACTGCTAAAAATAAGTAATTCCATTGGATTATTCCTATAGGTTTTGACAAGAAGAATCTTTTTACTACGTGTATGGACAAGACATTTATACAAGTAGCATGTGTTCCTTACTCTCATTCAGGATCTCAAGACATTCTTCTAAAGGAAATCATTGTTACTACTATTATTTTACTTGAAAATAGATCAACTTTGATGACATGATGTTTCACTAGGGGTATTTTTCTGTCTCAATTTGAATTTATATGGAAAATACCTTGGACTGAAATCTTCCCTCTATTTATACCAGTAGGTGACAAGGTCTGGTTTGCTTTCAAGATATAGCTCAAAATCTCTTTGGGATTAAATTTAAAATTAATCAAAGATTTCTACACAATGTATATGTCATTCTGCACATGCCCTAGTGCCAGATAAAATTAGACATCTGGACCAAGTCAGTCATCTAGACTTTATCTACAATCAGAAGAGAGAAATTAGGATCACCAGAAGAAACTCCTAGGAGAAACGATGTTTTTGCTGCAGCACCAACTCCTGGGTTTTCTGCCTGAGGCTGGAAAATCTCATACAAACCTGAGACCACCAGGAAACCTGCAAACACAATCAAGAAAATTCGTGCTCTTGAGATTCGTAAGTAAAAAAATATATATAATATATGTATATATATATATATATTTACTTGGGATATATGTATTTAAAATATATAAGTAAAAATAAAGTTGCTTGAAACAAAATAGCCCCCACAATCTTTTACTCTTTCTGGCTTTCTCTATACCTGGTAGAGCGACATCACAGAAGTCGTCAGTTACAGGTTCCATTGCTGAATAGTTTTAACCTAGATAACTAAATAAATATTAAACTTTATCTTCAAATTGATATTTTATTTTGAATAAATACCTTCACTTTCTTCACTACTGGTATTCATATCCATATGGTTTATGCTACTACACAATTTTTTTTCAGGAGCAATAGGTTCTAGAGATTTCAGACAATATAGAGGAAAAAGTTACCATTGGATATCAGTACTGAAAACATTATCTACATTCTTCAAATCTTTTTAAATCTACCTAACACCACTTATGTGCTTTTGTGATAGGCAAAAATATAAAAATCTGACAAGCAGCTATTTCGTTCCCTGCCAAGTATGTTTCATTAGTTTGTTTCCCCACTAGTTTCAGTTCATATTTATTCACTAAGACATTTACTAATGAATTCACTTTTCACTAACAGGTTTAATCTATCCATTTGGAGGCAATTCATTCTCTGGAAAACTACACTGATGTTGTACTAGATAATTTTGTCAGTGGGAATTTTAGTTTTCTGTGGAAATGTGGCATACTTAATATATGTATTTCAGTAGGTGAAGAATCCCATCCAAGAAATAACACATGAGACTACAAAGGAGAAAAATAGAGCTTGAGAAAGCAATACAGCATAATCTTTCTCAATGAGTAATACGTTGCTTTCAAGAAACAATTTATTCCTTTCAGTATAAACCATTTAGACTTCAGCTCATAGAGCATTTAGAGGTTATACTCATTTCCCTGTACCTCCTTAAGTCAACACTCCAAACTAAGGTTATGTCAGTATTTCTGAATTTCAGAGGCATGATGCTTCCTCTCGCTGGCATGAAGGAAGTTTAGAGAATTCTGATTAAATTCTCAGTCTCTGACACACGGTTTTGTTCTAGTTGTATTCATCAGACCAAAAAGTGAAAGTTATTACCTAAAAAAAAAATTAATTACCCATCTTATAAATTTATATTTTAATAGTAAATACCTCCAAAGAAAATAATGTCTTGCATTATTTGGCATTTGGCTTATAACCCTCAATTTTGAGTATAATTATTTAATAATAATTATACTTATTATAATTATTATTTATGTAATTATTGAGGAGGGACTCTTTATCAAGGATTGTAGTGATAGGACAAGGGGTAATAGTTTTAACCTGAAAGAGGGGAAATTTAGATGAGACACCAGGAAGAAATTCTCTCCTGTGAGGGTGGTGAGGTACTGGAACAGTTTGCCCAGAGAAGCTGTGGCTGCCCCATCCCTGGAGGTGTTCAAGGCCAGGTTGGACGGGGCTTTGAGCAACCTGGTCTGGTGGGAGGTGTCCCTGCCCATGGTAGGGGTGTTGGAACTCGATGATCTTGATGGTCCCTTCCTACCTGAACCATTCTATGATTCTATGATTTTGGTATGATGCAGTGGCTACCTCCTGGATGAAGGGTAAGGAGAGTTTTCCTCTGTGCAGATTATTGCTGCAGAAGCAATTATTAGGGTGAAATTTATCTTACCTGACTCTAAGCTCTAAAAGTTCAATGATCATTGCCTCTAGGCTAAATTAGTGGTTAGCTCACCTGTCATCAGTGCAAAGAAACAGGCTGGGTAAATCTCTGTTTGGATGACACTGTACTAGATGCCTACCTTAAGAAAGGAAGAATCCAGAGATACATGTCTCTTCACATTGCCTGCATCTACAGGACTAACTTAGGTTAGCCTTTAACTTTGAGACAGCAAAAGTTAAATAAGACATCTGCTCTGACAGAACAGTCTGCTAAGTGGAAAAATTGGCGTAATTTAATACAGCAATTTATATGCCTCACAATTAGAGAGAAGATGTGGATTTATGAGAACACAGAGGTACCCTTATTATGATGAAAGTGACCTCGTCAGACCTTTCTTAAAGTATTGCTCAAGTTCCTCCTGGGACAACTTCAACTGCAGTAACTTGGCTGTCCTCCAGAAAATTCTACAGTATATTAAGGTGGGCCAGATAATCCTCTCATTCCTCCAAATTCAACACAGTTAAGTATATATAAAATATTGACATTTTAAGGATACTTAATTCTAGGTGTAGAAAACTTAAACATATCCTGAAGTATTTCTACTTAAACAAAAGAAAAAATATAAATTTGTTGCTTTTCAACTCTAAAGCACCTGTCAAAATCCTAAACGCAAAACAAACCACAATGCAATATTTGTAAAATCATGTCTGTGAAAGAATAGCCTTGTTTATGGCATAGAATCATCAAATGGTTAGAGCTGGAAGGGACCATCAAGATCATCGAGTTCCAACCCCCTGCCATGGGCAGGGACACCTCCCACCAGACCAGGTTGCTCAAAGCCCCATCCAGCCTGGCCTTGAACACCTCCAGGGATGTTAACAAAGGGACAAACGTACTGAATTCTGGAAGAACATAATGAACTATGATTCTCAGCAGGGTCTAAAGTGAACTTTTAGCAAGAAGCAGATGAGATTTCTAGAAATGAGTAAATCGTAGGAAGGAAACATACCAGCACTCCCTTTTCTTCCTCTACTTTCAACAAAGTGTTATTCCCAGGCTCAGAAGCCAGTGGAAAGGATTTAAAAATTTTGAGTTGAAGAACAATTTCTTTAATGATCTGAAAACTTGCCTATCACTGATACTGATGTCTCCTTCCACGTACCACCCGCATTCACCCACACCCTGTCAGATGTTCTGGAACACGAACCCGGATTTTTTTCTCCACCTGTGATAATTTTCAAGGAATATTACGTGTGATTTCTGTCATGTTGGAGTAAGGTGCGATCAGTTTAAAATCATCAAGATAAGCAGATTTTGTTCTCCCTTGTTTGTAACCTCCATGAAATTGAGATCACTGTAGAGTTGCATGTAGTATTTGATACTCCTCTTATTTTACAAACGTTGTACGTGGCTAGTAAGATTTGGAGTTTTGCTTCTGTTTTCACTTGGGTTTACAAGTTTTGGCTTGTAAAAAGGCAAGGCAGGGAAAAAGAAGTGTATATCACAATCCAAACCTTACATTATTCATTTTAAAACCATTTTACCCTGAACTTTTGGTCTGTGATCCCTTAGCCTGCCTGCTCCTGGGGCAGAACTACAAGCTGCCACCTACCCTGCCTGTGCTAAAAGCCATCCCTGTGCTGATAAAATAACTACTTAAGTGTGACAGTGTCACATCTAACAAAGTGTAGGGCTGCTCACATCATCTGATTTGGAGCACTAAACCTGCCATCCAGTGTAATCAATGACATCGGGCTTGCCTTTGCTTTTATAATGCTGACTGAGATAAATGAGTTGTTCCTCGCCTGCGGAAACAAGTGTGGTTTGGATTCTGGATGTCTCCTGTGAGTTAGAGTCACACCACTGACATGTGTTTTTAAGCAGCTTTCTCTCCTGTTAAGCAAAGGTCCCCCACTGCTCCTTTAGGCTATTGCAGTAATGTTCCTTACGTAGCACTGTTCATATTTGTCCGTCATTTAAACTGTTTGTACAACTGTTTCTGAGGCTGAAATAAATTGTTGGGACACGGGCTTATTAGCAAAACAAGATGTTGAAGCTGAGTCCCTGCCAAAACTTTGGATGAAGGTTCACCCACTGGATCACTTCCACAGTCCCACATACGGTGAGACTTAGCAGATCACAGAGGCTGAGCACATGCTCCCCTAAGGAACCTCTCTTCTGCTACTTCTTTCCCATTCTTGAATGCTGTTGTCATGTCAGGTGTCTTCTAGCTGTGACAGTTCCTCTTTTAGCAATTAAAAATGCATACTCCAAAACTTTTTATCTGCTATGACTGTTTACTTTTTCCCATGGTCTCCTTCTTACGACAGTATTCAGAAATGGAAAACAATTTAGCCACCTCTTTTCATGTGACTCCAGCTACTAGAACTTTGCAGTAACAGACCTTCAGATCTTACAGGGACCATTTATATAAAGACAATTATAAATAGGCCTAGTAACTACTCCATTTAGTATCAGCAATATTGTTTATTCTGGTTGTACTAAAGACACTAATACACGTTAACATAAGCAATTTATTAACAATTCAGTGCAGCAGAAAAGATCCCTTTTCCAGAATTGATAGGAAAACTATAAACTGCTTTTACCTACAAATATAAGGAATTGTAGATAAGACAATCCACATTTCTACAGACTGATAGCTCTGACATTTCTGCCATTCCTAGTACCTACATAAGCTGGTTGGGAGCATTGAACAAGCAGGTAATCCATCCCTCCATTGCTTCTCTGACCAGGGCTTAAGGATTGTGTTTCCCTTTAAGCAGGCTCCAAAACAACCCTTATGAAACCTTCAGATCCTTCTTTTTTTTTCCTACAAAAGGATTAAAGTACATTGATAACTTTATAAAGTATGATTTGTCTTCCTTCTTACTTTGGTTTCAGGATTTGTTTCCCAGACTCAGAACATTTACTGATTTTTTTTTTTTTAATCCTGGTGTGGTAAAAAGCCTGTGTTTGCTAATTACAGCCACTGAGAGATGATACGTTTTCTTATTTTGTTATGTTTCCAGTTACTTTTCCCCAAAACGACAAGCTAAGAAGTTTGCTGAGGCTTATGCTGATATGTAAAGGTCATCTGTAAAGAATAACACATCGTTGTCCCCTTGATGCAGCTTTGGTTAATACTCTGAGTACTTTAATGCATTGGAAAACAGGGACAGCACTTGGAAAACAACTGGCTACTAACCCTCTACTGCCAAGGATTTAGCCTACACAACTGATGTCAGGGATTTTTTCAGAGTGAAATTAATCTAAAAACAAATTTACTTGCTGGAAAGTTGGCACATAATCTGAATTAGAGGTGTTTTAAGTCAACAGAGGGAGACAGGGTCTTCCGCCAATAATTTAATATTCAGGACTTGCTGCTCTGAATCGTTCCCATCCCGAGAAGGTTCTGTGCCTCTCTAGTTACAGAAGATGTACGCGTAAGTTAGGACAGATAATTTAGCAGAGTTAGGTACTTCGAGTTATGAGGAGTGACTATCTTTACTGTGTTTCAGTCTGAAACAACCGCCCTTGATCCTGTAAAAAATACAGCAGGGCTATTTTATTTTTTTTCCCCAGTCACTGAAATGCAGCGCTGCCTGCAGGAGCTGCAATCACTTCATCCTCCCCATACTTTATTAATGACTTTCCCTTTCACTGTAAAAGAAATTGTTTACAAAAAAGAAGCCTTCCGGGACTTTTTTAGCAGCTTGAGGAGGAGAATCGGACTCTTTCTCTTTAAAAAGCGAAGCTGAGGCTTCGTTGCCAGGAGGAGCGTTTGTGCTTGGCTCTTTCTGTACTCCCAAAGCTGCTGTAGAAGGAAACTCAGGTAGGAAACAAACATTTTCCTTTAGATCTGTTTCAACATCACAGCATTCTGTGTGTTTTCATGAGTGGGACAGATTTAAGAATCCCAAATCCTCAAAATTATTTTCTAGGTACTTTTGATGGAGTTATATTTTTTCTTTAAAGAGGGGTGAGAGAAACTTCACTGTGTTTCTGTTGTCAGTTTTAAGTGCTTTGGAAACGGCCTCTGAGCTAATTGGAGAGCTCTATAGTTCTTGCATCCAGTTATTTATTACATTTTAAAGTGCCTGGTATAGTACTTAACTTCAAGAACTGCTAGAAAATTGTTAAAGAAAGCCACCATAAGGCCCTTCTGCGATGTCAGCAGCGTTCTCCATTTATACATGCCTTTCGGAATGACTGTTTAAATTTGATACATAAAGCTTGATATGAAAAAGAGGTTTATGTGCCAAGCAATAAAAATGCTGCTGCTTCTTGCAGCGCCCTGTTTTTTGTGCCACAAAGAGGGTATTTGCTGAACCCTGCCTGAAGCAAGGAAATGTGGCCATTTTTGGGTAGATCACCCTTAGCCCTGGTCTGAGATACTTACCAAGGGAATTGGTGCTGAGCTGAATTCACGGGTTGTTTGGGAGGTAAGTCACATTTCTCTGAGAAAACCACTCGTTTAGGGCAAGTTCAGCTCCCTGTGCTAGTTAAGACTTATTTAAAAACCTGAAAATCCTTGGGGCTAGTGGCTGGTAAGGGCTAAGCCTCAGGCAGGAGGCAACCACATTGCTCCTCCTCTGCTGCTCCTGCTTTTTTATTAGGCATCTTCCTGGGCTGGAGGCCTTTTTTGAGGCAACTACACACAAACCTGTACAAACCAAACACAAAAACGTGATGGGGAAACAACAGATGACCAGTGTAAGCCTCAGTTAGCCCTCTTGCTACAGAAGATTTAGCCAGGTACAGAAAAAAGGCCCCGCATTTTACTCCTGTGAGTTGTTTCATGGGGATTTTGAAGTCCAGAATAAATTATGCCGTTGCGAGTTCCTTCCTCTGTTAGGTCAGTACATCGGGGCTGGGGTTCTGCACTGGCACAGTTACTGATACCTAAGGCAGATTTCATGTAGTTTATAAATAGTCAAACTGAAGAGAATCTTTTTTAGAGAAGAAATGTAGCTATATTAGCAACCATCCCAAATGGTTTCAGGGACTTAGGAAGTTAAGAAAGGATGTAAGGGGCCCTGAGAACATGGTGACCTAAGACAAGGATGCAATAAATATGGACATTGTCTGACAAACAGGTGGTATCAGGGAGATCATTAGTTTTAATGAGCAATTAAGCAGTTAGAATGCTTTGCCATCATGAAATGTGAGCCAAAGAACAGGTGAAGAAGATGAGGACTAAGGAAGAAATGACCCTCATTCAAATAGAGGACCACCAGAAGGCACAACCACACATGCCCAAAAGCATGTTATAATATATAAACAAATTATTGGAAATGTAATGAACATGCTAATGTTTTCTTGGAATGACATTGAATATGTACACCTGCTGTGTATAAATGTAATTTGACAACAGCATTCGGTGTGCACAATAGGAGGGGCAATCCCCTGTGTCCCCCAAGCTGGAATAAAGAATGCCTGCTTTCTGAAACTTCAAATCGAGTCTTAGTAAGTTTTATCTGCAGGTTTCTGGTGACACTATGTTTGTGCAAGATTTGTGCACGGACAGTCACTTTCCTGTCGATTAAAGGATAAAGCAGGATGGGAACCCCCAGTCATAGTAGCAACAAATTCAGTTGTACAGAGAGAAATTTTAAAATTTCCTAATTGCTTGTAAACAAACACAGCAAGTCTCAGTGTTCGGGGGGGGATGTATCTCATGATCATTGTGCACGTATTCCAAGTGTATCTCTCTTCAGCAATTCCTGCGTTGCTTGTGACAGCCAGGTGTCAGCCACTGTGCAGATGAGCTGCCGTGAAGAATCCCAGAGGATAATCATGGAGGTTAGTGTCCAGTCAGCGGCGACAACAGCGTCCGGTCATTTTCCACTGAGAGCAATAGGAATCTTTTATATATGTAACTGGGAAAAGTGAAATAAGTCAATGAAGAGTGTCCTGCAAGCTCTTTTTAAGCCTAGATTGCTCAGCACCATATTAGCTAACGCAGGGTCATGTAATTTTTCATTTCTGTGCAAATACACTGTAGCCATAGATACCATACACCGTGAAATTGGCACCTTTAATGTGTACTTTTTTTTGCTATGTCATATTGATCCAACACTTGGTTGATTAAATTATCTTCAAATTACTCATCAAATATATCTAGTCTTAGAGAGGTTGAAAAAACTGAGTCACCCTGTTTTCTCACCCATAGTAATGCTTTTCAGGTGATCATGTTTGACCTGGGCCTGGTATGATCTCAGAAAACGTCAGAAGGGAAGACAAAACCCAACCCCCCTCTTTGTGGTATAAACTGCAGATAAGGCAAGATACTTTATAGATGTCAGTAGGCTTTAATATTGCTAATAAATAGCAGTGTGTGCTACCTTCAGTCAGTGTCACGATGGTATGGCCTGCCGATAGTATCAGTGGAACACATAGATATAGGGAAAATTGCTTAAATCGGGTGTTTTAATAGAGTAGAGGTTATCTCCGTGGGTTTGTGGACAAGGCCAACAACCCCACAGCGCAGTTCTCTCTCTGTAAAAGGCGGAGCTCCCGGAGGAGAACCCTGCCCAGGTGGAAAAGCTGAGGAGGACCCTGGCCACCCGCCGGCACAGGAGAAAGCAAACGGTGAGCTCTCTCGGTTCCGACTCCCCGGCCCCGGCCCGAGCGCTGCGGCCGCCTGGCCCCCTTCGCGCGCTGAGGGCCGGCCGCTACCGCGCATGCGCACGCCGCGTGCCCACTGACGTCGCGCGTGCGCGCTCGCCCTCTCCCCCTCAGGGCCGCAGGGGTCGGGCCCGCTTCTTCTCCCGTCCCGGCTCCCTTTACTCATGCGCCTTCCCTCTCCCTTTCCGCTCCGCTGCAGCTGCCGGAGGCCGTCGTTCCCCCCGAGCCCCGGGCGGCGGAAAGGAGCCGCGACAACATGGCGACGGCCCCTCTGGCACCGCGCGGTGAGTGACTCCCCAGCCGCCGGGGCGGGGCGGGGCGAGGCCAGGCCCGGAGGGGGCGGGGCGAGGCCAGGCCCGGAGGGGGCGGGGCGAGGCCAGGCCCGGAGGGGGCGGGGCCGGGAGGGAGCGCGCTCCACGCGACCCCGAGCCGGCAGCGGCGGGCTGGCTAATTGTTCTTGACCATGAAGGGTTTTATTAAGCTCGCTTTTCGCTCGTGACGTTGGAGCAAGGATGAAGGGGTCTTTGCGTGGGTCTGTCGTGTGCTAAGTGGGTCGGGAGTGTTGTGTGTACGGTCAGAGTGTTGCACTCAAAAGGCATAATACCCCTGTGGAACCCATATATGAATGGGTTATGAAGTGCTTTTACATAAAATACGCAGCATTTCCCCATTTATTTATTGTAGACCTGCAGTATTTATAAGTTTGAAGTGAACCTCATATTTTGTCCTTGAAGTGCTTACAGTGGCACAAGTGGATTTACTGATGGGCTACTTTAATGGTTGTGAGTTGGTGCTGGTCTCTTCTTCTAGGTAATTAGCGATAGAACAAGTGGGAATGGCTTCAAGCTACAACAGGGTATGTTTAAACTGAACATTAGGGAAGAGTTTTTCACAGAAAGAGTGGTCAGGCATTGGAATAGATGTTGAGTCACCATCCTTGGATGTGTTTAAGAGTCGTTTAGATGTGGTGTTGGGGGATATGGTGTAGGGGAGAACTTTGTAGAGTAGGGTAGATGGTTGGACTTGATGATCCCAAGGGTCTTTTCCAACCAAAATGATTCTATAATTCTATTCTACGAATACTCTTATTTCATAGAATGGTTAGAGTTGGAAGGGACCTTAAAGATCATCAAGTTCAAACCCCCCTGCCATGAGCAGGGACACCTCCCACCAGACCAGGTAGCTCAAAGTTCCATCCAGCCTGGCCCACCAAGCAGGAGAGGGTGAGAGCGCGGTTTAGTTGGCAGCTGTTACAAGTGAATGTCTAATTGCAGGATAGGAGAAAATGGAGATTGTTGATACTCAAAAACTAGTCTTCAATTCCTTTGGCAGAATCTCTGCAATATCCTTGTTTATTAAATACTTTGGACAACGTTAATGTCGTGGATCTTACTGCATGGTTTTATGGGTTTACTTAAATAGGATGCATAAAAGAGATAATTAAGAACAGAGTATTAAAACGTCAATGAAATGAAAATCCAGAAGTATAGCCATGCTTAGTTTTCCATCAGTATCGAGGTTTATCAAAATAAATGTATGTATTGTCCTTAAACTCATTTAACAAAACATGGTATTTGTTTCAGACATCTACAATTTAGGGATGTTTCCAGCTCTTTCAAGCTCTGTGTATTTTTTTAATGTTTTTTGAGCCTTCCTGGGCCAGCTTGTGCTAGGAAGTGCTAGGCTGTTGACAGATGGAGTCCAAACAGTTTTTAAAATTGATTGCATGGGGAAATCAAGAGACACCCTCTAGTGATGGTTGTTTTCTTTTACAGAAGCTCATTTTCCAAGAATAAACAGAACAGCGCAGCAGTACTCTGAGAATAAAACTAGCCATTAGTTCCCTTTTGTGATAAATGGTTTCTGAAGTATGTAGCTCTGTTACTTGTTTCTGTTGCTGCTTCTGAAGTCCCTGTAATTCTGCTAATTTTGTACAAGTGAAAAGTACTGCATGTGGTATTCTGAAGAGACTGTGTCATTGGTTTACTTAATTGCAGTATAATTTATCCATCTGTTTTGTTGTTTTGTTTGTTTTTTTTTTTAAATTGCATCTTCAATTTTGAGAGAGGCTACTGAAGTCTTCACGCATCTATCCAAAACTTTTTTCATTTCCCCACCCCTGGAATTCAATCTGAAAGATTTATAAGTAATTTACATTTCCATCTTCAGTATGTTAAGCTTTTTGAATATGCTGACACTGATGTGTGCTATTTTGTTGCCCAGTCATAAGGTAAAAGTAGATTTCTTTTAATTTCCTAACTGCCTTTATTACACTGATGATCTGTGTTTGAATTTCTGCTTATCATTTTCTTGCCAAGTGATAACTAATCATTTAAAAAAAGTTTTGATACAGGCCTGTTATGGTGATCCTGCAAAGTAATCTGTCATGGATATCAGTATTATCCTTTAACTTCAAAAATATATTTTGAAATTAAACACAAATTAGTTGGCTGTAGAGCTCGTTCATGTAAGCAGAACAATAGCACATGTACAGAAAAATAAAGCAAGAAAATATTTTATGTGGTCCTCTTTTCAAAGAACCACAGGACCCCACAATAATTGATGCATTGAATTAATTTTACTGCAGCTATTAAAGCCTTAAAATGTTTTTCGTTGTGTTCCCTGTTGTCTCAAGGAACCGGTTCATTCATAAATAATTCTGCATGCAGAGCACCAGTTCTGATGCTTTAAAAGGTGCTTATAGCAGTGGCAGATTCTTTCTGCACTAATTTTGCATGTTTACGCTGTTCACTTTAACCTGGCTTGTCTGGAAATGTTTACAAGCAATTGTCAAGTATTTCAGGAAATCAAAAGGAGATTCTAAGCTGTTGCTTTCTAGTTTTCATTTATCAGAATGGAATTGAAATAAAGCATTTGCTGCAATAAAATAGAATATGTTTTTACATATGCTTTTGGAGTTGTTTTTTGTTGTTTCTTTGGTGGTCTGTTTTTGTGGGTTTTTTAGCTAAAGCTTGCACCAGTGAAGATTCCATAACTATTTAAGGGAGTCAGTCTCAATCCTAGAATACCCCAAAAGTTAAAAAGCTTTTCTAGTGTTTATTGCAATTATTGCAATCAAAGTCTGCCATTTCCATCTCCAGCAGACACAGAGAACCTTTCTGCGTGCAACAATTTTTTTGTGGGCTTGAAGATGTAAAAGATTTTGGAGTTTTTTCTCCATTCCAAAAACTCTTCAAAGTCAATCTTTGAGTAAGTGTGACTTCTGCCAGTTCTTGCCTGCACATTTTATATACAGATAGACATTATTCCATCATCCAAACCATTAGTAAATGTTTTATAGGCAGTAAATTGAGGCAGACCCTGAAAATATACACAGCATGGGGTTGGAATTTATTAACTGTTACTTGCTTATCTTTTAAAATGTGGTTTTCCTGTGACTTGTGTGTGTCCCCTCTCCCCGGCCCACCCTGTCATTTCATCAAAATATTTCCTACATAGAGACGCTTTTTATAAGGCAAGCTCAAAAGTTGAGATGTATGCTTTTTCCATTATTCACAACAATGGGTAGGATATATGTTGAAGCACATTAAATTGGCAAGATAGGTCTTGATCTTGGCTAATGTAGGCCACCTTTTGCTTATTATTTTACTGTATTTTAAATATTTACAGGTAGGCTGAGTCTTGTTCTACAGTGAGACTGACTTCTGTCTGGTTTTGCAGCTCATGCTTTCCCGTCTCTTAAAAGAGACATGCCCAGGATTTTGGAAGTTGCCTATTCTCCATCACTTCTCAGAATCCCTGACAGTTCTGATGTTGTTGCAGCCAGTTAATTATTGGATACCCTGCAATTATGTTTTTTAATTAGCTTGGTTGGTGGGTATTAATCTAGATCTTGTTCTCAGTTTTGTCATTAATTCTTACCCTGTTCTTACTGCACTCCTTGTTAGAAAAGACAAAATGTGAACAGACTTTTCTGTGTGTCGTCTCTTGGCGTCTCTATTGAGTACTTGCTTATTTCTGTCTCTAGCGTTCCTCTTAAGAAAGTAGTTATGGGATTCTTGCTTTTCTCTTACGTGTCTCATGCTAGTGATATTCACTTTGGGCCTTGTTTTTTTTTCTTTTTGAAGTTCCCAAATACAATAAATGCTACTTTGTACAAATACAGGCAGTAAATAGTGTAATATGAAAAGATTATGATTCTCCCAAATCTTTTGATGTTTCTGAGTAGGATCAGTGTTAGTGGGGTTTATCTTAATGTATTTTTCTTTTCTAAATGACAGTGGAGTAAGGTCATGCTGGAAATTAGATTGCACTTTGAATTTGGTATAGGGTGGGTTTTGTTTAAGTTGTATATTCAACATACAGTATTTTCTGCCATCAGTAAAGCTCTTGGAATAATATTGAATCACCCATAATGTGATATATGTTGTGTGACCTTACCACTCCTAAGCCCTTACCCTTTGCTGTTTTATCTCGTTTTCCTGAATTTAATGCCTTATATAAACCTGAAATCACCCTTTACTTAGACCTTGGCAAACAATGCTTTTTCGTAAGGGCAAAGAACAAATCAGTGTTTGGCTCCTAGAAGTCACAAGTAATATAATTCTGTAAGTGGAGATAGTGAGAAAAAGTTTATTTACCTAGAATGGTATGTGTTCACAGATTAAAAACTAACTAACTAAATAAATAAAAGCCATGCACCACAAAGCATATGTGCGAAAGGAGCCACAGTCTAATAGTTTCACGGTTGTTCTGGTAAAAGGGCCGATGTGTTCTGTGTGGAGCTCCTTCTGGAAAGACAAGCTAGTTACAAAAGTTCAGGAAAAGAAAATAACATCTGAGGATTCCACATATAAGAAATGATGTAAATTACTTCTCTTTAAAAAGCTAATATTGCATATAGCAGTCAAAGCTTAAGTTTCAGTAAGTTTCCGAGAATTTCCAGGTGAACTCCAGGGCTCCAGAGAGACTGAAGAGGTCTGTGCAGATGGGGAGACAATTATGTAGCTAGAACCAGTTTTGTTAATGAAGAAATGAGTTAGGTCTTTCAAAAAGAAAAACACTTAAGTGATGACTTTCTAAGCTATTTGGTATACAAAACTGTGTTTTCAGCTAAAAATATTCTTTTATAAAAAGAGGATAACCTTGACTCTTTTACAGTGTTAGTGCATTCCATGAGAAGGAAATGACTACCTTCTCAAAATATCATGCAGAAGACAGCTATGAGTGTGTTTAATACATAAAGCTGCTGCAAGTGTTGCTATTTCCTTACACATACAGTCTCATTTATATTGTAGATTTAAAATGTTTTTCATTTCTGTTTATTTGAGAGGATGGGTTGTAGGTATCCACTCCTTTCTGACCCAAAGAGTGTAGCTTCTCTGGAAACAACTGGATAACTATTCATTCTTTTTATTTAGATATCAGGGAATACGGTAGGGTACAGCCCTTCTCATATATACTGAATCTACCTGAAGAAATTGTGATCCCAGAGAATCTGATATGTGGAAGATAAGGGGTGGAATGCCAGAGGGTACTTAAAGGAAAAGGAGGCCTGTTAAGTTTGGTTGTCAAAACGCGTTCTCATTCCATTTTAATTATGGAAGAAAAGCCTGGGATTTTGGAGAGCAGCAATTAAAAGATTGCAACAAACAGTAATTCTCCTTTTTCATAATCACATGATTGCCCAAGTCAGTGTCCAAACAAACCTGGTATTTACTGTCGATCGAAAAATCTAAATATGTGCCACCGATTTGAAACTCAGATTTGTGTGTTTCACAGGATCAGCAGAGAATACTTGATCCCAAAGGATGTAAAGTTTTGCTGAGTTCTTGGGGTTGGTGAGTGGGTTGTAGTATTATTTTTTTTCAGTTTCTCTAGAAGGGTATTACAGGAAACAGTGAAAAACAACATCCACTGCTTTCTCTTCATCCACTAACCCAATTATCATATCATAGAAAGTTGTCTCATTGGTCAGGTAGAAGTTTTTCCCCTTCATAAGTCCATGCTGATGACTCTCAATTTTCATCTTGTGCTTAACGTATGTGGCAATGGTTTCCGGGTTTATGTGCTCCATCACCTTCTTGGGCATCAAGATGAGGCTGAGCAGCCTGAAGTTTCCCAAATTCTCCTCCTTGAAGACAGGAGTGATGGTTTATCACTTCCAGTCTTCAGGAACCTTCCTTCATCATCATCATCATGATCTTTTAAAGATAATTGACAGTGGTCCTGAGGTAATGTTGACCAGCTCCCTCGATACTCATGGGAGCATCCCATCGGGACCAATGAATTTGCTTATGTCCAGTTTGTTTAAACATGGCCTTACTTGATCTTCCTCTGCTGAGGGTAAGTCTTTGCTTTTCCACTGGCTTTGCCCTTCCGCAGGCTTTTCCACTAGTCTTTGGGGCTTGATGTTGCCAAGGCAGTAAAAACTGAGATGAAGAGAGTGCTGATTACTTGGGTTTTTTCTGTGTTCCCTGTCACCATGTCCCCTGCCCCATTCAGCAGCAGGTAACCATTTTCCATAGTCTTCCTTCTGCTGCTAATACACCTGTAACATCCCATCTTGTTGGCCACCACATCTGTTGCGAGATTTAAGTTCAGGTGGGCTCTGGCTTTCCTAAGACCATCCGTGCATGGTCAGACAGTGTTTTAGTATTCCTCTCAGGTCTCCTGTCCTTTTTTACATCTCTTGTAAGTTTTCATTTTATGTGTGACTTGAGTTAGCTCATCCATGTAGCCTCCTGTGGGTCTTGCTTGACTTCTTGAGTACGGGGACAGACTGCTCATGAGCTTGGAGGAGGTGATTTGTCGATTCCAGAGGGGTGGCACAAGTTGAGTTATGAGTAGTCTGTGTGTGAAATGGGAATTTACATGATAATGCTGTTAGTTGTACATGGGACAAGGTAAAATGCATCTTACTGTCTTGATTGTACTAGAGCTATAGCACAAAAGCACCACTGCAGAAATTTAATATTTTGTCATTGCAAAAAGCAGGTACACCTAAGCTGACAAAGGGAGCAAGTCTGTAAATTCTGTACTGTTTTGATCTTGCCTATATCAAGGTTCATAGCACATCACTATTCAAAATTAGATTTGGATAGCTTTGATAAAGAAGTTAAAAAATGTTGGGTAAATATTTACATATTTTTAATAGAAGAAAAAGTTTATATGTGACTTAAGGTAGTTCATAGAAAAAGAAGGGTAGATCCATTGCAGCTATAGGCATTTAAGTGGTAGTCTATAACTTCTGAAATCAAAAAAAAATGTTTTATTCCTTCACATTTTCTCATGCAAGTTCTTTCTGTTGGAATATGGGACTCGGTATGGTATGTATGGTTTTATCAGAAAATACTTAATTTAAACATGTTGTTGTGTTTTCTCTTTTTCAGACTTGCCACCTGTTCCTTCTACATCAAGGACAGGCTCTGCAGAATCTTCTGTAAGGGAGCGAATGAGAGAGAAACTAAAAGCAGCAAGGGTGAGAATCCTTCAGAAGTCCCATTTGGTTAACTTTAGTCTTCTAAGTACTGCCAACTTCATTTTGCTTGCTTAGTGCAATGTGATTCTCAGTTGAGATACCTGCTTTTTTATTTCCAGGGCCAAAATAATACCTGGTTCATCAGTACAGTTGTTTTGCAGCATATTTCTATTCTGAATTTTTTCTGAAGTTTCTATTTAATTTATTGGTAATAACATAAAAGTTGCCATTGTTTTATAATTCAAATGATACAATCATTGCAAAGTTCTTCTGTGTTTTTGTCAAAAAGATATGTTATTTTGAAATCTGTGTATTTCCTTGTGAGTTTACTATGTGGTTTAATAAGGAGTATTAACATCTAGGTCTGTAAAATCACTTAAGCTGATTATATAGTTAAAAGATTCTGTCTCTAACACAAACATGCATAAGTTGTTGAGGTCCTGGGAATTATTGTAGCTTTGGTCTTGTTATAGTTCTATTATAGCTAAGCTTTTTTTTTTTGTTTGTTTGCTTAGTCAAAAGCAGAAATTAATTTATTGCAAGAAGACCCCAGTCCACGACCCAGGCGTTTGAAAAACATCAGAGAAAGGAAAACAGAAGCCAGACTGGCGAAAACGGTAAGAGGGTGCATTGGGTCTTGCTGTTCTGATGATGAGAAAGTGAATGTGAAACATGGAATATATCCAAGACTGCACATAGTCTTAAATATCAGTTTCATCAAAATTATACTATTGTTTGAATTAGTGACCAGGAAGGAACCTTTCTGATTATTGCTTTTAATGTACCTACTCAACAATAATCATTTGCTTTCATTACAGTACAGCTATCATGTGAAACTTCTGTCATTTACGGGTTCATGACTTCTGTCGCTTAAGATGCCTTGAAGTATTTAAAAGCTACTGTGATAGAAAGAACCACTGTATTATAGCTTTACATAAATTTGTGCAGTGTAATTGCTAAAGATTGGATATTAGCTTTATGTCATTGCACTGTATTGTATTTCCTTGTTACTATTTTATATTCAGGGTTTTTAGTATAAGCATGTTCTTTGTTAGAAAATGAATTTTGCATTAAAAAAATAACAAAAGCTGTACCTGTGTAGAACTTGTACCCAGATATTATTCAGAATTCACAAAGAGATTGCTTGCCTGTAGAAAATGTCTTCCAAAGAATTCATATGCCCATAAGGAAATAACAGTGTGTAGCAGTAATGTTTTTATCTGGAATTTCAAACAATACGAATTGGCCCAGCTAAATTGCTCATCTAGGGGAGAATTACCTAATCATGTAGGTTGTGGGGAAGGTTCTCGGCAGTGTTTTCTTATACAAGGTAATTGACATAGTTTTCAGTTGTGTTTTTTTAATACATTTGTATTAGGAAAATGTGGACTTGAGACCCTTGTTAAAGTTGTTTACTAATTTTATATGAAGTGTATCTGAAACCTTCCACCTGTTGGTTTTGTTTCCTGTACTTATTTACACACATATGAAATCTTGTTTTGTTGTTAGATGAGTGGCCATGAAATTGACAGGGTTTGAGAATTTCTTTTTCCTGTTATTATTTTGAAGTTTGGGTTGTATAGATGTAAACTTGAGAAATATCTTCCTTTCATCTAAGAATTCAGACCACAAGGAGGAAAAACAAATAGAATGTTGAACGTGTTATGTTGGCTCGACCTGATGAATATCACTTAGAAGCCCTTAAGTGAAGTTGCTGAAGCAACCTCGGAACCAGTGGTGCTTACAGTGATCTGTAGGGCCACGTAAGGCTTCAGAAAACTCGAACTGGGTAACCATTCCACCTCCTTTCTTGAAAAGGTAGAGGAGCTTGGAGTTTTAGAGTAGCCTAGCAATAACTGTTTGAGAGAGAACAAAACAAATAATCAAGTTTGTATTTAAGCACCCAAGCAACGGACACCACCTTTTTATTGTATCATCAGGAAAGGAGGGGTTTGGTTGCAGCTGGGGCTATACGAGAAGCTGCAATTAGCTCCCTGATTCCCTTCCCTGGTCAGCAGTATCTGTCAAGCAGCACCCTTGCCACCGCTGCCCGGCTTGTGCTGTCTGTCAGCTCTCATCTGTGGATGGGAAGATTTTGCATTGCTACCCCATTTCTCCCCCTTGCGGTTGTTTGGGTTTGGGAGTGCAGAAAGAGCAATCTTGTCAGCAGTGAAGAAAGTAAACTAATGCTTATGAAACAGACCATTTCTTGAGTCTATTTCTCGACTCAAAGGAGAAAAGAGTTAAGTAATAAATAGGTTTACCCTTTTAAAATAAATATAAAATCGGTATAATTGTTACCACAGCAACTGTGTTTCTGTTTTGTTGTTGGCTTATTTTCTGTGAAAATGCAGTATCTAATCTCTGTATTCAGATATTTGTCTTTTTTTTTTTATGGATCAGTAAATGTATGTTATAACTAGTATATATATTTTTATGCAGTCTGATACTGATAAATTTAGGGAGATGCAAGAGGATGAATCCCACTTACCGTCAAAAATAAAGTTTCGTGAATCTGTCAAAAAGCTTAAGCATAAGTCAACAGTAAGTATCATTCTTTCATTTCAATAACTGATATCGATTTCATTTAAACTTTATACAGTTTCATGATTCTGTTTGAAGAAGCAGACAGAATTCAGTCTTAAGCAGCTGAGAGGGTTTTTGATTTAATTTAAAAATTCACAAACAGTATATGCCAACAATTGAAGTATCATCAAATATAAGAATGGCTTTGGCTCATTTGATTTAAAAAAATAAATTAATTAAATCCACCTGGTCACAATCACTGGAGGAGAAATGTTTCTTCTGTTTAAATCCTTTCTATGGAATGCCACCAATTGGCACTTAACGCAATTTACAAATTAGTGTATTTGTATTTATCAGCCACAAAATGCTACTGTTAATTCTTTTATTAGAGGATTTATTCTAACACTAAAGGAGCCTGGGTCCTTCAGAGGCAAAATGCCATTAGAAATTTCTCTTTATATCATTCACCTGGATATCTGCATTATGGCCAGAATTTCAACTGTGGAATTTCTCATTCACAAATTGTTAAAACAATAACCTAGTTAAAATTGAAGCAGGTATTTTTTTTAAAATAAAACATTGCTAGAAATATTTAATGAAATAATATTGTAGCAATAGAGAAAGTTTCATGTATTATTTAAAAATTTCAGTGATCTTCAGCATTTGGGTGAGCTCTTTTTGATATAAAATAATTATTATCCTGTGTCAAGTGTTTATACATCCTGTTATTGCCATTATTAATGGAAAGATATCCTCACTTGCCCTAAATTTCTCATAAATGTCATATTAAAGTATCTTTGTCTTCTTTACTTAGTTCCAGAATGTTTTTCCTTCTGCTGAAGAAGCATATAATTTCTTTACCTTCAATTTTGATGCTGAACCACAGAGTATAAAGGCTGGAGCCAGGAAAAGGAATGAATTAAATGAAGAAGAGGAGGCAGAAGAAGAACATGTACAAACCCATGAGGATGAACAAGAGGAGGATGAAACGGTGTGAGCTATAGAATAAATGTTCATATTTTTATTCAGACATCTTCAATTAATTCTTATAATCTAATATAAAATGACAACTTTTGTTCCCTTAAAAATTCTGAAAGTATGCTTTCTAAAGATCTCAATTTTAAGAAATGGATGAACTAACAGAGAGGTTTGCACTTAAACTATAGGATGAAGACGCACGCCTAGTCAAAGATGATGATTTATTGATTATGGGGCAGACAACCGAAGATCTTCTAATAATGAAACCTGCTGATTGTGAAAACTACTCAGAGCAACTAAAAAAGGAAAAAGAATTTCTCTTCATTCCCAGCATGCTAGCAGGTACAAAGATTGTGCTTATCTATTTTGTTCCTGGATTTTGCATAGCATGGCACCCTTTGATCTGCTGGAAAACATCTACCAGACTGTCTCTAGCAGTAAAGAGCGATTTAATTTTATTTCTCTGACACTGTTCATCCAGTCAAGTCTGAAAAGGTCTGACAAAATGGATTAACTAGGAACATGCACACCTCAGCAGGTCACCAGCTGGCGTGCTAGCAAGTGAACTCGGGGCACATCAGTTCCTCTGGCATAATTACCTTCGTGCTCTCTACTGTAAAGGCAAGCTGGCTGGCTGGCCCCTCTTTCCAAGTGGTTTAGCTGTTACATTATTTAGCATATGTGACAGGCTACTGGGTACACATATTTAGGTGCAAAGAGTGGCTCGCACACTGTACATTATAACTTAGACTCTTTCTTTACTTGGCCACATCTGCAATTTTTTCCATGTGGGAAATTTGTCGAGACTCACGTAAGTAACTGAAGGATTTTTGTAATTCAAGGGGCCCTTTTCCCAAAATCTGATTTTGGGAATTGGAAATAGTTAGTCAACATTGATCATGGCTCTGACCTTTTTGCCTTATTCACATAGAACTGCAAAGTCTGAAAAAATTGCTTTGTAATATCACTTGCTATTTGATATTTGAAGTGGAAGAAACAGAAATGAGTCTCTCAGTCTCAGAATGGTATCAGCAGAGCTTGCAGTGCAATGTCAAAGTATTTGACGTTGGATGCCCCTGGTTTTTTGTGTCTTTTACCTTAGTTCTGACTGCTCCTAGCGTGGTCCACTGCATTCTGATTTGGGGGATAACTTTTATTGTAACCCTCGGTATAATCCCTCCCCGTTTTGCTGTTGCTCCTTGAAAAATACTGAGCCCATACACACCAGTGAGATAATCGTACAGGCAGGCTTTAAAGAATTCTACCTACTGTTATTGAGCTAAGGTGACTTCTTATGCATGTTCTGTGTTTTGTACAAGAGTAGCTTAAGCAAACAAGTAATAATAATTGAGATTGATCTTATTTAAAGCTTGGCTTTATTTGGGAAAGGTTTAGAAATGTTTGTCTGGTCAGTTGTTGCTGCTACTGGGTTTTTCACACTGTTTTGCAAGCAAACAGTAAAACTAAACTCCACTAAGTTATTTGAAGTATTTTTTGGTGAGGAAGTGTTTAATTGTCTGTTTTGAAGACTTGTCACACTTTTATGATGGATTTAAACTGTGGGTCTGTCCTGATTAGGAGTAGGACCTGTTTTGGTTATACATTTATTTCTTTTTTCCTAGTTACGAAAATATTTCTGACAGCATGCTTAATATACAGTGCCATTCATTTAAGAATGGCATAGGCTATTAGAGAACTAATAAACTAGAAGTATAGTTATTAGATATTTTACATGCTTTTCTATTTAATTTCTCATTAGTGCCTGCTTCTGAGAAGATGCCTGGAAACATGCAGCCTAGGTACCTTGAGGATGAGGGTCTTTACACAGGAGAAAGGCCCTTCGTATCACAGTCTAATCAAAATATATTAGAAAACAGAATACTCAGACAGGAGCAAGTAAGTCACCACTGCCTTCTTAGCTGTCATCTTAACATCCTTTATTTATCAGTATTTTATTTTGTTACAGATAAGTAGGAGAATGGTCATGGTAATATGGGGCTTTCTTCTTTAAAATGTTTAGCATTATCAGGAAGTGAGGATTCTTGTAGGAGTGTGTTTTAGTGTAGCCCAATAGTCACAGCACCAGACTGGGTCTTGGAAGACTGGTGTCTTTTCCTGGCTCTGCTTGAAGCCTGCTGGGGAACAAATCACTTCACTTGTCCACACAGGAGTTGAGTTGCCACCACAAAGGGGGAATTATAATTTACTTTTTTATAAAATGCTGTGAGACCTAGTGGTATGTATAAAGACTTATGTGAGAGCTGTTGTTATTTACTAGAAGATCACAACAAAAGGAATGGCTGTTTTCTGTGTCCACTGAAGATAATATGAAATAATAGTTGTAGAAATTTACTGATCAGACTGTAAGGGTAGTTAAATATTCATATAGATTTTATAGAGAGGTTTTAGAATCATGTTAGATTTTTAAGAATGGCTTATGGAAGCACCGTGAAGGTGGTTTGGATGTATTTTATCCTACTATATAGTTTAGTATAGATTTAAGCTATTCTACAGCACTTGCCCTTTATATTTTATTTTGATTATATGAATTCTTCCAGGGCTAGCAGGGGTACTTTTGTGAATTAGATTGGGAATATGGGGACCTGAAATTTTTAACTGCTTCAACCCAGTTTGTTTTCTGGTTTGCTTTACCATGTTACTGCATCAGCTTAGCGTCAACTTAAGCCAGGTGTGGGAATAAGAGGGCAGGTTGGCATCTGTCAGCACCTGCACTGGTTTAAGCTATTCTTGAATCCAGGACATGAGAGCAGAGGGATGAATTAGGACAATGTTTAACATGTGAAGTCATGGATAGCAATTGCTGTGTAAGATACTTACCTCATCTGCTTTCATAGATACTGTTAAATTAGTTCAGCTTGTGGACTAGAAGAGTTGAGAGATCCTTTGATAAATGATCTCTCTGAGCTCCCATTTAGCTCTTTAATTCTATGCTTTATGATTTTTATAATTCAATTTGAATATGTGGGTGGCAGTCTTGTGTAAAAGGTTACAATTCTTTCAATTTTAGCAATTTAAGAAAACTACATTTAAATATTGTGATGCAAGTATTAATTTTTTTTTCCTTCTTTACTTTCAAATCTTTAACACTGAATGTTGAAGGAAGAAATTCAGTGTATTAAAGTTTGAGCAAGCTCTTGGTCTTCTGGTTTCAAAACTTATATATAGTATATTTTAAGATTTCATTTTAGTGAAAATGAAATCTTAGAAGAAGTTCAGAAACTTAGAAAAGTTTTGGTTAATTCAGTCACAAACGATTCATAGTCACCTTTTCTTCTGTAGTTGGTTTTCATAGGAATTATAATTTTGCAAGTTATATCTATATAAAGTAAGAAACAATGTAAAATTATGGTTTTATTTGTAGGGGAAAGAGTGGTTTGGTGATGATGGCAAAATCTTAGCGTTGCCTAATCCAATTAAACAGTCTTCTACAAGGCCTCCAATATTCTCACTGGAAGAAGGCATTGCACCAGAACTTGAAACAGTGTATAGAAAGGTAGGCATATTTCATATATGTGATTCCTGAGACCCAGTATCCCAGTTCTTCTGTACCAGGAATCCTGGCAAGCTGAAGGGTTTTGTGCTAAGAACCATGAGCACTGACCCTTCAAGTCTGTGAGTCACTAAGGTCTCTGTGAGGCACCCTTGGATATTCCCACGCCAAAGTAGGGTAGTGCCTACATTAGTGTATCTATAAAGCTCCTGGTGGTAGAAGCTGGTGGAGACTTGTTGATCAGGACAGAGGTGCTCTTTGCAGCTTAAGAGAGAAATAATTGAAAGGCGTGTGCATGATTGTTATTTTATAGTCATGAAACTCTTCAAAAAGAAGTCTTTACATGCAGTTCACTCGTGGAAAGCAACTAATTTTGTGTTATGTTGCATCAGTTCAGATCTTTTTTTGCTTTTTTTGTTTTTCCTTCAATGACAGCATATCTTGGAAATAGCAGTTGCAGTGTGCAGTACAGTACAAATCAAAATAAATTTTAATTAAAACTATTCAGCAAGCTTTAAGCAAGCTTTAATTGTTCTGCTTGTTAGCGCTCTATTACCCCCTTGGAAAAACTGACTTTTTAGACTTTAAAGTAGATTGTTCTCTTGGGACAACACAAATGTTTCTGTCTGCTGCTGTTGATACAGGTTTTAATGTTGTCCTGTAATTGATGCTGGTTAGAAATACGCAATTCTCAGGATGCATCCAGTACCACAGACAGGGAAAAGAGGTTCCTGCTTCAATGTTAATAAAGATAAGCTAAGAGAGCTTATGTTTCAAGAACACCATGTTTAAATGAATAGTGACATGTAAATACCCAAATCACTGTTGAAAGACATGAAGCTTAGGGGTCCTTTATGAGCAGAAAAATAGTTAAAACATAAGGAATTCAAAGCTGTCATTTTTTATGATAGGTTATGTTATACTAAACATTTTGATGAGAGACTCTATGTGGAAGGATCAGGTGGACTTAAGTGTGTTTTATGGCCATTTATACCAGTCCTGTAAAAGAGCTATGCAACAGCTGAATTCCCCTTTCAATCCCCCTTTTCCCAGTTCTTACGGAGGGGCTGCAACAAACACCACATAAATAACAATTTCATCTTTTATGGCATCAGAATATCTGTGATGAGTCCCTTCTGAAAAATCCAAAGCAGGGAGCAGCAGTAGTCAGGCAGGAAGCACTGACAGAAGCCATGATTTGCCTTTCAGTTGCAGCGGGTTGAAGGAGACTCTCTCAGCTTTGTTGCTGAAAACTTTCATGGGGCTTTGTTGGTGTGAATTTCACTGGCATTAGAACAGGGAAGCAAGGAACTTAGGACATTTTGTGCACAATCCAAATGGTCTGCAAGGAAAGCTGCTTTCTGAGAGTTGGACTGCTTATTTTAGAGCTCACAGGAAATAAAACAATACTAAACAAAGTGGTAAAAAGAGAACTAACAGGCTTTTCTTTTTCCAATTCAGTGTCATTGTCTTCATTGCTGAGCAAAACCTGTGGTAAAGGCAGGTCTTATTTCAGTCTCATGTAGGCTATCAAAATTCTCTTGTGTAGCCTACCCGTGGTGGTTTTATGCCACCCACTTGTTAATAAAGCAAAAAGGTTGCTGTAGAAGCCTTTACAGTTTAAGACTCAGTAGTCAAATGTAGGCAGTGCTAAATGGGTCGTTTTATGTCACAGGATCTCTTTGCAAGATAATTTTGTTGGGGCTTATAAATCCATTTTATTCTTTCTTTTCTTTCAGGCAATAAAAATGACAACTGCCAATCAGTATCTCGTTGGACCTGGAGATTTTCAGGATCCGTTTCAATTGGATATTGATATTTCTGGGCTGATATTTACCCATCATCCCTGTTTTAGCCGTGAGCATGTGTTAGCAGCTAAATTGGCTCAGTTATATGATCAGTATTTAGCAAGAAAACAGAAGAATCTTACCAAACTTCTCACAGACAAGGTATTTCTGTTGTGTCGTTGTAGCTTATTGAGATAATGATGTGACAATTTAAGGTAAAAGCTGAATTTGTTTCTTCAGAGTAGAGCAATGATATTCTAGGTGTATGTAATGAATGGCATTTTGTCAAAAGATGAAAACCGAAGTATTTCATTTAGGTTGCTGTATGCTCAGTGCAGAACTGAATTTTTAAGATTATGGATTTCTTTGATCTTCTATTTAAAATGAACTCTGTGAAGGTTCTGAGGTAAAGAGAATATAATTGTTAGAATATAATAACATTTAAATAGTATTCCTTAGAGTATCCAAAATGTTTTCCAGTGAATGACAGATAAGACTTTACAGGACTGCATACAGCGGCTCTGACAGGCAGGCACCAAAAAGCAGCAGTTGAGGATGGAGGGAAATTAGTGAAGTTGCCTTTCGGTTGTCAATGAAAAGGAAAAGGAAGCAGTTAAATTTCACCAAATTGTAGAAAAACTGATTACCCATTTCCAGGTATATATCTGTGACAGATGCTGTGTTTTAAACGCATACTGTTGTCATACTTACTATGTCACTGTTGTGACATAGCAAAACCCTTGGCCAAATGTAGGCTTTTGTATTATTGGCTCCATTACTGACTTGCTGGATGACCTTGGCTGGGCTGCTTCCCCCCTGCGTACCATCGCTCTTCCTTCTTCCTTGTGTTTCCACAGTACTTTGGCAAAATATTATAGGCAACTGCCTAATACATTTTTCATAAATGAATTTTAACAATTAGGTATTTTAGCCACCGTTATGCTACTGACAGGCAGTTTTAAAACTTGTCTCTTCTAACAGTCATTATTTAATGGCCATATTGTGGCAGCCAAGTTGTTCTTAAACCTAAACAACTCTTCTTCCTCTTTCCTCTCCCTCCTCACCATGTCCTAGCGGACTTCTCCTTATCCACTTCTGATGCTTGCTCTTCATATCTTAAAATATATCACCTTTCACTTATATTGTCTCTACAGTTTGATAGGTTTGTTTAAAATATCTTTGCTTCTTGATTTGTAACTTCATTGCTTCTACTTTAGATGTGGTTGCTTTTGTTTCCCACGTTGCTTTTGGCATTTCCAGTTTCACATTTAGTATTATTCTTAAGGAGATCTACAGCAACATAAATTATACTTCTTGTCCTACTGCTGGTCCTTATTTTTCTCTCTTCTCTTAGCCAGTCCTTTATATTCTCTTGTCTGCACAGCCGTGTATATTTTTGCATTCTCCTAAATTAGGTGTCCATCTTCCATGTAACCATTTGATGCCTGTCTTCAAATCTTACTTGAAGGCCTGGCCCCTTGTCTCCTCAGTGTGGCTTCAAAGGTGTATTTGAGCTGTACCATTGTTCCCAGTTATGTCTCGTCCTTAGACCTTCTCTTCTTCCAGTTATTACATGCAATATGTTATGCATAAATGCTTTGCTGCAAGGTTCCCAGTTTCTGGTAGGCACTCATCAAATCCACAATCTGCTCATTTTTGTTGTTTATTGATTTTTCGAGGGTTACCTTTGGTGGCCCTTTCTAGTCCCAAAAAGACTTTTTATAGGAGGTGCTATAGAAGATGTTTCCTTGGCAGACTCGCTAGGTTTTTTCCTACCCCTTTGATTGCTAGCTTTTAGAATAATCTGGAGATTAGTCTTGTCCCCTTGTTTAGATCCATCACAGTGGTCAAAGTCAGTACATCTCCCTCATGTGTTCAGGAATCCTAATAAGAATTTCACCTCGAAGACTCAGCACCTCACAGACGTGGCAAAACCGTGTAAATACAGAATCAAGACAATTCAGAATTTTCTGTCAAGTAGCAACTAGATCTTTCATGTCAAGGTGCATTACACTGTATGCCTCATAAATGTCAAACCATCTATTAATTGTTTGTTCATTCGTTTAAGCTGCATGCTTTGAGGAATGCTGTGCAATGTAGTATAGACGGTGGTGACACTGGTGTTCCTAGTCCTGTGACACATCAGAGCATACCTGAATACAAAATTGAAATCAGGTAGGTATGGATTCATTAAATCATTGCTTTTTAAAACTGTATTCCTTTTTTTTTTTATTATTTTCCATGCTAGTACAGAATATGATTCAAGTCAAATGTTTAAATTCTGCTCTAAATAGCTCTTGGAACTCTCAAGCCCTCAAAATTTTTCTAACTGCTAAATTGAGTAAAAGAATTTATGAAGAAAATGTAGCTTTGGCAGAAATCTTGATTCAAAAGTGGTTTGATTACCTTTTATTAATTACTTAGTATTTACTGGTGTGTTTAGCATAATTAAAATTTAATTAAAATAAGGTTTTAATAGACAATCAGCTGGATGCATGAAGCTCTCACAACAATGTGATTGATCACAGAGTCAAAGAAAGATATGGGGTTGGAAGGGACCTCTGGAGATCATTTAGTCCAACCCCCCTGCCAAAGCACATCCACCCAGAGCACACAGGAACTTGTCCAGGTGCATTTGGAATGTCTCCAGAGACGGAGACTGCACTACCTATCTGGGCAGCCTGTTCCAGGGCTCTGCCACTCTCAAAGTGAAGAAGTTCCTCCTCAGGTTTAGGTGGAACTCCTTATGCACAAGTTTGTGCCCATGATGTAACTTTGAACACACAAAACCTAGTTTTTTCCATCATCATCTTCTTCATTGCACAAATATTCTTGATTTGCTTCTCATTCTTGGTATTTTGGCCATGGTTTTGCCAATGGGGTTAATATGCGTAAAATAGTAGAGTTTTGTTTTACAAGATTACAGTTATTGTTCTTGGACAGTAACTGTGTAGTAAAAATATATTACAGTTTCTGGCTTGGTAGTGAAAGTTAGTATTATTTTTGGCAGATGGATGGTGGTGAGCTGTAAGTGTAAGCAGTATGATAAAAATTAAGTTGGAGATCCATGCTGAACAGCCTTTTAACTAGTAGATACTTAACAAAAATCTGAAAGGTTTTCACAATCTGAAAGTAGGCAACGATGTATTAATTTAAAGAAACACAAGTTGAGACTGATGTCACAAAAGAATATTTTTAAAAATCAATTTTTTAAAATAACAATTCCACTTTGTGACAGTCCAGTACCTTGGAGACAGGAGCTCTGACCAGGGAAAGCATGAGAATAATAATGAGAAGGTTCACTATGGGAAGGAAATTCTTGAATTTTGGCATCAACCCCAAGGCTTGCTTGGTGGTTAATTCTAATTGGATAGAATGATCTTTCTGGATATCTTAAGTGTTTTCCTAGGTCTTGAGTACTTTAGTTTAGTGTCACACTGATGAATCAGGAGAAACTCAGCTATGAGATCAGTGTTGTGCAAATAATGTGAGATGAGCTTGGCTGGGATTATTCTAGGTCTTTTCATATCTATAATTCTTTCTGGCTACAGCTCTGTTGGAAGCTGTTACACATATGAGGCTCAGATGGGCTCAGGAGTTTTTATTGTCATGGTGTTTAATACTAACTTGGACCACGTATGTTGGTAAAAACATCTGACCTGCCTTGTCTCTCTTAACATTGCATTTCCCTGATGGTCAATGTAGGACACTCATGAGAAATTACAGATGTGAAGAGAGTGTAGCATGGAAAATAATCTCATTGTTTCCTCCACCCTCCAATAACGTAACTGATGTGTACTGTTTGCTGTAGTTTTCTATCGCTTTGAGGAAGAAAAGTTATCTGAATTCAGAAAACTTTTGAAATTAGCAATTCCAGCCCTACTGTCCTCATTTGCCGAGGAGGAAGCCAACGTATGCAGCAGCTTGCAGGTGTCAGGCTCTTCTGGCTGATGTCTTTTAGCAGAGGTGATTCCAAATTGAATACATTAGATAAGTGTAATTACTGACCTTCATGTTCCTTATGCCTTTAAGCTTCATCTTGTAGCTTCATCTGGTAGACAAAGAAGAAAAGATTGTTAAGCTACATGGATAAGTAGTATTCAAATTTCTAGCTAATGAAATGGAGAAGTTATTCCTGTTGCTTTCTGGAAAGTCTGTATTTCATCTTTGTTTATTGTTTTTACTAAATTTGCTTGTGCTTTTAAATAATGCATGATGTATTTCTTCTCTCAGCTCTAATTCAGCCTCCCTGTCTTCTATATTCTCTGAATATTACAAGCAGTAATGTGTTAGTTTATGTCTTTTTCTTGTTTTGGTTTTTAAATTGTATAATTTTTACTGGACATGTTTAATTACTGAGATAGTACTGGAAACAGCCTGTGCTTGTGGTGCATAGACATTTACATCAGAAGTGTGTGTTGGTCATTATAAGTGGTAATGAATAGCTCTTTTACAAACAGATTAGAGTGTGGAAATGTGAAATACCAATTTCAAGACAAAAGAAAGAAAAGCACTGTTAATTTTGTTTGTGTTAAGAATCTTGCTGTCAAAGGACTTACATTACTTCATACATTGGTACATTACTTCATCTCTGCAAGTCCTTTTTACTGGAGCTAGAAGCATGTTAAGTTTAAAACATATTTTGTAATGTACAATTTTAATAAGCATTACTTCATAGCAGGAGTATAGGTTTCCTGGGCTATTGTTTACATGAATTGACTTTCAAATGTTTTTAATGATGTACAGCTATAATAAGCATTTCAGAAAACTTTGAGATCTCTAGAGAATGAACTGTAATTGAAGTCAGATGGTCTATAATGCAAGAGACTGGAGTACAGAAGGAAATCAAATCCTGCCATCTTCAAGTCTGGGTTTTATGCTCCTTGGATTTAAACCACTGTAGGGTCAACCAAATTGAAACCCACATCACTTGGCTTTTGGTATCACAAGTTTTCACTCTCTTGTTCCACTGAGTTATGCAATTCTGATTGATTTTGTGCATATGTATATATATTTCCAGGCAAACCAGAAGACTTCGTGATGCTGAACAAGAAAAAGACAGAATGTTGCTTAAGACCATTATAAAAGTTTGGAAACAAATTAAATCCCTCCGTGACTTTCAGAAGTTTACTAACACACCCATAAAACTTTATTTGAGGAAGTATGTTTTGATAACACTTTTTGTACTTCATTTGCCAACAGTGGAGTTTTAATAAGATTAGTCAATTTGGGAACTTAGAATTCTGATATTAAAGGGGGGCAGAAGTAAGAATTTGAGTAGTGTCTGGCACTGGTTGAGGCTGCCACTATTCTTTTTGAATTTGGGGAGGAAGGAAGGTTAAAATAACAAGTAATTACTATAGCAGAAAGGAATATCTAGAGGCTAATGAGTAAAGGAAAAGTAATTATATTCATTCTGGATGGTAACTATGTACTTTCAAATCTTAGACTATCTATACTAGTATTTTTAAATAGAACACACTGTGGATATAATGAAATTCATTCAGGGAGAAGTAGACATTATGTTATATATTAGAGACTTAATTGTAGCCCTCATGTTAATTTATGCAATATGTTGATAACTATTGTTTTGAAGGGAAGAGGTTGATCAGAGATCAGATGAAAAAGCATATGAAGCAGAAATCCAGGCTGAGATAAATGAATTACTAGAAGAGTGTATGGAAGAATATGAAAAGAAAATGGAAGAGTATAAAACTGAGCTACAAGAGTGGAAATCCTGGAAGAAAGCACAGGTTTGTTTAAATCATTCAATTTCACAAAAAATGAAATTACTAAATATGTTCAAAATTTGTCCTAATACAGAAAAAAATAAATTCTGGGATAGTTAAGCATAAATGTCTACTTAGACTTTGTTAGTAAATTAATTGTTAATTAGAAAATTAAAATATGCTAGGGTTTTGTGGAGCATTGTCTTCCTGCTATTGATTTTCAGTACTACTTTCTTTATTAGTTTTGCAGCATTCCTGTTAAATTCATCGCAAATTCTTCTCGCAAAGAAAAAACATGGATGAAATCTGTGTGAGTGGTGAAGCGAAATAATTATGGGGTGTTTTAAATGAACAAGCAGCTGATGTCATCTCATATAAATTAATGTTCAGGAATATCCCAGAGCTTTAAACTTTAATTAGTATTCTAGACTTTTACCTCTGAAAAGCTTTATTGCTAATAATCTGTACTGTAGTTAAGGTCTCATTTGTGCTTCAAGGGAATATTGACAAATAGAGGAGCTAGAACAACACACTGCAACAGGATGATCTTTGAAATAGCCTGCGGCAGCCCCAGCAAAATCAGACTTGCTTTCATAGTTATGTGGCAACGTACTGGATACCTCATGGTAATAGTGATTACACTTGAACATAATTACTGCCCAGCATTTATAGAAGACGCTTAAAATGTTTGAGGGGAAGCTGATCTGCAGGCATTGGAAATTTCTGTTACCAGAACACGAATGGGCTCATTATTATCATGTCAATTCACTTCTAGGCTAAAACAAATAAGTGTAAACCTTAAACCAAAGGCAGATAGTCTTGAGCATTGATTCTGATGGGAATTGTTCATCTACGCCTAGCCAGTTGTACCTTCACAAATACCATGGTGGGTGGTTCCATCCAACACTGCTCTCAGCATCTTTTTATTCTTAGTCACAAACTGTTTTGAGACTGAGAACCGTGATTGTAGTTCTTCCAGGGTGAAATGTAGTACACAGACCTTCCTTTCATGCCCAGATGTACTTTATTTTATTTTACTCAAAGTACTTTGTTGGTTAATCACTGCAGTTGGTGTCTTGCTAGCACACATCACATGAATCCAAAGAAAATGCTAGAGGTATAAGAGACCAGATAAATTTAAAAGGAAATACAAGAACAAAAAAAGTAGCATAAAATTAAGCCAAGAAAGAAAGAATATATATTAATAAAAAATACATGAACAAGCTGTTTGGCTAAATACTTCAGTTAGAGACGAAAAACTGCTTTCCTCACCTCCTCCAGTTTTGCTTATGGTGTCTTAAATCATGAAGTTGGCTGTACTTCCAAGTAATCTGCAAGTGTGTGTAAGGGTGGTACGGTTGACATGCTGGAGGGAAGGGATGCCATCCAGAGGGACCTGGACAGGCTTGAGAGGTGGGCTCATGCAAATTGCATGAAGTTCTGCCTAGCCAAGTGGAGGATCCTGCACCTGGGACATGGCAATCCCAGGCACAAATACAGGTTGGGCAGAGAATGGCTAGAAAGCAGCCCTGA